>JAKELP010000012.1:1800000-2154134 GCA_029929735.1 Mimosa pudica | reverse complement strand
CATTTAAGGAAAACAGAGCAGGGGAAGTATAAAATTTGTGCTTTTCAAATATATTCACACATTATAAGCTTTATTTAAATCTGAACAAATAAGGCAAGATAAAATACATATAATATTAGCACACAAGCACTCAAAGCAACATAAAAACTTTTTAACATTATGCATAAACATCTATGTAGCCTTTTCAAATCACTTTGAGAAAGAAACATGCAGACTCATATCAGTACCAAAACAAAATGAATCTTAACATTGATTAGCTTATTCAACCCCTCTCAGTCGATTAAAATCACATCTAATAAAATTTTCCACAAAAATCATATCTTAAGAACCACAAAACTCCTTCCTATTTAAGACTTGACTCATAGGTTCCACAACCCAGACCCACAGCCAAAACAAGAACAATGTAGATTTGAAATTTAACAACTTTTACCTTTACTTACTTACATAAAGGAAAACTCAACAATACTTCCAGCATACACGCATCATACCTAAACAGCACACACACACCCACATATAAATACAATGTTGCCAACAATAATCCAAATGCAATTATTAATTCAACCAAAACAGAATCCTCAGTCAAAAATAGTGAACTAGCTTCCAACATTTTCCCAAATCTTGGCCCTCTCTCAAAACTCGCTGAAACCGAATAAAAAGGATATGAATTTGAAGAGCAAAGTTACCTAAATTCGGTTTTGGTGTTGTATGAGCTGTGGGTGGTCGGCACCACCGTGAAACTCGCCGGAGATCGGCCATTTAGGTGGTTGGCCGAAACAGAACAGCCAAAAACGAAAAAGAAGAAAGAAAGTGAGGAAATCGACCTTAAAGGTAACATAGATCGAAAACATAAGAAGACCGAAACTTTACCTTTAATTTCCGCCGCCATACGCCGGAAAACTCGCCGGATTCGCAAGGAGAAAAAATAGGGTTCGTTTGGTTTGAGATGAAAGCGAAACGGACTAGAATAAAGAGGAAAAGAAAGGAGAAGAGGCCGCAGAGGTCGGCCAGCCTTGGCCGCCATCACGGCCACCCTTCGTCGCCGTCGAACGCCGCCGTGCGTGTGGCCGAAGGGAGAAAAAGAAGAAGAAGGCGACAGAGGAGGTGGGGGAGGACGGGTTTGAAGGTGAGGAGGGAGTTTAGGTTTTGTTTGGTTGGTGTGTATATGTATATGTGTGGTGTAGTGATTAGGGAAAATTCTTATTAACAACCCCATTCATTTATAGTTAGATGTATTTCTATCCAAAGCTTTATGTATATTACTACATCTCTTTCTTTTCACCACAATATGATCTAGATTCCAATTTACCTTTCCTGAAAGGTTCTATCCCCAATTAATTCTTTAACTATATTTACTTAAATTTCACACTAAATAAGATTAAATATTCATAAGTTGCCCAAAATATACTAAAAATTCCTTCCTAAAACTTTAAATTTTCTAAATGATATTTTCACTAATATGACAATAATATTGGACATGAAATGATATCCAACTTTTACCATGTGATCAAAAATGATATTTTCACTAATATGACAATAATATTGGACATGAAATGTCCAAAATGCCCTTATAATTAAATAAACTTTTACCAGGTGGCGATTAATTATAAGGGTATTTTGGACTTTTCTTATATAATATTATTGTCATATTAGTGAAAATATTATTTTTGATCATATGGTAAAAGATGAGTATCATTTTTGTACCTTGGAATAGTTATGTACTATTTTTGTTCCTTGACCAATAGTTATGTATCATTTTTTGGCATTCGCCCTATTTTATATGCATACATTTTATTAAGATATTTGATGATGATCCAATTTGACCAAATTTTGATCCACTCAAATAACATTGGAAGGAATATGATTGGAAAATTAATATAATCAATTGAGACAAAAGGGATGTTGTCGCGAGGGGGAGTAAATTAGATGTTGTCATGTGAGAAAGTAAAAGTGATCTTATTTTTCAAGGGGAGATAATATCATTCTGTACTTTTTTTCCTTAACCAAGATTTTGTCCAACAGGGTTTTCCTAGTAAAGTTTTAATGTGGTAGCTTTGATAGAAATTGTGTACTATTTTTCACTAACTTTTTGTCCTATTGGGTTTTTCCTGGTAAGACTTTAATGAGTCTTAATATTTGTTTATGAACAACAAAGGAGGAGTGTTACAAATTATACAATATGTGGATATTTATAACTCATGCTCTCTTCGGATTTCACCTCTTGGTTAACTCCATATAACTCCCACATTGAAAAGTATTAAGTGCATATTGTATATATGCTCCTTTAAATCTGTACCATTATTGTTTTAATTTTCTTCTTTATAACTTGTAACTATTTAGGGTAGTTCAGGTACGAACCTTGTAATGAGATCATGCTCAGATAAGGCCGTAACTATTTAGGGTAGTTGCTAATAATGTTTCAAGGCCTATATAAATAGAGGCCACCTGCACAAGTCATTGCTACACACAAAATGAATAAGAATTTCTCCTTCTTGTTGTCATATCTTCCTTCATCATCTTGTTATTATTATTCTTCTTTATCTTTTATATATTTTCTTTATATTTATAACATCTTTTATGATACATCAAGGAGGAAAAAAATGGTGAAACAATAAGATACCTTATTTTGATTCTATATTTTTAATTATTACTTGGTTATAAAAGTTAGTTGCTAATCTTTTTTTTTCAATGAAACATGGATATCAATAACTCATAAATAATTACAAGTCAATGAAAAAAAATAAACCCCTAAATAAGAAAGCTCATTATTCTTCATCAACCCCTGATAATTACAGGTTATATGCTAATCAAATTTAATGAAATATTTATGCATGTCAATCATCTAAAAATAATAAAATAAAAAATTGAGTTTGGACATTTGAGTGGGCTGGGAATGTGTTCAATGACTACATGGAGTCTGAAACTTCAAGCCCTATTTTCCGAATTTTTCTTTGTTGATAGCATCAATCTAGTTGATCATGCCAACTGTAAGAAAATTCTTGCAATCTCCAACTTCTCCATACCTAAATAAACCTTATATTCTTCCCCATAAGGTGATGATTTTTCCATTTTTATTCACCTCAAAACTACTAAAATTATCAAAACTACAAAGTCTCCCAGTATTTACTATAACATCAATATTCAATTCTTCCTCTAAGGAACCATACCCTAAAAAGTTTGTCAAATCTTTCAAAACCCAAACTAGTTCACTCTTAAGCTCCTCATATGTATACATACTCTAAAAAGAATATTTTCGGCTTCTCCAAACTCTCCTTGTAGTATCCCAACACATGTAATAACTCCTCAACAAAACTTGTCAAACAAATACTCAATTGTGTTAAGCTCTTGAACCACTGGATATAATCGATTCAAGTAGTGCCATAATGACACACATGCATCCTTAGGATCGCTTCACAAGTACACAATTTTACATTTCAATTGCCGCTTCACCGACTCAGACAATGAAACATATATGGCTGATGACTTGCAAAAAATCTTGGTGATGGGTAGGGATGGGAATAGGCCAGGCCGGCCTATTAAGGCCTGCGACCTGGCTTGATAAGGTCTAGTTTAGCCTGGTAAATTTAGGGTCAGGCTTAAGCTCAGGCTTTTTTAGGCCTATTTTTGATAACAAGTCAGGCTCAGACCTCTAAAGAAAGCCTTTCAGCCTAATAGGCCGGTCTGTTTACCTATTTAAAAAAATTGAACCCAAAAGCCCAAAACCTTCAGCCCAAAACTCACCTTTAAAATCCAAAAAGACAAAACTCTATTTCACTTTTCACTCTCACTCTCTTTCTCCCACCTTGCCTTTCACGTCACTCTCTCTCCCACCTTGCCTTTCACGTCACTCTCTCTCTCCCTTACCTTCACATCTACCATTTTCTCAGGCTTCACTCTCTCTCACTTCCATTTTTTTGAACTAAATCTCAGTCTCACATCCCATTTCTCTCAGTCTCTCACGGCGGTGGTGACCTTCTTCGACGGTGGAGAAGCCTCCGATGAGCCACAGGGAGGATCTTGCACAAAAAAAGAAGACGACGAAGAGGACCGTCTTCCTTTTCGTTCTCCTCATGATTCTAATCCTCCCCATTGTTTAAACTCTCCCCATTATTCCATTCTTAAATTTTCTGATTTGGCGGGTTTTGTTTCTCTTATGGTTTAGTCACTTTAGATCTAATTTGGGGTTATGACTAATTTGTTTTTTGATTTGGGGTTTTGTTTCTCATAGGGTTTTGTTTTATTTTCTGATTTGAAATGAGAGTTTATAATTTGTTGCTGCGATGAATATTTTTTTTGTTCATGATATATGTATCATATGTATGATTTCTTGTTAATTTTCCAGGCCTATCAACAAGCTAGTAGGCCAGGCAATATTAGGCCAAGGCCAGGCCACAAGCCTGAAAAAGGCACATATTAACAGGCCGCAGGCCAAACTCAGACCTCTTTTTGACAAAAGAGGCCAGGCCCATTAAGGGTGTGGTCTAGCCTGGCCTGGCCTATTTCCATCCTTAGTGATGAGAATGAGCTGAGATCATTATTGGTGGTCTTTGATTTTTTTAAACAAAATATTGCAGTTTTTGTCACACCAACTTGTGCGACATAAGCTCCAAAATTTTTTCAAACAAATATATTTTTTATTCGAGACACAAACATTATTGTTTATTATAATGCATTAAGAGTAGAGGACTTTTGAATGAAAAAGAGCAAGGGGATATAATGATGAAGAAATAAATATTAGATAATCAAAAAATGTACTTGGTAGAAACAAATATTAAACAAATAGGTATGATAAATTATATGCATTGTAGGAAAATAAATAGTATGGGATAGATCAAATTATAGTGTTTATAAATCTTTCACTTGTAAAAATAAGAAAATACATTTAGTTAAACATAAGAATAATGAGGATACAATCCCCCTTATCCATCAAAGGGAATCCCACCACCTTTTTTGTTATACACTTAGGAGTCTGAACACTGTAGCTAAGAGGGTTTTAGGGGATTAGTTTTTCCAACACATATATATACGATTAGAATCTCTTGTGCTGTCGTTTTCGTTAAACAGAGATGACTCTGTTTCTGCAGTGTAGTATAGCTGGCGCTGTCGTTTTGTTCTCAACATTTGAAATCCCCAACCTCATCCAAACTTCCCGCTCCTACACTTACACCTCATTGCCACCTATATAAGTCATATATCACATGTTCACTTCGCCATACTCCCAGCCCTTTTTCCTCCATTTTTCAAACTCATATTGCTCTGTTTTACTGTGTTGTTCAGCTCAGAAGTTTTTCCTTGTCCCTTCCTTCATATAACATTAACTCCCAGACTTATTTTAGGAGTTAATTTATTCGCAGCTCTCATATACAGATGGTATGAGGCTTCTTTGGACATTTAGCTTTTTGGAGGTCATGTTTTTGTTGAAGGTAGTTGAGTTTTTTATGACCTTCATTTTTTACAATTACCAGTATGCATCATATTTATTGTTTTGTGTCCTTTAATGTTTAGTTTTTTTCTTCTTCAAGTGATAGTGTTAAAGGCGAGTTTGGGAGATGCCCGCCCCTTCATTTTTTTTGAAGCATGTGTCTTTGGCAGCTGCTATAAAGGATAAATAACATGATTTATTATTAAGTTTTTGAAGCACGTCATTCAACGCGAGGCATTACAGTCATGAAGTATAATGAAGAAGAAATGTTGGTTGATTTATGGGGTACCCACTTTTATTTGTTTAGGTTGTTAGGTTTTTATTACCCAAGTCCATAATATTGCCTTGTAGGGTGGGCCACATAAAGTGTTTTTCCTTTACCATGACCCACTATGGGGAAATGTAATTTGTAATATCATTGTTCTTTTTTTTTGTATATATTAGCAATGGATTCAGATATATAAGTTTCATTGTGGGTCTATCTTTTAATTATTCATTGTCCTTTAGGAATCCATACAAACTTATTTCTCACATTTGAATTTCTTCTAAGACTGCATGTGTGAGAAATATGTCCTAATCTACCACAATAATGACAGATAATGGAATGATAATCAAAATGGGGTTTTCTATCATTATCATGATTAGTTTTCTTTAGAAAAGTTTTTTTTTTTGTTCCTTTGAAATCTCAGTTTCTTTGAAAGGTTTTTCTTTTTCCTTCAACAAGTGTTTACAATCGAAACATTTTTCAAGACATGTTGAAGTTTTCCCTGTTAATCGTGGACTCACTATCGGAACCACTAGTTCTTTAAAAGAAACCTCAGAAACTTTGGACGTAGAAGAAGACATTAGTTTTTCAAGTCTCCTATCTTTTTCTTTTAAGCCTAGAAGTTCTTTTGCAAGTTTACAATATTCGGTATATAACTCATTGTATGCATCTTGCAATTTAGAAAGTTTAAGTTCAAATCCAGATACCTCACTTTCTGAATCTTCTAGACAAGAATGGATACTCTCTTCACTGAAGCCTGCCTCCTCAATATCAGCTTCCAGAAGCTCATCAGTAGATACAAAGAGCATGAGTTGAGCTTTGGACAGCTGTGCTTTCAAGAGATGGGTTAGAAGCATATATCACATCAAGAGTATTCCAAATATCTTTAGCACTAGAGCAATGTTTGATTTTCTGGAAATCATTTTCAGTTAAGCCTTTGTATAAAATTCGCATTGCTCTAATGTTTAAGGAAAAACAAAATTTTTTTTTAGTCCAGTTTCCTCTTGGTTTGAAATCAAAATCATTTTCAAAAATATCCCACATTTTCAAACTAGTGGATTGTATAAAATTTCCATTCTTGCTTTCCACCAACAAAAATCAATAATTTCAAACACAGGTGGGATAGTATGATCAAAACCTTCAAAACACATTGTATATCCCAAGTCAGCCTAGGTCTTTGCACTTGAGATCGTTGGATCCTTTAAACAAGTGACCTGGCTCTGATACCAAATGAAATGTGTGGCTGTCACCCAAGAGGGGGGGGGGGTGAATTGGGTGAGGGAATAAAACTTTGACTCTTTTCCGAAAGACTGCTTGTGCTTGGTGATGATGTTAATAAGTGATGATATGCACAAGTCAGTATATTATGTGATGCAAAATAGAATGTTTAAATGTAAGTTTATGCACACATAAATTTATCCTGGTTCGGTCACCCAGACCTACATCCAGTCCCCAGGCTCCACCTGAGATTTTCAATCCACTATTCTTGTTTAAACCGGGCACAAGAGAAGCCTTTACACTTTAGGTTTTACGAGCACGGGTTCACCTAACAACCCACAGGTTTTACAACGGGTTCACCTGCAAACCTTACAAACGCAAGTTTTACGGGCTAACTTGCAACCTATGGAGATTTAGAAAAACTTCTAAATGCTCCCCCTTACAAATGTAAGATTACAATTATGTTCACTCTATGAACTGATTGTGCTAAACACTTAAGCTCAAATGACTCTCTCTAAGAGTAGATGATGTTACTCACTTAAGTACAAAAGAATCACTCTCTAAGAATATTACATATCTAAGTCCGAGAGTAGAAGATGAGAGGAATGTAGAATAGTGTTTCAGACAATAAGCTCTGTTCTCTCTCTCTTTTAGTTCTTCTGAATGTAGATGTTCCTTTTATACCAGCCTCTGAATATCCAACCGTTGGAGAGGCAATAAGGCCGTTTGAATATAGCCGTTGGGGCCTTGTTTACGTTGTCCTCATTAATGCACAGCAGGGTTGACTTTGCTTTATCTGAAAAGGTGCTTTGTCCAGCTGTTCTGTCAACACTGTTCTGACAACACTGTTCTGGCAAAAGTCGTTCTGACATCTATACACTGTACGGTCTGACTCTTGCTTGTTGTCAGATGAGGACTTCGTTCCTCAAGCATAAGTCCAGGATGTTAAGAGGCTCACTATCGGAAGCTCTCTTGCTATCTAAAGTGAAGCTCGTGGACTCTAACATTTTGCTTGCTATCACATAGAGGAACTTTGTCTTCCAAGCACTTGTCCATGAATGATAAGAGTGCTTTGCTATTGGATGCTCTCTTGCTATCAGAAGCTCTCTTATGGACTCTGACTCTTGTGGGCAGTATGAGCTTTGACACCTTGAATGAATCTTCAGATTATATTCTCCTTATCTCTCATACTCCTCATGCTTGGTAGGTAACAATGTTGTTTGAATATCTGTTATCCTCTTGTTACCGTTGGAAGGAACATCTTCTTAAATGCTTAGCAGGGTTGACTTGCTTTATCACTGAAAAGTAGTCCTGACACCTCTGCTCTGACAAAAGCATTCTTACTTCTGAGTATGTGACATTTTCTCTTGTACTCTTGCTGACGGATGATCATCGTTCATCCGGAAGTGGCAATCTTGCTCTGCAAGTGTTAATCTCTGAAATCCAATGCCAAGAGTCTTTGCATCCGGAAGCTCATTTGCATCCGGAAGTGTGACTAAGTTCTGCACATACTGGTTAGTCCAACATAACAATATATATAATCAGATATAGTAAAACTATACATGTTGTGGGAAGTTTGCTATGGGAAGTAGTCTTACTTAGACTATGTTCTGACTTAGTGTAGTGTCTACTGACTCTAAGGGATCTCTATTCCAATAGTCAGCTTAAGTCTCGTTAGTTTACTCTAAGTCTTCCTAAGTGACTCAGTGTGTCATTTGTTCATGCTATGTATAATAGGTCAACACACAATCACATGAAGTGGGAGTTCACTTAGTCTAGGATGTATCCGGAAGCACTTCCACATCCGGAAGTACTTTCACTTGATGAAGGATCTAGCTCACCATCACTTACTCTTGCTCAGTGTATTTCATTCCAACAGTCAGCGCTAGTCACTGAGCTATCGGAAGCACTTTTACTTGACGTGGTGAACTCACTGAAGCTTAGGGTTATATCTCTTTTATCAGCCTGTGCAAGTCTAAATTAACAGGAAGCAATTTCGCTTGACGAGGCTAATTCACTGACGCTTGGGGATATATCTATTCTGTCAGCCTGCGCCAGTCTAAATCTATCAGGAAGCAATTTCACTTGACGAGGCTGATTCACTGACGCTTGGGGATATATCTATTCTGTCAGCCTGCGCCAGTCTAAATCTATCAGGAAGCAATTTCACTTCCGGTTGAGTCTTAACTTAGTCTCAAGGGTTTTGTACATCTAATGCTCCTAGACTGAGTTATGACTAAGTGAAGTGCTTGCTGTCGCTGAGGGATGAGACATTCATCCGCGAGCGCTAGTCCTAGTCCATCCGGAAGTGATTCCGCATCCGGTTGTGATTCCGCTGTGGGATGAGTCTTTCATCCGTGAGCGCTAGTCTTAATTCATTCGGAAGTGAATCCGCATCCGGTTGTGACTAAACTTAGGATTCAGTGTTAGCAATCTAGACTGGGTTCTAACCAAGTGTCTCACTTGCTTCCGTTTGCGTCCTATGGGATGTGTACTCCATCCGCGAGCTCTAGTGCTAATATTACCGGAAATGATCTTGCATTCGCAAGTGATCTAACTCAGGATTCTAACCATGTCATCTAATCCTTCCTAAGTGTTAATTATGTTCTTTTAAGTACTAGACCATATCATACCTTAGTCACCATCAAAACTTAAGATTCTAACAAAAAAAAGTAATAAATAAATAAATAAAAGAATAACATAAATAAAATAAAGTTTACATTAAGGTCATAGTTATTTTTAAACAATAAACTTAAATGAGCTTGACTCTCAAAAAAAATTAAAATTTCCCCAGTGGAGTCGCCAAACTGTAGCGCCCGAAAAATTAGGTTAAATTAAGTGGAAAAATGGAGCCGCCACCAAAATTTTTAAAAAGGATATTTTGGAAAACCTTTATAAAATAATAAAAATAAAAATAGGGTTCGGGAGTCGATTGTTCGTGGGGAAGTTGTTAGGCACCCCACAGCACCCATTCAAGAGAACGGTTACCCTAAGTTAAATATTTAAAAATAAATATGACCTAAATTTTAATTTTATTTTAAATTACCTAGAGAAATCAATATATACAAATAAAAATAAAAATAAAACAAAAAAGGGAAAAAAGTAATTTTTACATATTTGGACTTGACCTAGGATTTGACCTAGGGCCTACGTACCCTTAAGGGATCAAAGCCCACGTAGTTCGGGGTAGAAATGCGTGTCACTTGGTTTGTGTTTTTAAGAAAAAACATTTATTTAAATTTTAAAATATTATTTTTGGTTTGTTTTTTTATTATGAAAATGCAAATTTATTTATTTTTTAAAAGGAAACACTTCACAATTTTGATTGAATCGCCTGAGGAGATAATCTCTTTCTGAGAAACAATCGACTTTCAACCTGAGAAGATAATTCAATCTTTCACGGATGAAAATCATTCAACCCATTTTCCCCTTTTATGAAAACCATTTTATTTTATTTTTTTATTTATGAAAAAGATTTCATAATTTTAAAATAAAATCGAAACAAAATCATATATCAAGCAAAGATAAAATATTGTAAAAAATATATACATATATATATATATATATATATATATATATAACAAAAATTTATTAACAAAAATAATAATAAATAAATAAGAATAATCCTCTCTTATCTCAAATCATTGGCTAGGTGAAGAGACAATCAAGTTGTCTTAGAGAGTTATATCACATTTGCCTAAATGAGATTAGAGAGAGATTATGAATGCCTCTATCTATAATAGACTTTCATTGGCATAAGAAAACAAAGGCAAGAAGAAGAAGAAGAAGAAGAAGAAGGGATCTCACAACAAATCACTCTTCACTCACCTTCTCTCTATGCTTCCCCAAGAAATATGTTATAGATGTATACCTTTCTAATACACCTCTTTTCTTTACTCTCAAAACCTAGCCTTTTTCTCTCTTTCAAAAAAACCTCAAAAAAATTATCCTCCCTAGAAAACCTAGCCTCTCCCAAAAAAAAGATCCCCCTATATGCTCTCTTGCTCTCACTTATATAGGCCACCAACTCTAGGTTTCATCTTAAATGCCCATTTATTATTTTTTGATTTATGCTCACCAATCATTCTCTCCATATCATGTTAATTTCCTTTTTCCTTTTTATGATGGTTGCACGTGTATCAATTCCATTATGAAACTTGATTGGCCAATAAAAATTTTTCCTTTTTTACTCAAATTCCCTTCAAAAGTTTCCTAACTTATTCAAATCAAATTCTAATTGATGGGGAATCATTCTTTTATGACACAATCTTTACAATTATTTCCAATTTCCTCACTTAGTTGTCAATCTTTATTTGACCCTCACAATTTGACTTGTACTTGCCTCACAAGAAAGAATCAAGAGAGTATATCTTGTTTTATTATATTTTTTGTTTTTATATTTTTTTGTTTTTAATTTGGTGGGCCCGGACAAAATAGGGTGTTTACAGCAGCGCATTTGGAAGTTAAATACTATTGCTCGCTGTAAAACATTCATGTGGACGACTTTTCACAACAAGTTGTTAACTAATGTTGAGCGATGTCGCAGGAAAATGGGAGTGAATGATGGTTGCCCCAGATGTGGAGATGCACCGGAATCCTGCTCCATGTGTTAAGGGATTGTGCGGAGACTAAGCAATTATGGTTAGAGATAGGAGGTATTAGTTTTTCACCCTGGTTTTTTGAAGCCTCCTGGATGAATTGGTTAAAAGCTAATATTCGCAGGCAAGTGAGAACTCATGGACTACGTTGGTGCGATCTTTTTGCAACTATATGTTGGCTTTTGTGGAGACGTAGGAATGAGTTTATTTTCCAAGATAAAAGTTATAGCAATGCTAGCACTATTATTCATGCTAAGAACCTGTTGGTATCGTTGGAGCAAGCACGAAAGAAATTGAAAGGAGTTAATTTGAATGGGAATGGAGTACAGGTGCAAAATATGTGTTGGAAACCTCCAAATCCAGGGTGGGTTAAGTTGAATATAATACTGATGGAGCGTGTACCGGAGAGGGGTTATGGGGTGTGGTGGCCTTATCAGGGATGCAGAGGGTCAGTTTTTAAAAGGATTCATTCATCACATACCTGAACCCGGTGACTCCCTTCAAGCTGAATTATGGGGCATGCTGATGGGATTGAGGATGACATGGGAGCATGGAGATCGACAAGTTGTTATTGAGACAGACGCCTCCGATGTGGTAAGGTTGGTTAGTTCACAATGCATTGAAATGCATCCTGACGCCAATCTAATCAGAGAGATCCAGTTCATGTAGGTTAGAGATTGGGAAGTTTCAGTTCAACAGATTACAAGAGAAGCTAACTCCTGTGCAGATTTTTTGGCAAAATACTCACTACAGTCTATGCCAGGATATCTACAGTTTAACACACCAGCTGAAACAATGGTCATGCTAGTGCAAGATGACCGAGTTGCCTTGGATCTTTTGGATCCTGACTGATAACTAGTTAGTTTGGGTTTCTTACTTGTATAAAAACAACCATTCTTTTACGAGGAATCAACAATGCATACTTCAATGCCTTTATTCTTCTAAATTTATTATAATTTTATCTTGAACTATTTTTATTGCACATATTAAAGAAATTTTTCATCAATTTTTTGACAATAATTATACAGGTGATTTTAAAGAAAACAATTCATACAAATAATAAACTTAACTAATTTTCTTGATATATGTAAATTAATTATCTATCTTCTACATTCAATACCCAAAGAAATAGACCAATGGTAGAAGATGTTCTCACAACGGGGATGACAACAAGCAAAGGACTATTATCAATTGCTCCCTCCGTTCCTAAATATAAGATCACTTTGGGGAAGTGGATAAGTTCCTAAATATAAGACCACTTCCTATTTTATCTCAAGTTTTGCCCAAACTACCCTTATACTCCCTCTTTTCATTGAAAACCCCTCCTCCTTTTAAAGTCAAGTAATTGAGGGGTTTGGAAAAGATCATGTAATTTTATTGTCTTCCTTAATCTCCCCAAATTAACCAAAGTGATCTTATATTTAGGAACGGAGGGAGTACTTGATAATAGTGGAAAAGTCTCTCAAGGGAACAAAATAACAGCCCTCAATTCTCTTTTGATCCTGAAAAAATGAATCCATGATCAACGACTATACAAAGAGGTAAGAAAGGAGCTGACTATTAATTTCTTGTGTAAACTCATACAACAGCCATGCCCCCTATTTAGGATTACTTAGATAAAGTCACAATATTCAATATTGATTTATAGAGAGATACTTATAGATTGTCTGCCTATAAAGTTGGCATATTGGTGTCAAAATCAAACCCACACAAGAGGCAAATCTCCATGGTGAAACTTCCACACACTTACTGAGAACATGACTTGGGACTTGGGAGACTACTTCCTCAAATCATAAATGTAAAATATATTCACTTAATTTGATGAGAAAATGTCATTTAAATCCCTCCGAATATACAAAAGGACAATTTAGGAACTCAAACTTCCAAAAGGACCATGAAGGAACTCGGACCTAGTTGACATTTCAAATTTGTGTGAAAGGACAAAATTGCCCCCACCATTAAACAACATTTACATCGCACCTGTTAACAGTTGAACTTTGGGCATTAACAACTGAACTTTAGGCATTGACATTTTGAACTTAAGAATTAACTTCTTCGTTAACAAGATAACATTGGTGTTAACATTTACACCACACCTGTTAACAATTGAACTTTGGGCATTAACAACGGAACTTTAGGCATTGACATTTTGAACTTAAGAATTAACTTCTTCGTTAACAAGATAACATTGGTGTTAACATTTACACTAATGTTATCTTGTTAACGAAGAAGTTAATTCTTAAGTTCAAAATGTCAATACCTAAAGTTCAGTTGTTAATGCCCAAAGTTCAATTGTTAACAGGTGCGGTGTAAATGTTTTGTTTAATGATGAGGGTAATTTTGTCCTTTCACACAAATTTGAAATGTCAACTAGGTCCGAGTTCCTTCATGGTCCTTTTGGAAATTTGAGTTCCTGAATTGTCCTTTTGTATATTCGGAGGGATTTAAATGGCATTTTCCCTAATTTGATTAGATAAAAAATATATATTAATTATTATTTCATTTTTCTCTTAAAGAATCCTTGTCATCATTTTTAGTTCTCTTTCTCAACTTTATACTTGGTTATTTAAATAAACTTCTTACTTGATTGTTGAAGGAACATCGATAAGGGGTAAGCTAAAAGAATATTGACAACAATTAGAAACGATCAAATCAGCTCTTAAATTAGGTCTTATATTTAAAACTCAATATTACATAGTTCCAACAATTTATAGAAGAATCCCTTTTTTATGTTTTGCAAGGGAGGGGATAGCGAAACCAAGCTCTTCTAGCATATTTACAGCTACATGTGAGTACAAGAGACTAACTATGAATTTTGAACTCCTTTGATCATCTTCCAAACAAAAACATCTCCTTCGATGATTTGATATAGGTGTAGGTATATTCAGAAATCTTTTTACAAGATACAACGTGATTCAACATCAGTAGAGCAAGTGATTCTTCGAAGCACCCAAAAAAAAAAGCCAAAAGCTCAAAATACAACTTTATCTGAAGACGCAAAGATCAGCATCTTTCAAAAACCCTGTACAGCTTCTCCAAAGAAGCAATCTGAAAAAGGAACTCCAATTAAAATAAATTAAGAATCAAAAGAATTATAGAATTAATATTGATATTTCCTATTTTGTATTAGTAGAATCTTAGTCATAATTATCAATTATAGTATTAGGAAATTAAGTTATGAAGGAATCGTATTAAACTTGTAGGAGGAATCTATTATCTTTTTAGTAAGCTTTTGTATTATAAAGATGATATCATAGCAATGAAATCTCTACCGGACTACTCAGTCAATTTTGTTTCCACACAAATTCTAAAACAACAACCAATTTATAATCACATGAAGAACTACTCCATCCTAACTGCTTAAGCTAGTTTGTGAAGGTCTAAATCGTCTAAGATTAATTTCTGGCATATTTCTAACAAGGAATAAAGAAGACATATTAATTTAGTTTACTATATGGGTTAAGCACAGGCTACTATATTTTATACAAGAGCTTAATTTGATTCGGAAACAGAGGTACAGACCCTGACCACTCGGGGTCTTGCTCATGGAAATCCACTTTGTTCCTTGATAGAAGATTTGACCATGGAATTCTGATAATGATTATAAAGATATTTATATACAAAGTATTGAAAATCTAAAAATTAGATTACCAAGCCTCGTTCAAGGTCTAAGATTTATGTAATAGATAGTCAGTAGCAGCTAAGTTATGATGGATAGAAATGACACTTAAGTTGATACATCTGGGATGCAAAAAATATTTATGTAATAGATAGTCAGTAGCAGTTATGTTAATTCAAGCAGATATAAAAAGGCTAGTCAGTATGATAAGGTCTCATATTTCACAATTCGCAAGAAACTAACCAAAAACCCTTCTACAAGGTTTCAGCTGGTATTCCCTTCTCATTCTTATTTTGCAATGCCTATCAAGCCTTTGTATTTTGTAAACATTATTCAACAATTTTATCTTTTTAATAATTACTTTTAAGAAGTTGGGGGGTAACAATAACTTTTTATACTCAAGTTACTTCTACAAGAACAACAAAGTCATCATCAAAGGGAAGAGATTTCAATGAACCATACAGCGATATCATCATACAAAAAGAACTAAAGGTTTAAAATACAGACACACACACACACATTTACCTGAACAAATGTTCCATTCGTAGCCATAGAAGCAGGCGGTTTGAAGAAGAGTTTCAAAGATGGAAACAGCACATGTTGTATTGACCATTCACGCTGGGACCAGGCAAGCTTTGCCTCAGATAGCAGTTCATGACCAACATCATTCTCCAATATCTCATCACTCCCTGAATATATAACGCAGTGACTAGTGAGGCTAGATGTCATTACCATCTATTACAAAAAAATAGCACAGTATTTTTTTTTCACATGCTGAGATAAGGTTTTCATGTTGTTATACTCCCTCCATTCCTAAATATAATACTCTCTCTGGTCCCTAATATAAGAGCTAGCCGCCAAAAAAAAGCTTCTCAAGAAAACATGTAAATGTTAGTTGAGTTCTGGGGTTAATACTTCTTTTCCCATATTGCTCATATTTATTATGATACTATTAAGAGAGAGAAATATATAAGTATTAATAAATATGAAAGAGAGTTAGGGGCAAAGTAGGAAAAAACGCATTAAATGACGAGAGAATATTAGATGAGCTCTTATATTAGGGACCAAAGTCATTCAAATTTTGGGCTCTTATATTAGGGACCGGAGGGAGTATCACTTTGAGGAGTTATGTTAGTTCCTAAATATAAGATCACTTTCTATTTTATCTCAAGTTTTGCCCAATTTACCCCTAATCCTTTTACATGTAGAGAAATTAATTCTCATTCAGTCACTCACTCACTCTTCACTCTATCACTATTATCATACCTTGATCCCATCATCATCACTATGAACTCAAAATCAATCAAACCACCTCCATCACTATCAGCTCCTTGAATCATCCTTTTACACTCTGCTAACTCGTCTTCCAAACTCTTCATCACCAGTTTACCACTTGAAGCTCCTTCACCGAGATCTTTCTATTTTGGTTAACATAAACATTGCAAGCGCTTTCTTCAAATTCTCCATCGCCTCCATCGAATCGATTCCATTCGTGTTCAACTTGATGAATTCCAAAAGGCTGATAAATTCGTCACTGTTTAGTTCCTCCTCCATCTCTCCGCCAAGATTTCTTAGTATAGATTTGAGCTCTGACGATGAGATCTTGTTATGCGGGTAAGGTGAGAGGCTAAACTCCTAAAGTTGTGAAGCAAGATAAGAAAAAGAAGCCACGTTGCAAGGCCACAAGAGGATGCAATACAATCACCGATTCGTCACTGCCATCATTGGTTCGGCAAGAGAAGAATCCACTTTTATTAAGTGAGGGGTATTTTAGGAAGATCATGTAGTTTAAATGTCTTTCTTAATCTCTCCAAATTAGCTTAAGTGATCTTATATTTGAGAATGAAGGGAGTATATTCTAATTATGTTGTGAGTCACTCCCAAAGGCACACATAACCCCAACTTAGTTTCTTAAGTTCTCCAATTCAAGAAATAGAACCATCCATACATGTATAAGGCTCTATCAAAGACCAAAAAAATTAATAATCCAGGTCAATTACCGAGAAACCCAATTTGAGAGTCAATTTTCTCTTGACTCAGCCAAAAGAACATACCATCCAAGAAAAGCATGAACTTAACGATTTCTTCTTTGATATGCTCAATTAGAAGTCTACAACTATGTTGAGCAAATGTGACCCAGAAAATGAACCCTGATGTAATCCAATTTTCATCTGGATTCCCCTCCAGAATTTCAACATTAATCATTTCCTTCTCATACAGATCTTGAAAGGCATTGATTTATACACCATGCACACCTATCGTATACAAAACTTTCCAAAGTAATTCTCTTAGCACGAAATCATAAGCTTTGTCCAAGTCAATAAAACCACATTTAAGTCTTTACTCTTTGCTTCAACACCTTTCTATTAAGCCTATGAGGGAAGAAAATTAAAGAGGAAAAATACTATGAGGGAAAACTCCCAAACATAGTGAACTTTTTTTACAAGTTTTGGAAGTTTTCCTTCCTAGTATTTTCTTCCCCTGTTTTCCTCCCTATATTTTCTTTTATCAGAACTCCCCCCTCCTCCCCAACCCCCCCCTCTCCCCCCCAATATTGATAGTACTAGCTAATTAAAAATAAAAAATGATACAAATAAAGAAGCATCGATGTCAACTAGCTTGAGGAATTTTCATTCAATCTCAAAGTAAAAATATTTTGAACACAATGACAATTCATACCATTAGTGTTGCAAGAGTTTGGTTCAGCATAACTTAATTTTCTCTTCTTGTAAAACCGCAATCCATCCCCAGTGGGGTTGGGCAACATGGGCGGGTGCATTGCATAGAAATTTCCTAGAGAGGCTGCAATTGTTTGCAAGCAATTCTTTTCAACATCCCAATCAACCTGCTCATCAACAAAAGAATATTACATTCTACATTAATTCAAAAAAGGAAAGCATACAAAAAAGAGAAATATCAAGCAATCATGGTTATTTTATGGCCAACATGCATATCATCGCATGTTATGGCTCAGATGGTCATGGCCCAGTCTATAACCTTGAGCCAACATAAGCTTGACTTTCATCCTTCCTATCTCCCATCATTGATGTTTCCACAAGGACTTGTATGAGCACATTCATTACTTCCCTCTATCCAAGAAATAGGTCCTCAAAATCCGAACTATAAAAACAAAATAGTGGGCCGAGGGGGCGAGGAAGAGAAAGGAAAGAGATGTTTATGTGAGTAAAGCCTATGGGTCTATTAGGTACAAGATATTTCGAGGGGAAGGGAGGGAAAGGGAAATATAAGTGAACCATATTTTTAAAAATTGAAGTAGGGTTTTAAAATTTTAAGCAAGATATAAAATAAAAGAGCAATAAATATCGATTTAGAACTTTTAATTTCATTTCTCAATTATTTGTAAATTCAAGTCCCAAAATTTCCCTCGATCCATTTTTCCTCCCCTCCTCTAGTACCAAACAGGCCCTATAAGTAGCCTAAGTGATTTTCCTCTTTAGTTAATAACAGTATAGCTGTCAATGTTGATTGATTTATGAAACAGACAGTTCAAAGTCATGTTACAAAACACCTGTCTGCATCATGCCCTAAACGGGTGTTAAGGGTTTTATGTTGGTTGAAAACCAACATTCCATTTCTGAGGAGCCAGTCATACAAATCACAATAGAAATCAAAGATTAGGAAAAAACAAGATGAGAAGAGCATGGAAAGCATAAAAGCATCACTAACATCGTTTCCCAAACTTAGTACGAATTCCGGGATGCGATCCATATCAGGAGTATATTGATCAAGTATCACAGGAAGTTTAGATAAATTTCCATGTTTGTCAATATGAATGCAGAAATGATACTCCAATATGCCAGCTTTCTGTTTCAGCAGATCTGTGTTCATCTGGAAAAACAGTAAAAGAAATGCATGCCAAAAGTATGAGAAACAAAGTCATAAAACAGCAATTTATGAGACATTTAAGCATAGATAATTACAATACAATAATCTAACAGTGATGCACAAACTAAGATTTCATGAATTAGACCATAGCTCAAAATAAAGATTAACCAAAAAAATTCGGTGAAACGAGAAAGAAAAGTTACATCTAAAAAGCACATATACTCGCAAGACAAGATTCAACAGTACAGGAACTGAACAGCAACACTTGAACAATTTTCTAGGATGCTGACTTATTTTTGGCAAGTCATATCAATCATTTCATATATGTTAGAAAGTTTACAGTTGAGTATTCATAAAAAACTAAAGAAGCAAAACAATTTTGATGATTTCAGTTGGAGTTACATTAGGTTGGGAAACCAAACAAATGAAGATGGAATCTCAAGCTTATAGAACTACCGGATTACAACATTTAAACAAATTATGTTGACAAAAGTAGATATCCAGTCACCCATTTCTTGAGAAAGACTTAAGAAGGAAATCTTAAAATGGCAAAATGGCTTCATTTAGAATATGGGAAAATATATGGAGTACATCGACCAAATAGACACATCAACCCATAGTGGATCTAGTTCCACATTGATTGATGCTACTGGTTTGAAATTGATTAGGAGATTTGTCTCTTTTCCTCCCTTACATATCTAATCATTTCGTTTTCAACAAGTTTTAGATCAAGGTAATACGAGCACTCTGAAATACCAGACCTCATCATCTTTTTTTCTGCAACATGTGCTACAATTTCAAGAAAAAATTACTGTGGCTTGATCTCTACTTCTGTCTTTCTATATTATCTTCCCATCAATAAACAAAAAACTATATTCATTGAAAAAGAACACAACACAGAACAAAACAGTTTTATTATTCAATACTCAGAGCATACATTCTTTTGTGAAGAATTTCTATTTCAAGTTTTCAGAAAAAAAGGTGCACCTTCTTCAAAGATGCAGGAGGGGACAGAGGAAAGGGAATAGATTCTTGCTAAAAATAGCTTTGCCCAACGAATTAACCAATATGCTCGTAATGATATAACAGAAGCAATTTCTAACATTCATCATATAAGCTTAATTGAAAGCAGGGCAGTTACTTCGGCAATTTTTATTTTCAACTCATCATTCTCAGTGGATTCTGAATCTAAATCATCTTCTTGCAGTGCCAGCATAATCAGGTCTTTCAAGGGGGCTGGATCACTTAGTTGTATAGCATTGAAATGTTCAAGCCGACTCAAAACTTGCTGATACATAAGCTCTTTGCTGAAAATGTATTAACTAACAGTTAGAAACCAAAAAAAAAAGTAATTGTAGAACGTGTGCCATTGTTGACATCTTAGCATAAACCAGAAACAGCAAAATATCTACCTCAGGTTTACTACATTCGCTAGATAGAGATGAGTGTTATGTTGAACCAAAGCAAAAACATCATCTACCATTCCAATATACGTGCAATGCCTTGCAACATCAAGCAAACCTTGAAAAAATGTTTATCAAATCAGTGAACCTTGTGAGAATAAATCATCAGAGACAGATTCGTGAAAGATTAATACCAGAGTGACAATTGCTATTGATCTCATCAAGAAGCTCATGAGCACTGATGTTCACTGAACAATCATTTGGCCGCCTTCTTTGTCTAACTGAGGACCTGACAAGGGATACAGCAACTCATTTATTTAAGAACAAAGTATTTCATATGATTTATTCTATCACAGACTTATCTAAAGACTACATGATTCTAGCATCCAAATAAAGCATACAAACTAATCATAAAATTTTGAAAGGATCAAAGAAAATTGGTATAGTTGAATCAAAACTCACCACATATGTTAGATTTGATGGCAGCTTTCTAGTGAGAGAGAACCTAATTAATGACCTAAGTTAAGTCATGAACACTTGGAAAAAACAACAAGATAGTCTTAGTCCACTAAGTGTGGTCGGCTACATGGATCATCATAGTTGCTAGGGCCCATTTCAAATGATTGAAGAATCCTGTGACTCAATAACTAACATAAACTCTATCGTGCTGAATCTTATGAACTTGAATCAATGACAAATCATATTGGGTGCTCAGCTGGTGATTGACGGTTTACATAATTTTACTGCACATTCATGCATAATAACCTCATAAAACCTACATGAGAGGCACCAAAACCACACAACACACTCAAATAAACCAAGGTCAATGCGGAAACAGAGTTTTCTTTGATAACAATGCAGAAACATAGTCTAAGGCCACTGCAAAAGGCATTTGTGATTAGACCTAGTAAAAAAAGACTTCTCGGGCAACACAGAATTAGTGTACAAGGAACCATGAGAATTCCTCTTCATAACATAGTCACTATAAGTGTATGCATCACAGCCACACCAAATTGTCATTGGTCACCGCTATATAAAAGGATTAACCCAGTTTTAGTCCTCACTTGGTGAGGGTGCTGGGGAAGGAAATATATTAGGCATCCTTACCCCTGCTATGCAAAGAGGGTGATTCGAACCCGCGACCTCACACCCAAGGGCAAGCCAGCTTACCATTGAGCCAAAGCGACTCAATACCATTGAGCTTACCATTGAGTGAAGCCGGCAAAATGGTGCTGGGTAAGGGAATATAAAAGGAAAAAGGAAAAACAAGTCAAAACACGGAGCAGTATTGGTCCATTGTCCAACTCAAAAAAGTTGACAACTTAACACGGGATAAATACACACACACACACAAAATTAAATTCAAATAACTAGTTACTAAGGTGGGGATATTTCAACATATGCAAACCAGCTAGAGGGTGCGCGCTTGAATATTAAAATTTTTTTAATGACTTTCTAATTTGTACCCCCTCATATCTTTCCACTTAAGTTTCTTCACTAGTTAACATTGCTGTTGCCAATTTATGAACGGTATAATTTATTTTGACTTCCTAAATCCAAATTTATGTAAGGCCTTATCCATTTATTCAATGAGAACCCAAACTCTCAATAATCTGAAAACTTACACTTCATCTTGCTCGCCTCACTTCACCAAGAGTCTTTGTCTTGAGTATTCTCATAATTAACACTAAGTAAACTTTTATTCATACTAAATGCCAACGCATAGTATTCTTATTTCAACTGGTGAAATACTCCTTCTGGTTTTAAATATAGGGGTATTAGGGAGTTGATTTTAATACTAAAATTAATACCTATTTCTAATTTTTAATTTTTTTCAAGTTTTGTTCTAAATAAACCTGTTAGAAGATTATTAGGAAATAATTATAGTATTAGGAAATATTTAGAGAATAAGAATATTATGTTTTATTAGGGATTATTATTAGGAAAACTTGTAGGAGAAGTTTATTGTCTTTTAGGAAACTTTTATATTATAAGTATGTAAACACATCAATGAAATAAAGAGAAGACTTTTATTTTGGTGAAACCCCTTTGTTTTCAACATGGTATCAGAGCAGAGACTCTTTCTGGCCGTCCTAGTTCATTTCTAGTCTTCCTGGTTCAGAATACTGTTCACGTGAACAGTACCAGAGGTCTCTCAGCCAATCTGTGCCATTCCGGTCATATTATCGTAACACGCGCCACGTTTTCAGGTTCGCACGAAGCCGGCGGTCAAACCCCAGTTCGTCCGGTCTTCTTCGGTCTTCGTCTTCCGCCGCACGCTCTGACACTTCCCCACGCGCCGTCGCCGCCATCCCACGTGCGGCCGCGGTTTTCGCCGTTTTCTCCTGTTTTCGCCGGCGATCGTTCCTGGTGAAATTTAGATCCGTTTCTGACCTGGATCTGGTCGTTTGTAGCTCTTTTTTTTTTTTGAACTGAGTCGTTTGTAGCTCTTGGTGAAGCTATTTGATTGTCTTCTTGTGCTCAATGGCTAAAAAGAAGAGAGAAAAAAAGGTGTTCGTGGATCTTATGGTTCTAGATTCTAGTTGCTTCAAATTTTTGGTGTCGGTTTGTGCCTCTTGCTAGCTGTTGCAGTTTGGTTCTTGGCATTTTTTGTTGCCCCTCTTGTGATCTTGATGCTATTCCATTGGTGGTATGGAGTTTTGTTATTTGGAGTTCTATTTGAACTTCATGTTTTGGAGTTGTCATCCTGTTCCGGTGGATCCAATGGTGATTGCATTCGGTTTTGTGTTGGGATGAGCTCCTGTTTGGTGCCTGTTTGGCATGTTTTGGTTGCTCTGTGTTGAGCATTGGATTTTAGATTTCATCTTTGGTTTTGCATCAAGTTCACTGATTTGTTATGGGGAGTGTTAAGTTTTGTTTGTTTTTGGGAGTATCTTTGTAACAAGTTGGAACAAACAAGTTGGATGTTCCAACTTGAGGGGGAGTGTTAGAAGATTATTAGGAAATAATTGTAGTATTTAGAAATATTTAGAGAATAATAATATTATGTTTTATTAGGGATTATTATTAGGAAAACTTGTAGGAGAAGTTTATTGTCTTTTAGGAAACTTTTATATTATAAGTATGTAAGCACATCAATGAAATAAAGAGAAGACTTTTATTTTGGTGAAACCCCTTTGTTTTCAACAAAACCTTATCGATCCTCCTTAGTAAAAATCAAGAAAGAGGGAGAAAGGGAATTAAGGAAGATTATTAGCGTGCTTTAGGAAAACATATCACATTAACTAACTTAACTAACATCTCTCATCAAATCAAATTAGGTAAATAGGCCCTACTGTAGTACCAAATGAAGTTCTGTTTTCCAAGATAAACACCAATAGATGTAGTCATTTGAACATGTAGGCTAGATGCAGAGAAAAATTTCAGATTGTAAGGTGCCCAGCCTACTGATGGTGGGAGGTGAATGTACACGTCATTAATTAAAAAATTAGCATTCAACACATTTGAGTGAATAAAGGAGCTAATAAGATCAGAATTTTAGACGAAGTTGTTTCTTATGACAAATAAAACCCAATAAGTACACAAGGTTTTAAACACAGAACAAATGGCTTCATTAATTTTATCAAAAATAAATTAATTTGATAGGTTTATATTATCTTGATGAGCAGAACAATGTACAGGAAGCAAATAAAAATCACCTCACTTCAGTCAAGCTAGGACTCTTATCAAGATGTCCACTTGATTGTGTTTCCATGTAAGCATGCAATCTTCCATAAGGATACGTTGAATCTGTTCTAACCATTTTCTGTACTGGAATTTTCTGCGATTTTGAACCTGTAATTAATAAGAAATATTATATATTAATGAAAAATATTAAGGGACTAAAATGCAAAAAGGATTAGATATCATTTTGGCCGATGAAATATTGGCTAAGTATCATCATGAACAAGTATTAATTAAAGGTTCTTGTACGCCAACTAAACTTCAAAAATTGAGTAGAAAGGCCAATAGCATGACATGCATCCAAATGGCTGTTAAGTCAATGCCACATGTGCACACATCACTAGTCCACATTATTAACCGAGCACAAATGGACTAAACAAGGACAATCACAAATTGTTCTTCTTTTAACATATGGAATGGTTCTTTCTTTTTTGTCCTTTTCTAAGGTAAACAAAGAACATTTGTACTCGAAGCTAGTAGATTGACAGCTGATTTGTGCTTCTCTATGGTTCCCACTAACATTAATTGTTCTTAATCTTATCCACAGAACAAATATTAACAACCTTGTTACCAGACAGAACCAACACATTAATTGCGTCTTCATGATCCTGTACAAATTCTAAACACTTGAAATCAATAAAGCAGGGAACCACTGTTGAAAGATTTTGAGAGATCCATATTTGGTTACCATGACATCGTTGTGAGAATCACTGGTGAAATTAAGGCTTGTCTTCAAGAGCAAATGTCATTGTTGAAATAACGTGTAGAGGAATTTTCCATGGAAGATTAGGGGAATCAAAGAGGAAGGAGATGAAGTGAATGTGGTTATGAGTTGGTGATGATATTGAGTTTCTCTAGGGATGTATTACTATTGTACTTGAAGGAAAGGGACTAGGATTTGGTTAACGAGAGGCAGAGGTAAGGCAGTGGTGGATTCGTTGACAGCCCACCAAGCGGCGGCATCGATATTCTTGCGATCGATTTGAATTAAGGAGGTCAGAGGTAAGGGGATGAAAGAGAGTGTTTAGATTGCATAGTGAGATTCAAATGGAAGATAAAGATGAGGCTTCTTCATGATGAGGGTGAGCATGTGAACCCCATTTTACCATTATGTCGACTGAACCCAAAATAGGAATTGAGAAAGAAAAGGAAGAACTCACAGATCTACCTCAATCTCGTGGTCTATATATGATGAATGTTGAGCCCATGTTGGACTGAAGGAAAAAGGAGCAATGTGTTGCCACTTGGAATAATGACATGTCACCACCTGGCAAGGGACTAACGGCGATTTGCTCACATTTGACAATATTGGCCAAATGATTGCTTTAGAATTAGGTCAGCACACAAGATACCTTTAATTAGTAGTTACGCCAAATGATAATTTGCCAATAGTTCATAGGCTATAATTATATTTAACCCAACAAAAAATATGCAAGATAAGGAAAAACAATTCTATAATACCTAACACCACAGGACTCAAGTTGGCCTCCTCGCATGGTTTCACATAACAAGATGGGGATGGTCTTGCTGTCTGTTACAAGAGAGAATAAAAATTGAATTTCATGAGTTACACTGATATGTAATAAGAATAGAATAATTGGCCAAGTAGTTAGATAGTGAAACAGAACAAGTAGTCGTGGAGGTATTAGCTATTCATGTCCCTAAGCACATATGTAGATAAATTTACACTATTGCATGGGCAGATTATATTGTGAATGAATTGCATGGCTTAGCTATCTGTTTCTCTCTATCCATCTATTTCTCTCTTGTGTGTGTGTCTGTATAAACAGCACTGATAGGGTAAAACAGGTTACGAAGAGACGAGGAGTCCTGAAATTGACCTGAAAGGATAGAAATGTTTTGAAGGACAAAGTAAAACGGAATAGGGACTCATGTAGAGGAAGAAAGGGCCAAGTCGGAAAAACAAGATGAAAAGTGTTCTGGATACTAAGAAGTTGCATGGTAGTCTCCATAAATGAAAAGTGATCTAGGAACTTCAAAAGGTTTATAATAAGTATTTTAAAAAATCGAGATCTAAGGATAATTGCATGAGTAGTAGGTTATGTCACTAAAATTTAGGGTATTAGAGTAAAAAGGGGTCAACCCAGTTCTAGTCTCCACTTTGTTTAAATACTGGGGAATGCAATATATTAGGCAACCTTACCCCTGTTTTTGCAAAGAGGCTGATTCATTTTTTTTTTTGACCTTTACAAAGAGGCTGATTCAAACCTATAAATTCAGACTCCGCAGCAAGCGAGCTTACCGTTGACACAAGCCAACCCTTTTAAGTTTAAGGTATTAGAGTAATTATGGAAATTTTACCTGAAAATTCAGGAAAACTATGCAAATTAGAGAAAAATGAAAGACAGATTCTAAGTTATTCTTTAGGGCTGAAATGGGGTATTAAGGATGAAAATTCCTCGAGAAAGTTTTAATAATATTGAGCGAGCATTTGGATGAAGTATACTTTTGGCTGAAAAGAGGTATTAAGGGTCAAAATACCTCTAGAGACTATTTATATGTTTCATCCATAAAGCTCATTAAGAACTACAATTAGAAACTTCAATTGTTTCATTTTAATTTGATAGGTATTTTTTTTTATGATTGCATTACGTTAGGTTTTAGCCCCTTAAATCTGAAATATGCATTTTTTATCCTCTTTTATTAACATTTTTTATCCTCTTGCTTTTTTTGCATTGCATTCGAGCTAGGCAATGGCTCTTGCTTTGTTACAATACTCGAGCAATACCACACATTACTTACAGGTAACAACCTAACATTAACACAATATCTCTGTATGTCCCTGTTCATAAGATTTGACAAATATTTTTACGTTAGTTTTTCAAGGCCTAACACAGCCCTCCTCCAATAATAAGGCTTGGGACCGGCTATAACATAAGATAGACATGAAGTTCAATAGTCAAAGTCTAAAAAATGATGCAAAATCTAAGTTACAGATCCTGGTCAAAATTATTAAAATTTTAAAATTTCAAAACTTCAAGCTTCACATCTAAAATAAAAGAAACATATTCTCACCCAAAAAAAAATTAAAGAAACATAAATTAGCCGCAGATCATTTACTTTATAAGAATCCTTTTACCAAACTTCAAGCCTCACTTATAAAATAAAAGAAACAGAAAGTAGCCCCAAATATTTTGTTGACTAAAGCAAGACCAAATGGCATGAACTGCAATTGATCCTACACTCTTATGTGAATCCTGTTAACAAACGAGCATTGGTGGAGAGAATGCTCCACAAAATTATCAAGCCACTTTGTACGTAAATTTAAAACGATGAAAAAGAAATAACAAATTAATAGTACTTGAACATTTTAACATGAATTAATCTCTAGAAATTATTAAGTTGTCATTCCCAGTAAGTACAGGAAACCAATGACCAACAACCAACAACAAAGCCTTATCCAACTAAGTGGAGTCAGCTATATGGATTGTACAACGCCATTGTCATTGATTCATATTCATGAGATTTGACAGGGTTTGACGTTGTTGTTTGGGTCTAATACAACCCCTCTCCTTTACCTGGGGCTTGGGACTAGCTATAAGTATAGTAGAGTTCAAGCACAAATAACCATGCTGCTCAAAACATTACTGACAACACATCACAACAAAACGGTAACAGGCATTGATATTTGCAAAGAATCTATTTCCCCACAGCTCAAAGAAGCAATTACCACTCATCATGCACAAAAAGAAGCAGATATTACTGACATTCTAAGAAGTGATTGAAATCTGGAGTGTGCCCTAAGACATACCTCTTCTTGAAATGCCCGAGCATCGTTTGAGCTTCTCAACCTTGATTCAACCAATGTTTGTATCTTCTCAATGATAACTTCCTGGTTTAAAAGGCTTACCTGTATGCCCAAAAAATAATTCCTTTAACAAGAAAGAACAAACAAATACAATCATCCACTTATTGGAGCATCATCCTTTTTTTTCCTTCTAAATCTTAAGTTTCTAAATTTGACAAAGAGCACAAAGAAGCAATTTTGAAGCTTGCTATGGATAGGTATAACCAAAAAAAAAAAAATTGCTCAATCAGGATTGCTGAGTCAATCCTCATAGTCTTTACTACACAGAAGTACAAAACACACACCAGTAATGGGATCAGGATGACCATTATCATCCGCCCATTGAAACCCTAAATAGTATGATATTAAATGCTTAGAAGCATTAAAATAATTTTCAATTAGAAAGTAGCTCAGTCCATCAAAGAATTGTTATATGTGAAGAAAATACACCATCAACTTATAAATAGAAATTGGTATGATGAATCCCTTTGTTAGAAGATTATTAGGAAATAATTATAGAGTATTAGGAAATATTTAGATATAAGAATATTATGCTTTTATTAGGTAATCAATCATATTAGGTAAACTTGTAGGAGAAGTTTATTGTCTTTTTAGGAAACTTTTATGTTATAAGTATGTAAGCACATCAATGGAATAATAAGAAGACTTTTATTTTGTGAAACCCTTTTTTGTTTTCAACATGGTATCAGAGCATAGACTCTCTTTCTGGCCGCCCTAGTTGGTTTCTGGTCTTCCCGGTTTGGAGTACTGTTCAGGTGAACAGTACCAGAGTTGCCTCAGCAAATCCGTGTCCTTCCGGTCTTCTCCTCGTGACACGCGCTGCCCCATCAGGTTCGCACGAAGCCGGCGAACATTCCCCAAGTGATCCGGTCTCCATCCGCCTCCGCACGCGCCGCCACGCGCCACCGCTGGAGCCCCGCGCGCCTTCGCCGCCGTCCCACGCGCCACCGCACGCGCTGCCGGAAAGTTCTGTTTTCTGCCAGCGAACGTTCGCCTGTCGTTTCTGACCCTGATCTGGTCGTTTGTAGCTCCTAGTGAAGTTATTTGGTTGTCTTTTTGTGTTCAATGGCGAAAAAAAAGAAAAAAAAAGAAGAAAAAGAAAAAAAAAGGTGTTCGTGGATCTTGTAGTTCCAGATTCTAGTTGTTTCAGATTTTTAGGTGTGATCTTGATGCTATTTCCATTGTGTTTTGGAGTTTTGTAATTCGGAGTTCAGTTTGAACTTCGTGATTTGGAGTTTTGTAATTCGGAGTTCAGTTTGAACTTCGTGATTTGGAGTTTTGTAATTCGGAGTTCAGTTTGAACTTCGTGATTTGGAGTTTTGTAATTCGGAGTTCTGTTTGAACTTCGTGATTTGGAGTTGTCATCTCGTTCCGGTGGATCCCAGTGGTGATTGCATTCGGGTTGTGTTGGGATGAGCTCCTGTTTGGTGCCAGTTTGGCATGTTTTGGTTGCTCTGTGTTGAGCATGTTTGGATTTCAGATTTCAGCTTTGGTTTTGCATCAAATTCACTAATTTGTTGCCCATGGGGAGTGTTGAGTTTTGTTTGTTTTTGGGATTATCTTTGTAACAAGTTGGATGTTCCAACTTGAGGGGGAGTGTTAGAAGATTATTAGGAAATAATTATAGAGTATTAGGAAATATTTAGATATAAGAATATTATGCTTTTATTAGGTAATCAATCATATTAGGTAAACTTGTAGGAGAATTTTTTTGTCTTTTTAGGAAACTTTTATGTTATAAGTATGTAAGCACATCAATGAAATAATAAGAAGACTTTTATTTTGTGAAACCCTTTTTTGTTTTCAACACCCTTGAATAAAAATAATGACGATAGATTCTGGTTAATCTGATAAAGTGATGCATCAAAGATTAGTGAGTAAATTAATACATTTTTCCATACTCAACCTGACACTAGCTTTGCATTGAGTATCTCAATCTAGTTCATTAATTACCCTACTGAATCACATGTAGAAGCAATAAATCAAAATCTCTGATCTTAAAAAATGACAGTAAGAAAAAGGTTGCATCCCAAGAAAAATATCAACACATGCATAGAGCTGGGTGTTTCTAAATGCTGATCGGGGTAAATCTCCCATTGATAGAGAATCAAACTCAGGTTATAGTGTCTACCTTTTGATGACCAATTACCGGCACAAGTAAGAAGCAGTCAATCATAGCTGGAAACAACCTAAGGCCAAATTTAGAGCTAACACTCATGAAGGTAAGCAATTAAAAAGAATCTTAAGGTTTTGTTGTTGTACATCCCTTTTAGTACTAGCAACTTTCTTGGAAACTTGTGCTTTGCTTAGACCTATAAAAGTAGGCCTCACGAGCACTCATTAAAATATCAAAACATTCATTGAAAAAAACACAAATTTTAACTTTTTCTATTCAAATCAAATATTAATTATGGTCAGAATAAAATCTATAAAGAGATACTGACATGCAAATTTAAATTAGGTCTATGCTATTTACCTCTCTCTTTGTTGGATGCACATTTACATCAACATTCTCAGGAGGTACAACAATTGTCATGTATACGAAGGGTTTAGAAGCTTTGGGCAATGTTGCTGAATATACAACTTCAATTGCCCTCTTCAATGCAGAACACTCAACCAATCGATCTGAGCAACATGAAAATTTTCATGAGAGCCTGTAACATTTATTGAAGCTGAAGATAAAAGAAAATAGATTTCCAATGTAAATGATGAGATATCCTTGCAAAGCATGGAATAATTTTTCTTATTTTTCAATCAAATACACTTCTTTGACAGTGCTATGAAAAAAGCACGCAAGAGAAAAAAATTATAACACCAGAAGATCAGTACAATGTCATAATATTGTCCAGCGTCCCAAAACCATTATAACTTGTCAAGGAAATACAAGCAGATAAAGAATCTAAGAAAGTCTTGTAGAATGAGAAATTAACAGCTTTTATTTAAGCCCCCCCCCCCTCCTCCCAAAAAAAAAAACAGAGACAGAGAGAGAACAGAAGGAAAGAGACAGGCTCTATAAACATGGGGTTTCAGCAACAAAACTTACAAATGGTGAGGGGCATTCACACATCCTGTCATGAATTTTAATAACGTGTAAGACATTTGTTAAAATAGAAGTTCTAGATAAAAGGAGTCTTCAAATATTTTACGGCTAGTTTTTAGGCTGATCATTATATTTTGTTGAGATTAGACTGCTGTCTTTCCCATGAATTTCTGCAATATTAAAGTGTCTTCCTAAGAGCAAAAGACACTGAGCAAGCTAAATATATATTGCATATTAATCTCACACACACAAGACATACCATTGATGAAAAGAACCATTGTGATCTTCTTGGCAGCATAATCTGCATTAGAGATGAAACCGTGCATCTCATAAGGTGAACTAGCCAGATCATCACTTGAAGATTCAATTTCCATCAAATTGCGAGCAACTGAAACACCATAAACAGATCCAATGGCATCAAGCTTTGATGATGTAGCAACTGTGTGAACATCAGCTCTCATAGCTCCATGCTGAATGCAACAAGAGTCAAGTTATAAATGAATATTAATTTCAAGAACATACTATGCGAACAAACAATACGAAGAGCAGGTTTACCACTCAAGACACCAACCTTTCTGCAAGAGAAACCAACATTTATGTGATGGATGGCAAAACGGCTGATCAAGTCAACAATCTTTGGATAGTCATCAGCAGAATTTTGTAATGTCTTCCTCCTTGCAGCCATATTATAGAATAAGTTCTCAACCTTAACACAAAATGACAACAATTTCAACTCACAGAAAAGTAAGTCTAATTGCATATTCAGAGAATACATTCTCAAGAAAATCAAGTTACATGTAGACAAAAAGCCAATAATGTGTAAGATTAACAATTAGCAAATGAAGAATGACAAAGAAATGGGTGCATTTCCAGAAGGCAAGGAGAGCCTTAGACCAAATTGCAGATCTTCTTCTCTTATATGACATTTTTCAACCGCAGAATGATGATGTATGATCATTCATAGGCATTGTTGATAAAAAATATAAACAAGCGAAATGAGTAATTTGATCTGAATTACCATCCAAATTCCTCCATACAATAAAATCTCGAAGGAACCCATATGGCATACTTTACTAAAGTGATATTATAAAGTAATGCAATATATTGTAATGGGTAAAGGTGCAAAAATAGCCAAATTTCAAAAGGGGCACCCATAACCCAGGTAAATTCGAGGGTGCAAAACTATACATGGTAAACCAAAATAGGGCAAAGTTAATCTCTCTGTTAGACAGAGGAAATGGACATTATTTTACACATGGGCCCACCCTCATTAAATGACATGGCATATAGATGTTTTTGTACCTTTTTGCAGTGATCACTCTAACCATGACTAAACTCTCCTTTCATTTTTGAAAAAATAATTTCAGCCCAAAAATGAGTTAAAAATCTAGATAAAAAGAAAACTAAATAAAAACTCATAAATAGCAAAATATTAATACACGCATACACATATATTATGCAGCAGTATTACAATGAGAAAAAAACTATTTCTATACACAAAAAAAACACAGAATTTTAGATGTTTAATCATATTGAGCTTTGTTTTCAAAATTTTATTTCTGTTCTGTAATTTCATCGGTTAAATTATATAAATGATTCTGCGGAAAAAAGAGAACTGTGCACTATTTAAGCAAAAAAAAACTTGTTTTCCTTTGAAGCCAGAAAAGCAAAAAGGTATTCATACCATTATCTGGGTTCCTTTTACAGCAGCACAAGCCTTAGGTTCATGCTCCATAACGCCATCCCTATATGATACCCTAAACCGAAAATTCAGCACAAGTCAACAAAAATTTGTAAACTTCAGTTGGATCATCAAAGCAGAGAAGATATTAATATCATAAAAGATTGGCTATGGCAGCAAAAACCCTTAATGTTTCCAAATCACAAACCAGTGCAAGACATAATACTAAGGATTTTTCCACATTGGTATTATTTATATCTATATATTAAACTTTTGTTCACCTGTAACCATGCAACTGCCCTTTGGTTATGGTAGTGACGGTGACATGCCCAACATATGTCATGCTTGCCAGAGCCTCTCCCCTAAATCCCATCGATTTGATGGACAGTAAATCTTCAAATGCAGACAACTTTGATGTTGTGTGCCTCTCACACAATATGCTCAGGTCCTCATGCTACAGGGGAACACATTGCAATATTAACCACCAAAAACTTAATCAAAACAGAGGAAATATCTATCAGCATACCAAGGACAGCTAAGTTTAAAAAAACATATACATATTCCTATTCAGGCATAGTACCAAGCAGAGATTGCTAGTTCAAAGAGTTTGATTATCCCAAAATCAAAACAAAAAAAGAAAAGAAAAGGGGTTAAATAACCAACTTGAATCCATGGTTGTCATACCATTATCAGGATATCATACTACAGAAACAGATTGCAAAAGAAATCACATAAAACTAATTCAAAAGAAAGAGCACATCTGTTGGTATAATAAGTATATTTACGTTATTGAAAAATGTATGCATTCCTTTCTAGGCCTAGAAACTGAGCAGAAATCGCTAGTTCAAAGAGTTTCATTAACCCAAATGCATACAACTTCGATGATGCATGCCTCTCACGATATGATTCTGTAACACAATATGCCCAAATCCTCATGCTAAAGAAGCACATTTCAAAATTAATCACACAAAAAGTTTTTGATAAGAAAGGCAATATCTATCCGTTGTATATCAATCACGTTTACTACTCTCTCTGTTCTTAAATATAAGAGCTAGTTGACTCTTTTAGAGAATCCTAAAAGCCAAATAGGTTACCTAGAAAGTGATTTTCCTAAATTGTTTCTTCAAACTAGTTTATTTGATTCATAAGCTAACATAATACTCCTTCCGGTCCTAAATATAAAACCAGGTTGACTTTTTTTGAAAATGTTAAGGTTACAAAATATGTTATTAAATTATGACATATTTGATATATTTTTAGATTATTCATTTGCTTATAGATTAAATAAACTAGTTTAAGAAAAAGAATTAGATAAACCGATTTATAATTAAATTATTATGCTTTTTTTAGGATTTTTCAAAAAAGTCAACTAGGTCTTATATTTAGAACCGGAGAGGGAGTACGATCTAATAATATAAAACCTATATTATGATTTAATGGCTCATTTCGCATCATTAATTTATAAAAAAAAAAGTCAATTAACTCTTTGATTTAAAGAGTTTAATTATCTCAAAACCACATTCTGAAAAGAAAAGGAGCAAAACAAACGACTAAAATCCATGACCATCATACCACAGAAACACATTGCAAAAATAGTCACAAAAAGCTAATTCAAAAACCAAAGCGAACATCTATCACTAAGAAACGCAGCAGAAATCGGCAATTCAAAGAGGTAAGAAACCCTAGGAGAGAGTTAAAGCAACGGACTCGAATTCCGTGGCCGTCATCGGAGACTTGGATGAGCTTAAGGCCGCCGTCTTTGATGGCGACGGTGATGTTGGAAGAGTTGGCGTCGATGCTGTTCTCGATGAGCTCCTTGACGGCGGAGACAGGGCGCTGGATGACTTCGCCGGCGGCAATTCGGTTGACGACGGAGAGGTCGAGGCGGTGAATTTTGGGAGGCTCTTTGAGAGGAACGTGCTCTTCTTCTTCTTCTTCTTCAACTTCCATAGGTAAGGGCTCGTCAATGGCTTGCGATTCCATTAGGTTTTGTTTGGCTTCTTCAGTTCAGTTATGGTCTGTTTAGTTTAGTGTTTGTTCTTTTTAGTGGGCGGGAGAAGTAGGGCCTTCATTTTGTAAACCCGCCAAAAACAGATGTTTGGATATAGGTTAGCTAGTTAGCTTATATAGCCTTTTAGAGCTTCTCGAAAAAAGGCTAAAAAGGCTTTTAAATTAGATTCTGGAAAATAACTTTTGAAAAAATTGATAAAAAGTAGTTTCTAGCGAGTGACGAAATCTAGGATTTTGGCTATAAACCTGGGTTTTAAGTTAAAAAAGTTATTATGAAAGAGTTGTGAGTGTTTGTTGACTAAAATGAAATATCGGTTTTGATAGGACAAAAAAAACTACTCTCTCATGTCTTAAATATAAGACCTAGTTGACTCTTTATGAGAGGTTAAGTTTGCGAAATAGGCTATTAAATCATGACACATTTGATATATTTTTAGATTATCCATTAGTTTATAGGAAAAATAAACTAGTCTAAGAGAAAAAATTAGGTAAACCAATTTTATACTTTACTTATTTTACTTTTTTACGATTTTTCAAAAAAGTCAATTAGGTCTTATATTTAGGACCAAAGGGAGTATTTTAAAAAAGTTGTAAGTGTTTGTGTGTCCTTATTTTAAAACTTAGGTTTTAACTGAAACTTGAGTTTGAAACTTACCCAAACTGCCACAATGAGAGTTTGTTTGGTTGGAGGGGATGGACAGGGGGAAGCTTTAATATTCCATTGTTTAGTTTGTATAAAATGGAGTAGGGGTGTTCACGGGACGTGACAGGATTGAGACACCCACATCCCGTATCCCATCCCGAAAAAGGTTCGGGACGAGGTTTCCGTCCCATCCCGAATTTTGTCTCATCTTGAACGGGACAAGATCGGGATGGGACGAGAAAATCACAAACCTTTTTTTGAATTTCTTTTATTAAAAATATCTACTTATAAAGAAAAATATGACACTTTGTGTTTGTAACAAACAAATAAATTAATTCAATATTACTTTTATAATATATATTATACAACATAATGAAGTAAAAATTTATTATGATCGTATTTTTCATAAAAAATGTTATGTATACTCATACATGTTATAAATGACACATGCATTTTTTTAAAAAAAAAATATAAAAAGCACATATGTATGTATTCGGGACGGGACTTGATCGGGATGACCCGCCCCGTGTCTCGTCCCGTCCCGAAGAAGAATTTTGTCCCCTCCCGATTTGTCTCGTCCCAAAATGCCTTGGGACGGTCTGGACGGGTCGGGAAAAAGTTGAACACCCCTAGTTTCTAGGGAAAAAGAAATGGGAAAACTCTTTTAAAGTAGATTCTAGAAAATAAGTTTTGAAAAGTTGAAAAAATATTTTCTTTCAAAACCTAGGTTTTCGTCCACACGACTAGGTTTTTCGTAAAAAAAAATTATACTGAAAAGGTTGTAACTGTTTGTCTGACTAAAATGAAAACTAGGTTTGATAGAAAAAAACTATTTTAAAAAATTCAAATAAGTATTTGTCTGTCCTGATTTCAAAACCTAGTTTTTAACTCAAATATAAGTTTTAGATTTAACCAAGCAGACACATAGATAAACAATGAAACAATAAATAAAAGTTGTGTAAGGAATTTAATTTAAATGAGGTCTCAACCACCAAATTAAGGCCTCAATCACTAAATTAATCTTAAGTATCACTAAATTAAGGCCTCAATCACTAAATTAATCTTTAAGTTCCACACTTCCACCCTTGGTAATAAGACTCATAATGTAGTTCCACCCTTGGTAATAAGTCTCATAATGTGGATTTTTCAGCTTAGTAAGTTGTTATTGTTTGGTTAAAAGTTAGTACTGCCCAATATTTTACAAGTTATGAATGTCTTGTGTAACATTGTGTTACTAATTCCCAAATTAATTCAATAATACTCTGACTAACTATGATAGAAAAAGGATTTCCATAAATCAATGTCCTATCATAGTTAGCAAAAGAATATCCTAATGATTGAAATATTATCCATGATAGAAAAGAATAAACTAATACAGCGCAGCTGCTATCATGGATAATTTATTGCTAACCATGTTAGAAAGGATTTGCCTAACATGGTTAATAAACAAAACTAGTTGATATTTAACAATAAATAGCTATATACATGCGGAAACGAATGCAGGCCTATACAAATTGGCAATATACACAACTAACTAATCTAAATAACCTTTGAAACCTAATTCCCTTTCCTGATGCTTGCGTCTGTGCATGAATACCTGCAAAAATGTCAGTAATCGTGGGATGAGACAATTTGTCCCAGTAATCACCGCTTAACTCACTATAACAGTGAGATGTGCGGTAGCGAGGGCGTCTAAAGGGTACCACAGTTTTAAAAACAATAGTAAAATATATATAAATCCAGATCTTCTTTCATTCCTTACTCAAGTCCAACAATCACCTTCAAACCAAATCAATTCAACATCTCCATACTCCAATCAACTAATACTTCCACAACAGCCCTCACACTCACCTAAAGATGCATTGTGCCACCACGGTGCATTCAAGCATCTATTCTTCACTATATGATTTGACACTGTGTCCCTCTCCATAATGAGGGGACAATTTCCTTCTCTGGCAATCTCCAGAGAGGGAACCTCAATTCTGTTTCCATTACAGAACGGGAACGGTTGGACTCTTTAATGCCAAACAACCGTAGGGGCGGTTGGGCTCTTTAATGCCAAACAACCGTAGGTCGCTTCTCTCACTAAGTCGACCTATGATCCCCGATCCAATCAATCTGAAAAGAATCCTCAGTACAAACAATTGTCGATTGGCCAATCGACAGTTATCATCGCGCGATGGTACGTATGTATATCAGTGTCATGCAAACCTCACATTATCCATCAATTTCAATCTCATTCAGTATCCATATCATACATTCTTACAATTCCCTTCAATATCTCAAATTTATAGTGTTTTTCCACAACATAACTCTCAACTCATCATCTAACCCTCTTTCTATTCTCATCACCTCTTAAACCACTACCCAACACTATCCCTATAAGCATTTCACGCCATTCTAGATCAATGGCCACCACCAAGCAGGATAATAGTATATATAACGTGTACAAATCTTTTATACGAAAATAATCGTGTTTGAAAGGCACCCGATAGCCTGTTTTGTATAAAAATAACCTTTCAAAGATAATATATATATATATATAGAGAGAGAGGGTGAGAAAGGATTTACAAAATCCTAGCTAACATCACCCTCAATGTTATAGTAAGGTTAAGTGTGATTACCTGTCGCCCTTTAGCGCTCTGTTGCTCTTCCTTACCCTTCCTTACTCGATTCACCTATTATTACATAAAAGTAATAATAAGGGTACACAACTATCCATAAATCTATATAATGAATAACACGTCTCTCTCTCGATTCTAATGTTACTACCTATTTCCCCTTTTTCTTACTTCAAATCCTTTAACCAATTCAAATCCTAAGTCTCATGAATTTCAAAATCAACAATTTCAATTCAAGGGAATCACATCATTCAAGTATACTTACAATCACCTAGTTGGTCACACCACAACATTTTACTCAAGAAAATACTCCCTCCGGTCCTAAATATAGGACCTAGATAACTCTTTTTGGGGAGATTAAGGAAGACTTAATTTTAGATGTCTTTCCTATAATACCCCTCATTAATTAGTGTAAGTACTTAAAAGCCCTTCCACTACCAAATTTCCTGTGAGTCTTCATTTTCATCTGTGGGCTGTGGCTATCGAGGAACCTATCGAGGAGACGTGATTTCAACTTCTTCACTGAGATCAGAGTTCGATTTCACCTCCATGGAAGACTGATTCGATTTCCATCTTTAATTTCAATCGGATAAGCCGAATTGATCTCAGTTCCTTTTCCACCTTCATCTTGGGGATTTCTAGAAACAGAGCTAGAAATAGAGGATTCTATTTCTGATTCTGATTCTGCCACACTCTCAGTTTCAGATTTTACATAATTACTAGAGGTAGATTCAGCTTCTAAAGTTTGAGGGATCATTCTTATGATCTATCATACAAAAAGAATCAAACTTTAATGCTAAGAGCAACAGTTGCTAATCGGTAAAAGAGTGAAGAAAGAGGTTTGAGGATATGCGTACTTGATGTGGAGATTTGCTTCGCGTTAATGGATGGATTGCTTATTGAAGTTGGTAACTTGATTGATGTTAAAATGAGCTTGACTTGTCTGAAATGTTTTACTTGGACTGTGTCAAAAGCATGGGACATGGGGTGGCGTGAAGGTGTCTGACCGAGAGAGGAAGACTATACTAGTGAGGTGTGCTGTGTTGTTGTATGTAATAGGGGTAATTTAGGAAAAATGTGACAAAAAATGTAATTAGATCTTATATTTAGGACCAAAATAAAGTCTCTATCTAGGTCCTATATTTAGGACCGGAGGGAGTATAACCGATCAGCAATAAACAACATTCACAATAATCACCATATCCACAGAACGATCACTACTTGTCCAATGCAAGGTTTCACAAAAGAAAGCACCCAAATTAACTAACAATTGCAATTTGGTGCAGTTCAGTTTATCCAAGGAAATCACAACAATTATTTTGTAAAATCATATGCATGAACAATATTTCAGTGATAATCGTCAATCAAACACACATGAATTGTCATTCATCTACTTCATTTCTATACTTTTTAAACCTATCTTTCAAGGCATACAGAACCTTTGAATTATATTAGAAAACAAAGTTACCATTTTTGCCAAAATTTACAACTTACTTAAAATAAAGAATTCTAATTGTTTTAATATAACAGTCCACTTCATTATTCACATTTACATGTGTCTCCAACAAGCTCTTCCATGATTTCGATCGGTCAAAACAGATAAATTTCTGATTCTCATCAAGAATCAATACAACCAATGGGAAAAAGAAACCCAAAAGCATTGTAACTATAATATGCAATTATATACCTACCTAAACAACCACAAACCAGAATTTACATATTTCTAAATCAGATTTGAACTCATGGAAGCAGTCACAATCAACAAGAAAACAAAATCAATAGCCAATAACAACTAAATCTCTTAACTTCAGTCAGCACAAATCCAGGACACATCTTATTTCACTCTCTTAACTCATAAACCAAATAAATGCCACTCAAACACAATAAGCACTTCAACTGCTCATTTATAAAACTTAAATCATTACATTATCAACTTTTATGATTCAAGAAGTCCAACCGCAACTCCCTTTTTATTTCATCCATTAAAGACCAAACAAGAAGAAAGAAAAGAACTTCAACACCCTTTAGTCATAGTTGAAAACATATAAATAAGATGCTAAAACTTGAAAATCACAATATCTTAAACAAAACTTTAACACCCAAACAAAGATTCACTTATCCAATAATGGATCAGAACAGAGAGGGGTGGCGAACCAAATATTCTATATTTTAAGCGGGCAATAAAGCAAATCAGCAATTCCCCTTCCATTTAATCTACTTAAGTCCCAAAATTACACACTCTTTGACAACTCACTTTCATACGCTTCTAGTAAATTAATCTGTTTCAAATAGCATTATTGAATTCAGTTCAGTCATTTAAGGAAAACAGAGCAGGGGAAGTATAAAATTTCGTGCTTTTCAAATATATTCACACATTATAAGCTTTATTTAAATCTGAACAAATAAGGCAAGATAAAATACATATAATATTAGCACACAAGCACTCAAAGCAACATAAAAACTTTTTAAACATTATGCATAAACATCTATGTAGCCTTTTCAAATCACTTTGAGAAAGAAACATGCAGACTCATATCAGTAACCAAAACAAAAATGAATCTTAACATTGATTAGCTTATTCAACCCCTCTCAGTCGATTAAAATCACATCTAATAAAATTTTTCCACAAAAATCATATCTTAAGAACCACAAAACTCCTTCCTATTTAAGACTTGACTCATAGGTTCCACAACCCAGACCCACAGCCAAAACAAGAACAATGTAGATTTGAAATTTAACAACTTTTACCTTTACTTACTTACATAAAGGAAAACTCAACAATACTTCCAGCATACACGCATCATACCTAAACAGCACACACACACCCACATATAAATACAATGTTGCCAACAATAATCCAAATGCAATTATTAATTCAACCAAAACAGAATCCTCAGTCAAAAATAGTGAACTAGCTTCCAACATTTTCCCAAATCTTGGCCCTCTCTCAAAACTCGCTGAAACCGAATAAAAAGGATATGAATTTGAAGAGCAAAGTTACCTAAATTCGGTTTTGGTGTTGTATGAGCTGTGGGTGGTCGGCACCACCGTGAAACTCGCCGGAGATCGGCCATTTAGGTGGTTGGCCGAAACAGAACAGCCAAAAACGAAAAAGAAGAAAGAAAGTGAGGAAATCGACCTTAAAGGTAACATAGATCGAAAACATAAGAAGACCGAAACTTTACCTTTAATTTCCGCCGCCATACGCCGGAAAACTCGCCGGATTCGCAAGGAGAAACAAATAGGGTTCGTTTGGTTTGAGATGAAAGCGAAACGGACTAGAATAAAGAGGAAAAGAAAGGAGAAGAGGCCGCAGAGGTCGGCCAGCCTTGGCCGCCATCACGGCCACCCTTCGTCGCCGTCGAACGCCGCCGTGCGTGTGGCCGAAGGGAGAAAAAGAAGAAGAAGGCGACAGAGGAGGTGGGGGAGGACGGGTTTGAAGGTGAGGAGGGAGTTTAGGTTTTGTTTGGTTGGTGTGTATATGTATATGTGTGGTGTAGTGATTAGGGAAAATTCTTATTAACAACCCCATTCATTTATAGTTAGATGTATTTCTATCCCAAAGCTTTATGTATATTACTACATCTCTTTCTTTTCACCACAATATGATCTAGATTCCAATTTACCTTTCCTGAAAGGTTCTATCCCCAATTAATTCTTTAACTATATTTACTTAAATTTCACACTAAATAAGATTAAATATTCATAAGTTGCCCAAAATATACTAAAAATTCCTTCCTAAAACTTTAAATTTTCTAAATGATATTTTCACTAATATGACAATAATATTGGACATGAAATGATATCCAACTTTTACCATGTGATCAAAAATGATATTTTCACTAATATGACAATAATATTGGACATGAAATGTCCAAAATGCCCTTATAATTAAATAAACTTTTACCAGGTGGCGATTAATTTATAAGGGTATTTTGGACTTTTCTTATATAATATTATTGTCATATTAGTGAAAATATTATTTTTGATCATATGGTAAAAGATGAGTATCATTTTTGTACCTTGGAATAGTTATGTACTATTTTTGTTCCTTGACCAATAGTTATGTATCATTTTTTGGCATTCGCCCTATTTTATATGCATACATTTTATTAAGATATTTGATGATGATCCAATTTGACCAAAATTTTGATCCACTCAAATAACATTGGAAGGAATATGATTGGAAAATTAATATAATCAATTGAGACAAAAGGGATGTTGTCGCGAGGGGGAGTAAATTAGATGTTGTCATGTGAGAAAGTAAAAGTGATCTTATTTTTCAAGGGGAGATAATATCATTCTGTACTCTTTTTTCCTTAACCAAGATTTTGTCCAACAGGGTTTTCCTAGTAAAGTTTTAATGTGGTAGCTTTGATAGAAATTGTGTACTATTTTTCACTAACTTTTTGTCCTATTGGGTTTTTCCTGGTAAGACTTTAATGAGTCTTAATATTTGTTTATGAACAACAAAGGAGGAGTGTTACAAATTATACAATATGTGGATATTTATAACTCATGCTCTCTTCGGATTTCACCTCTTGGTTAACTCCATATAACTCCCACATTGAAAAGTATTAAGTGCATATTGTATATATGCTCCTTTAAATCTGTACCATTATTGTTTTAATTTTCTTCTTTATAACTTGTAACTATTTAGGGTAGTTCAGGTACGAACCTTGTAATGAGATCATGCTCAGATAAGGCCGTAACTATTTAGGGTAGTTGCTAATAATGTTTCAAGGCCTATATAAATAGAGGCCACCTGCACAAGTCATTGCTACACACAAAATGAATAAGAATTTCTCCTTCTTGTTGTCATATCTTCCTTCATCATCTTGTTATTATTATTCTTCTTTATCTTTTATATATTTTCTTTATATTTATAACATCTTTTATGATACATCAAGGAGGAAAAAAATGGTGAAACAATAAGATACCTTATATTTTGATTCTATATTTTTAATTATTACTTGGTTATAAAAGTTAGTTGCTAATCTTTTTTTTTCAATGAAACATGGATATCAATAACTCATAAATAATTACAAGTCAATGAAAAAAAATAAACCCCTAAATAAGAAAGCTCATTATTCTTCATCAACCCCTGATAATTACAGGTTATATGCTAATCAAATTTAATGAAATATTTATGCATGTCAATCATCTAAAAATAATAAAATAATAAAATTGAGTTTGGACATTTGAGTGGGCTGGGAATGTGTTCAATGACTACATGGAGTCTGAAACTTCAAGCCCTATTTTCCGAATTTTTCTTTGTTGATAGCATCAATCTAGTTGATCATGCCAACTGTAAGAAAATTCTTGCAATCTCCAACTTCTCCATACCTAAATAAACCTTATATTCTTCCCCATAAGGTGATGATTTTTCCATTTTTATTCACCTCAAAACTACTAAAATTATCAAAACTACAAAGTCTCCCAGTATTTACTATAACATCAATATTCAATTCTTCCTCTAAGGAACCATACCCTAAAAAGTTTGTCAAATCTTTCAAAACCCAAACTAGTTCACTCTTAAGCTCCTCATATGTATACATACTCTAAAAAGAATATTTTCGGCTTCTCCAAACTCTCCTTGTAGTATCCCAACACATGTAATAACTCCTCAACAAAACTTGTCAAACAAATACTCAATTGTGTTAAGCTCTTGAACCACTGGATATAATCGATTCAAGTAGTGCCATAATGACACACATGCATCCTTAGGATCGCTTCACAAGTACACAATTTTACATTTCAATTGCCGCTTCACCGACTCAGACAATGAAACATATATGGCTGATGACTTGCAAAAAATCTTGGTGATGGGTAGGGATGGGAATAGGCCAGGCCGGCCTATTAAGGCCTGCGGCCTGGCTTGATAAGGTCTAGTTTAGCCTGGTAAATTTAGGGTCAGGCTTAAGCTCAGGCTTTTTTAGGCCTATTTTTGATAACAAGTCAGGCTCAGACCTCTAAAGAAAGCCTTTCAGCCTAATAGGCCGGTCTGTTTACCTATTTAAAAAAATTGAACCCAAAAGCCCAAAACCTTCAGCCCAAAACTCACCCTTTAAAATCCAAAAAGACAAAACTCTATTTCACTTTTCACTCTCACTCTCTTTCTCCCACCTTGCCTTTCACGTCACTCTCTCTCCCACCTTGCCTTTCACGTCACTCTCTCTCTCCCTTACCTTCACATCTACCATTTTCTCAGGCTTCACTCTCTCTCACTTCCATTTTTTTGAACTAAATCTCAGTCTCACATCCCATTTCTCTCAGTCTCTCACGGCGGTGGTGACCTTCTTCGACGGTGGAGAAGCCTCCGATGAGCCACAGGGAGGATCTTGCACAAAAAAAGAAGACGACGAAGAGGACCGTCTTCCTTTTCGTTCTCCTCATGATTCTAATCCTCCCCATTGTTTAAACTCTCCCCATTATTCCATTCTTAAATTTTCTGATTTGGCGGGTTTTGTTTCTCTTATGGTTTAGTCACTTTAGATCTAATTTGGGGTTATGACTAATTTTGTTTTTTGATTTGGGGTTTTGTTTCTCATAGGGTTTTGTTTTATTTTCTGATTTGAAATGAGAGTTTATAATTTGTTGCTGCGATGAATATTTTTTTTGTTCATGATATATGTATCATATGTATGATTTCTTGTTAATTTTCCAGGCCTATCAACAAGCTAGTAGGCCAGGCAATATTAGGCCAAGGCCAGGCCACAAGCCTGAAAAAGGCACATATTAACAGGCCGCAGGCCAAACTCAGACCTCTTTTTGACAAAAGAGGCCAGGCCCATTAAGGGTGTGGTCTAGCCTGGCCTGGCCTATTTCCATCCTTAGTGATGAGAATGAGCTGAGATCATTATTGGTGGTCTTTGATTTTTTTAAAACAAAATATTGCAGTTTTTGTCACACCAACTTGTGCGACATAAGCTCCAAAATTTTTTCAAACAAATATTATTTTTTATTCGAGACACAAACATTATTGTTTATTATAATGCATTAAGAGTAGAGGACTTTTGAATGAAAAAGAGCAAGGGGATATAATGATGAAGAAATAAATATTAGATAATCAAAAAATGTACTTGGTAGAAACAAATATTTAAACAAATAGGTATGATAAATTATATGCATTGTAGGAAAATAAATAGTATGGGATAGATCAAATTATAGTGTTTATAAATCTTTCACTTGTAAAAATAAGAAAATACATTTAGTTAAACATAAGAATAATGAGGATACAATCCCCCTTTATCCATCAAAGGGAATCCCACCACCTTTTTTGTTATACACTTAGGAGTCTGAACACTGTAGCTAAGAGGGTTTTAGGGGATTAGTTTTTCCAACACATATTATATACGATTAGAATCTCTTGTGCTGTCGTTTTCGTTAAACAGAGATGACTCTGTTTCTGCAGTGTAGTATAGCTGGCGCTGTCGTTTTGTTCTCAACATTTGAAATCCCCAACCTCATCCAAACTTCCCGCTCCTACACTTACACCTCATTGCCACCTATATAAGTCATATATCACATGTTCACTTCGCCATACTCCCAGCCCTTTTTCCTCCATTTTTCAAACTCATATTGCTCTGTTTTACTGTGTTGTTCAGCTCAGAAGTTTTTCCTTGTCCCTTCCTTCATATAACATTAACTCCCAGACTTATTTTAGGAGTTAATTTATTCGCAGCTCTCATATACAGATGGTATGAGGCTTCTTTGGACATTTAGCTTTTTGGAGGTCATGTTTTTGTTGAAGGTAGTTGAGTTTTTTATGACCTTCATTTTTTACAATTACCAGTATGCATCATATTTATTGTTTTGTGTGTCCTTTAATGTTTAGTTTTTTCTTCTTCAAGTGATAGTGTTAAAGGCGAGTTTGGGAGATGCCCGCCCCTTCATTTTTTTTGAAGCATGTGTCTTTGGCAGCTGCTATAAAGGATAAATAACATGATTTATTATTAAGTTTTTGAAGCACGTCATTCAACGCGAGGCATTACAGTCATGAAGTATAATGAAGAAGAAATGTTGGTTGATTTATGGGGTACCCACTTTTATTTGTTTAGGTTGTTAGGTTTTTATTACCCAAGTCCATAATATTGCCTTGTAGGGTGGGCCACATAAAGTGTTTTTCCTTTACCATGACCCACTATGGGGAAATGTAATTTGTAATATCATTGTTCTTTTTTTTTGTATATATTAGCAATGGATTCAGATATATAAGTTTCATTGTGGGTCTATCTTTTAATTATTCATTTTTTAGATACTTGTATGGAGAGTAGGGAATTCCACCATATTATGGGGCACCCAGGTGCTTTTGTTTAGGTTGCTATTTTTTTAATACCCAAGTCCATAATATGGGCTCTCAGGGCGTTGCACAAAAGTGCTTTTTGTTTTACCACAACCCTCTATAGGCACATGTACTTTGTAATATCATTGTTTTAGTTTTGTACTACATATTAACAATGGATTCAGATATGTAAGTCTCATTGTCGGCATATCTTTTAATTATTCCTTTCTTATATAGTTCTAGCCAATTGTTTTCCACCCAAATGTAAAGGGTTTTGTGTGTGTGGACGCTGTGTAAACGCACTTCTGTTAAGAAGTTTATGTTTTATTAATTTACTTTGATTCTAATAATGAGGTGTGCTTAACGAGGAGGTCAGTATCTTAAACCGAGTGAGATGACAATATTAGCATGTTGCTTCTCTCCAACATTGCATCACAGCGTTGAATTCTTCCATAGTGAACTCATCATACATAGCCATGTAGCACGATTCTTTGTTCTCCCTTTGTGTTTGTGTTTTTGTTTCTTTAAGTCTTTGTTATGATCGTTTTCCTCCTCTTTCTAATCTTGTAACCCCCAATTTAATGTTGGTTGTTGTGTGTGCTTGCAAACTCTGGGTCACATTTCTAATGGTCTTGTCAAATCGACAGAAGGTAATATGCAAATAAGTTTAATAATTGATAAGTGATTTCTGGCCTTTTTACTATTCTGCAATTACTTTTTAAGTTTACCTTTTCGTCAGAAGGGAAGATTTTCCTTTTTTGTTAATCATTGAGTTAAGGAAATGTTCTCAATTGTTGGGTTATGTGCGATTTACATATTGTCTTTGGCATGTCATATTGAAAACAAACTTATTTGCAGGTGGCTTTTGCCTAACCACACCCTTCCAATTCCAAATGAGACCAAATTGTAGCAGTTGGTTAGGCTCTAAGCGATTTTGGTTCTGTTTTAAAAGAAATGTCCTCCATATTTCAATGTCTTCAAGTTCAGCAGTGAATGGAAATCATGTGATGTTTGGTTAGTGCTCTCCTCAATGTGGTTACAACTTGCAGGTTCTGCCCCTTACAGCTGCACAAAAGATAGCCTGCACTTTTTAAAAGCTGTTGACGTTTAGTGTTTGACAGCCTTCATTCTTCCTTATTATGTGTTAATTTTATCACATGCTTTTTGGCAGATGGAAAATTCATCATTAGTTGGACTTTGTGCAATGTACAACAATCATTCTGCAGGTCACATGGGAAGTATAGACATTTGTTCCTATTAGTAATTAATTAATTAATAATCAATAATAAGGGCAATTTTATTATTTGGTTATATTCAAACCAGATTTCCCATATGGCCTTTATTGTTGTAGATGTGAGTTGTTTGGGCATAGCTTTGCCATTTTTTTTATTTACAGATTGATGACAAGGTTGCAGGTTTTGCTCATTACACATGCTTATTACTATATGCAGTAAAGTTATTAGCCTTTAATGTATGGATTCAAATGCTTTTCAATCTGACATCTTTGATTCTCCATTAGTATCTATATATATGCAGTGTAGTATTTCAAGTTACTAGCCTTATGTGCATGGATTAGTCTTCTCTTCAATCTAAGATCTTTGATTCTCCAACATGAACTACATATATGCAGTGTAGTAATTAAAGTTATTTGCCTTTAGTGCATAGATAAACCTTCTGATCACCCTTTAAATTGTGAAGAAAAGTTCAAGGAGTTGTTACTTTTGTTTAATTTGTTTTTGATTAGCAAATTAATTTTTGTGGACTTTAATTGATGCACGTTGTAATATGTTTGTATTAAAGTTGTCTGGAAGATGAGATTTCCATCCGCGCAACGTGCGGGGGATGAAAAGCTAGTTTTATGAAGAGGAAATCTAAACGAAAAAAGTGAGTTGAATGTAAAGAGATAGAAGGGGGGGAAAGAGAAGATATGGGAAGAATGATGGGTTTATATTGATGATTGTCACACCATAATGATACGACATCATTTTTGTATATTTTTAATAAATGTCACACCTTGTGGTGCGACATCTTGTTACTAATGATATTTTTTTATTCTTTTAGTTTAAAAAAATCGATATTGGATGTAACATAGTGTTATTAATTCCCTGATTAATTCAATACTACCTTCACTAACTATGATAGAAAAATGATTTCCATAATATCAATAAATCTATCATAGTTAGAAAAGAATTTCCTATTAATAATCATTATCCATGATAGAAAAGAATTTTCTAATATACCCTGAATACTATCATGGATAATTAATTGCTAACCATGTTAGAGAAGAATCACCTAACATGGTTAGGAAAAAGGAGCAACCTAATACATTTACCCGATTAACCAATATTATCAATACGAATAAAAATATGCGGAAGCGAATGCAGACCTATACATTTTTGGCAATATACATGTTTTCATAGTCTAAATAACCTTTGAAATTTAATTCCCTTCCTGTTTCTCGTGCCTGTGCATGATCACCTGCAAAAATGTAAGTAATCGTGGGATGAGACAAAATTGTCCCAGTAATCACCGCTTAACTCACTATAACAGTGAGATGTGCGGTAGTAAGGGCGTCTAAAGGGTACCACAGTTTTAAAATCAATAATACATATATATATATATCAAGTTTTCTCCCAAACGTCATTCAGATCTCTGTCACTTCTCAACAATAATCACATAATCTCTATCTCCAATCCATGCGTATTACTACCCTAACTCTCACACTCACCTATAGATGCATTGTGCCACCACGGTGCATTCAAGCATCTATTCTTCACTATATGATTTGACACTGTGTCCCTCTCCATAATGAGGGGACAATTTCCCACTCTGGCAATCTCCAAAGAGGGAACCCCAATTCTGTTTCCATTACAGAACGGGAACGGTTGGACTCTTCAATGCCAAACAATCGTAGGGGCGGTTGGGCTCTTCAATGCCAAACAACTGTAGGTCACTTCTCTCAATAAGTTAACCTATAACCCCCGATCCAATCAATCTGAAAAGGATCCTCAGTACAAATAACTGTCGATTGGCCTATCGACAGTTATCATCGCGCGATGGTACACAAAATTCAGTGTCATGCAATGCTCACATATTCCTGTTAATATCTCATCCACAGCATTTCATATCTCAATCACAAATATCCTTGAATATCTCAATTTCATTCACTATCTCCTTCACAACAACTCAACTCTTTCCCACAACCTACTATCACTATCCTTGATAGCATCTATATAAATCCCTCAAACAACTATCTTAACACTATATTCATAAACCTTTCACACCATTCCAATTCGATAACCACCACCAAACAGGATAATAGATATACAGAGTTTCAAATTTCTTTATATGAAAATAATCGTGTTTGAAAGGCACCCGATAGCCTGTTTTGTATAAAATACCCTTTTAAAGATAATATATATATATAGAGAGGGTGAAAAGGGATTTTACAAAATCTCTAACTAACGTCACCCTCAATGTTATAGCAAGGTAAGAGAGATTACCTGAATCTGCTCCACATCAAGACAATACAATATCAATGAAGTTCTCGCTCGTAGCTCGCCTATTGATATCCACAATCACTAGAAAATACGCAACACAGTGTCAATACATGGTTCGGGCTCATATGACTTGACTAATGTAATTTAAATTCATCTAAGGCCCATGGTAACTAACACATCTTCAACTACCCGTATTTATTCCCAATATCCATCAATCCTCAGTTATTCTCATTACAAAACAAAAACTATTCATAATTCATTTACATCATATCATTGATACTTTTCAATCATTCACAATGTAATCATCCCTATTTTCTCCACAATATTACAACGACTATTGATGATGAGTAAATCCTTATTCATTTATCAATTCAACATCCCTATGTTTAACATGCAATTTTCCTTTCCTTAACAACTAATGTTTAACTCCATTAAAATATTCCATGCTTTAACAATTATACCTAGCACCAATAACCCTTTTAAAATCATCAGCTTCTCAACAATATACATCTAACAATTCATTTGCTAACATTAACCAAATCTCTAAACAGTCTCACTTTATCTCAAAATCATCATTCACTCAACTTCTATAGTTTATTCCAAATATTCATGAACTTTAAGCACTCCACCGCCACTTCAATATATTCCTCTGCAAACCTAGTCATTTAGCCCAAACATGGAGCACTTGGATAAACAATCACTTTCATTTTACTCAAATTACATAAATACTTGCTTCCTTACCTTTCCAATTCACAAAATATAGTCACTATAGGTCAGAATTCCTATCCATGATTTTGTGTCATTCATCTAAACCATTAAATCATTCTCTCCATAATACATCTCAATAAATCTTAGCTCTTTTCTAAGACTCCCAAAACTCCCAATTTCACCTAATGCCAAATCTAACTAAATAAACTCACCCAACATCATCTTTGAACTCCAGTAATCCTCTAGAAGTCATAATCCAAGTTTACCACTCATATCCAAAGGATTTCTAAATAAAATCTAAATCAACCTTTTAACAAGCAAAATCTCACATATGATCATTTATAACTTTAATCCCCTATCGTCCATATCAAATATCAATAACCAATTCCCATTTCATTCTAATTTCCATTCCACAATTTATCATCAATCTCCAACTCTAGAACTTATTTCCATGAATTAGGCTAAATCTCAAAATTCACAATAAATTACACAATAAATTCCTACAAGGACTTTGTTATCCTTTCCCATGTCCTATCCAAACATCCTAACCATCAATTCAGTCATTCAATCACGTTTCACCAAATAACATAATCAATTTCTCTTTTATTCAACACTTTATTCACTAATCTTTATCTTAAACACTAATCCAATCAATCCCACAATTTCAATGTCATTATATAATCTTAGTAAGCATCTAATAACTACCAATTTGTTCAATAATCTCACACAACACCAAATCCCCAAATTTCAAGAAACCCTAAAACATAAAAATTTCAAAATAAGTAGAAATCGTCAAGAAAACTCAATTGTCTTCAAATACCTCAAATCAAATCCTTAACATTCATTGTTATAACTTTAAAAGTCCAAAAATTTAAACTTTAACCAAAACCCTAACTTTACCAAGAACACACATTCAAGAAATTAAATTAAAACGAAGTACAAATGCTTACGGAGTTCAAGAATGATAGCTGCAGACTCGCTGCCGCCGGCCACCGCTCAGATCGCCGGAAAACAGCCCCTTAGAAGGCTGGCCGAGCTAAAACAAAGAAGGGAAAAGGAGATGACGAAAATGAAGTTGAAAGAGAGGAAAGGTTCGAAAAATCTAAACAAAACGCAAGGTTCACCTCCTGCCGCCGTCCACCGCCCGAGCTCGCCGGAAAACGCGTGACACGAAGTGGGACAGTGACCCACAGATCTTACTTGATTTTTTTACAGAGGTTTAAGGAGAAAAATGAAGTGAAAAACATGGTTGTGTGTGGTTGGGAGAGTGTGATCGAAGTGTGTGGGTGTTGTGGTGGGAGAAAATGAAGAGAATGGTGAAGGGGGAGGGTGGCCGACGGGTTTTAATTGAGAAAGGAGATAGGGAGTGTTTGGTTTGCTTAAATAGAAAGGCTATGACAACATATAGGAGTATTACCATAATACATTCTTTTAAATTTTTAATTTCACTAAGTCAAGTCTCCAATTTTTTTAACCTTCAAAATATTTTAAATCCCCCTATAACCTCATAATTCCTATTTCTCCAACTATTTAATTGCTTATTTTAGACACTTATTTCCCCAAAACTTCCAAAATATTCAAAACAAATTCCCAAAAGTCCTAAAATTCTAAATTTCCTAATGTTCTTTTACTAAAACAATTTCCAAATCCTATATTAAATTTTCAGGATGTTACAATTCTTCCTACCTTTTAGGAATTTTTTCCCCAAAATTCATCATGACTAACTTCTCTTATAACTAATACATGACATAATCCTCTCAATATATTCCAAAGAATTTGAATTAAGAAAGAAAAGTGTCAAATTCTAGTCAAACTAAGATACATCATCTCTCGTGCTTCTAAATTCTCAAGTGATAATTCAACTTTGATACACTTTAACTGTCCAATTTCCCTAATCTATAAGACAACGAGAGTCATTCTTTAATTAGCTACCAAAATATGTCACCCCAAATAATCATACCTTCCTTAATCCTTACACCAATTATTAATGATATGGGAGCAAGTCTAGGAACCTAAGAAAGTATCAATCTATTAACTATTGAATCACTCCCCATTTAACCAACCAATTGGTTTGCTTCAATATAATTCTAAAGTCCACAACCCTTCATTAATCCAAATCATCAATCACTAAACCATGTTAAGAACTTTGAATTCAACAAATCATCCCTCTTAATCCTCCCCAAGTTTCCAGGACATTAACCCAAGTCATAAACTCATACTTTGATTCCCAAGTAGTTCCCTTAATCAATTGCTATCCAAAACTAAGTTTATCCAATCACTCATTTAGAACTTGAAACTGCAAAACAGATTTTAAAAAAATCAGATTACTCTATTTTATATTTCAAATCTTAAAACCAAAACTAATTCCTTAAATTTCATTTATAACTATTGTTCATCAATTATAATATTATTCCACCACCAACATATTCTATATCCCTACCTAATTCCAACCATGACCTCAAATTTCAACAAAGTATTCCAATTAGTTATCACAATTTCTATATCACAATAAAAGAAATTTGGCACACTCAGTTTTCTTACACTCCAATCAAAATTTGAAGTCGTCATTCACATACTTCATACTAATCACCTCATATATGTATATATATAAAAAAAAAACATCTAGGCAAAGCAAGAAACATAGGTTCAGAAAATTTACATTACAATGATTTAGCTTCCTCTTCTAGCCACCCCAAGAAAATTTAAGTGTTTCCTACTTCAACATATATTAATCACCTCTAATTACTTCCAAATTTTCTTTATTTCCCATGACTCATAAGGTCTTCAATGATGCCTCGACTATGATTATACCTAGGTTCATAATTATATCCGAGACCCCAAAAGAAGAATCCTTATTCCGTCAATTTTCTCCTGCAATTCCTATCCATCTTTCAATATCTACTTATTGTGCTTAATTTAATGATAGCTCTATTTCATTATAATTGTTAACCATTTCAAATTTTACTTTACTTCCATATTTAACTCCCATTATCACACAGCATGTTCACATTATTCACGCCAAAGACTCAGAATCAACAGAGGCATCAAACCAAAACAACAATAATCCAATAATCAATCACTCCGAATTCCCGAAAATTCAATATTTGTATCATTGTATTAAACCTTAATATAATCATGAGCAAGACAAGGAAAGAGCGTCACAACCCAAAACAGAATTCACCCAATTTCCAAATCACAAACTGAACATACAGAAAAATACACACACACATCAATTCATGAACTCTACAGTTCCAGTTTTAAGCAGCAATTTGTACAAACAACAAAAGAAAAGAAATAAACAAAATTTGCTATATACAAAGCTCAACAATCATCTTCATTTAACATCCCAAATCACAAGATTAATTTCACACACATAAGCAACTTATTCAGCCATAACAAATAAGAGAACTTTGGGAAACATCAATTCAAGCACCTGATCAAACGAAGTCATTTCAAATTCATACATACGCCTACAATAAACATCCAATTAACCATGCCCAATCCAAGAAAGAATCCATCACACAAAGCCAAATAATATCTCAAATAAGTCAATTTATCAATTGACTTATTAAAGCTCTAATAATGCCCGTAATCTCATTACCCGACGTTCTCGATTTCCTCACCGAATGTCAGAGAAACTTATACATAGAAAGTTGGGAAATCTTCACTCAATACTGGAATCGAAAGTTAAGCCTTGATCTTATATAGTTATTGAAACCATATCCTATAATCTCACCATCTACACCAAATAGGTTATTGAAACCATATCCTATAATCTCACCATCTACACCAAATAGGTCTCCATCAATCACTTACTCCCTCAAATCATAAATTTCATTTCGATGTTCGTTATACCATCAAACCTCATTCGTCTGTCCATATATAGTCCAAATCCCCAAATTCTCAATTAATTCCAACTCCATTCAAACCAATCAGCTTTACTTTCACAATTGAACTCAATTAATCTTTCTTATACCCTCCATAAATCTAAAGCAAGAACTCTCTAAACTCTTAAATTCCCATCTAAAAGCGCAATTACAACCTTTACGACTTGAAATTGTATCAAAATTCCTTCATAAATTCTAGATAGTCACTCCAACCAAACTAACTTCTTCAATCACCACATAGATAGTCAATTCATACACTCTATTCCATAATACTACTTAAATCTCAAAATCCAATATCAATAAAATTTAATAATAGTCTATTTAAGACACTATGAGTCCTCCAACCACTTTTATGACTTTTTCCCTAAGTTATATTCCATTCCTATAGCTATTTCTACTTTGTCTCACTCTTTCCAATAAATCATACATAATCACTCCACTCAAACCAACTAAATTCTAATACTAACATATAAACATTTGATGAAGACATCACATTCCATGATACTCTCACTTTACACCATTTCACCATTAAGTAATGTCATAAACTAATATGCACTAATCAACTCAATCATCACATGATTTGACCTCTTTTCCATAATTGAAAATCAATTTACTGCGATAAATTCCTAAATCCATATAATTTCTCTTAAATTTAACCAGAATAGCCACTATTCCACTTATTCTTAAGAACAAACCTTAATATATTTATTCACCTCCCATACTCAAAATCCTAAGACTACTCCATTAAATTCCAATTTATTCCAAACTTTAGTCATCAAAAACACCTCCAAGGTAAACTGCAACTGCTCCGACTAAAACAATATTGTTATATCACCACGATAACCTACCGAACTCATCCATAATCCACAATACCTCAAATCATAAAACCACAATTAATGCAACCTCTCAAATCCCTACACTCCAAAATAACCAAGGAAACCACAATCAAACTAATAATCTCTTCTAATAATTCAATTTCACGGTTTACTCTTATATAGTCCTAATCCATTTACCAATATCATCTGAGCGTTCTTGTTGCGATTCTACCACTCTCCCCACCAAGGGATTGACCATAACCTCGCAGACAGCCGGTGATCATGCACAACAGAAAAGGGAATTCAGAGAATGTATATTGCCAATCTAAATGCAATGCAACACAGTCCAGGGTTATCGTATACCAAATACTGATAACCAAGTTGTAACATAGTGTTATTAATTCCCTGATTAATTCAATACTACCTTCACTAACTATGATAGAAAAATGATTTCCATAATATCAATAAATCTATCATAGTTAGAAAAGAATTTCCTATTAATAATCATTATCCATGATAGAAAAGAATTTTCTAATATACCCTGAATACTATCATGGATAATTAATAGCTAACCATGTTAGAGAAGAATCACCTAACATGGTTAGGAAAAAGGAGCAACCTAATACATTTACCCGATTAACCAATATTATCAATACGAATAAAAATATGCGGAAGCGAATGCAGACCTATACATTTTTGGCAATATACATGTTTTCATAGTCTAAATAACCTTTGAAATTTAATTCCCTTCCTGTTTCTCGTGCCTGTGCATGATCACCTGCAAAAATGTAAGTAATCGTGGGATGAGACAAAATTGTCCCAGTAATCACCGCTTAACTCACTATAACAGTGAGATGTTGTTAGAATCTTAAGTTTTGATGAAGACTAAAATATAAAAGATTAAACCAAGTGCTTAGAAAGCAATAGGTTAACATAGGATCCCAAGTAAGAGTGCAACCGGATGTGGATTTACTTCCGGATAGACTAGGACTTGCGCACGCGGATAAATGTTTCATCCCCCAGCGGCAGCGAGTAACTCACTAGGGAATTAACTTAGTCCATGAGCATTAGGTACACAAAACCTTAAGACTAAGCTATGATTCAACCGGAAGTGAAATTGCTTCCTGTTAGATTTAGACTGGTGCAGGCTGATAGAAGAGATATAACCCTAAGCGTCAGTGAATAAGCCACGTCAAGTGAAATTACTTCCTGTTAGATTTAGACTGGCGCAGGCTGATAGAAGAGATATAACCCTAAGCGTCAGTGAATAAGCCACGTCAAGTGAAATTGCTTCCTGTTAGATTTTGACTGGCGCAGGCTGATAAAATAGAATAACCCCAAGCGTCAGTGAACATAAGCCACGTCAAGTGAAAGTGCTTCCGATAGCTTAGTCACTAGCGCTGACTGTTGGAATGAAATACACTGAGCGAGAGTGAGTGATAGTAAACTAAATCCTTCATCTAGTGGATTTACTTCCGGATGTAGAAGTGCTTCCGGATACACCTTAGACTAAGGGAACACCCACTGCATGTGACTATGTGCTTATATTGCTAAACTAACGTTCAAGTGCAGCACACTAAGTAAAGTTGCTTCCGGATGAGAGTTTGCTTCCGCAAGCAATCAGAATGTCAGAACGTTCAGAAATGCAGTGTCAGAATGCTTATGTCAGAGCAGAGATGTCAGGACTACTTTTCAGAGATAAAGCAAGTCAACCCTGCTATGCATTGATGAAGCATTTATTGGGCAAACGGTAACATGGGAAAAACGGCCATATTCAAACGGCTAGCCCACCTACCAAGAGTTCAAATGTTTGAAGACTATATAAGGGAGCTCAACTTCATTTATGACAGCAATCAATTATCTTTGAATACTCTTGAGAGAAGTTAGAGCGAGAAACTAAGAACACCTTCAATCATTCAAAGCTGCCCAGAAAAGTAAAGAGCATTTAACACATCGAGTGATCCTTTTCATCTACATATTCTGTACTCTTTGTTGTTAAGTCTTTTCTTGTTATAAGAGCATTGATTGTACTTAATTGTGTAACACCATCTGTTCTTTGAGAGAACTTAGTCAGAAAAAAAAAAATCCTTTAAGTGTAAAGGTTAACCCCTTGCTTGGTGTGAGGGGGAGCTAGTTAGAAAGGTTACAAGTGAGCCTGTGTAAAACTTGTAGTAAGGTTGCAAGTGATCCCGTGCAAAACTTGCGGTTGTAAGGTTTCAGGTGAACCCGATATAGTGGAACTCGGCCTGGGTGGTTGAGGACTGGACGTAGGTCAGGTAGACCGAACCAGTATAACTCTTGTGTTGTTTTATTTGAGCATTTATTTTTGAAGCACAATTCACCCCCCCTCTTGTGCATCCATTACTTTCATTTGGTATCAGAGCCGGGTCTTTCTCACTCGATTCCAACGAATCCAGAAAGCAAAGATCCAGTAATGGATACAGACTATTCTCTACCAGATGTCTCTGTTCAACCCAACAAGCCCCCAGGCTTCGATGGGTACAACTATCCATTTTGGAAGTTTAGAATGGAGACTTATATCAAGTCAAGTGACATTAGACTCTGGGACGTAATCGAACGTGGGGATCAAACTCCCCTAGATGAGGATGGATTTGCTAAAGTGAGAGCCAGATACACTCCTGAGGACTATGCTCTAGTCCAACTGAACCATAGGGCCATGCACTACATCCAGTGTGCTCTCAGCCCCAAAGAGTTTCACAGGATCAGCCACCACAAAAATGCTAAAGATATGTGGGAGGCTCTTGAGGCTGCTCACTCTGGAACCAGGGGAGTAAAAGCAAGACGTGTTGAGATGCTGGAGGAAGAATTTCACAAGTTCGCCATGCTAAGTCCCACTGAGCCTATCAAAGAGCTGGAGCTCAGGTTCACCCATCTCATCAACAATTTGGCCTCGCTGGGTAAGGATATTCCTGAAAGAGAGCAAGTAAGCAAGATCCTAAAGATCTTGAAGGGTGACTGGATCACCAAAGTAACTATCTTGCAGGAAGTGCAAGGAGAATCAACCAGCTTCATCACCGCACTATTTGGCTCTCTTGCTGAATACGAACCTACCTTGCTGGCTATGAGAGCTCCTCAAGCCTCATCCAAGAACAAGAACCTTGCTCTTGTTGCTCCCAGCAAGGAGATCAATGATGATGATGAGGATGATGAGGAGGAAATGGATGATGAGGAGATGGCTATGATGGTGAGGAAATTCAGAAAGTTCTTCAGAAAGAAAGGAGGCTATCAGAGAGGTGACTCCAGCCAGAAGAAGGGATACAAGAAGGAAAAGGTCCCTGTGTGCTTTGAATGCAAGAAGCCTGGTCACTTCAAGGCTGAGTGTCCCAGCCTGCAGAGGTCAAAAGGCAAAGACAAAAGAAAGGCCTTCGTCTCCTCCATTTGGGTGAATAGCTCAGATGACGAAGCAAGTGATGAAGAAGAAGTTGCCAACCTCTGCCTGGTAGCTAGAGAAGATGATGAGGAAGCATCTTCAGATCTTGACCTCACCAACGAAGATCACGAGGTAACTCTTTCTGAACTACAAGAGGCTTACAATGAGGTTCATGAAGAATTCTCTAGACTATGTAAAGCCTATAAAGTGTTGAAAACTAAAAAGGAATCACTTGAGTCCAAGGTGGACTCACTAAGTGAAGAGCTAGCGGAAGCTAGAAAGCTTCCGGTAGTGGATGGCCAGGGTTCTCCCCAAGTAGAACCCAACGCCCCAACACTTGAGAGCTGCCATAATTGCAGCAAAATCTCAGCTGAGAAAGACAAGCTGCAAAATGCCCTGCAGAAGTTTACAAATGGTTCAGAAATGTTAAATATAATTTTAATGAATCAAAGAGCATATAGAGATAGGACTGAGGCAGAATACATTGCTGCTGCGAGCTGTTGTGCGCAAGTGCTATGGCTGAAGAACCAGTTGAGAGATCTTGGCTTGGAGTTCCCTGAGGCACCCATCCTCTGTGACAACACAAGCACAATTAGCCTCGCCAAGAATCCAGTTCAGCACACAAGGACAAAGCACATTGACGTCAGACATCACTTCATCAGAGACCATGTTCAAAAGAAGGATGTCAAGGTGCAGTTTGTCCCCACACAACAACAGCTTGCTGACATCATCACCAAGCCTCTGGGGGTTGACCAATTTACTTTCATAAGAGGTGATTTGGGAATGGTAAACCCAAATGAAGTGTAAATTCTATTCATTATACTTGATTGTTTATCACCTACAACAATACTAACTTAGGCATCGGAGTGCCAATATATGTTTTTGCAGGTGCTCAATGTTAAATCTTAAGCAAGTGCAACCGGAAGCAAAACCACTTCCGGATGATCACTCACTGACACTGGATGATCAAGCCAAGAGAGCGCCAGTGCCAGCCCAAGGGACACGTCACTTCAGAAACGCTTCATCTCCCTCTATGAGAAGGTGTGCCCTATCTGACAAGATGAAACGACACATGTCATAAGGTGCGCCGTTTCAATTAAAAGTTTTACGTTACCCAATGTGTAAACGTATGGTTTCATTTGAAAATATATGCCCATTTTACCCTTAGTAACTTTACCTATAAATAGGACATCATTTTTCACTTTCACTTTTTACTTTCACTCACAAACTCTCTGCATACATTCTTCATCTTCATCTGTGTTCTTCATTCTCTTCATACATCCTTTCGCATTTTACCACCAACCCACACAAAAATGGCCGGATCTCATGAAACAAACCCAGTTTCAAAGAAACCTTCCTCATCTAAGAAACACAAGTCAAAATCTGGGAAATCAAGTCATAAACATTCTGGAAAATCTGGGCATCGTGAAGAACATCGCGATGAACATCAAGAACACCATGAAGTTTCTGGGCAGAATACAAAAGGGCAGGATGAACATATCCAGGATCAGCCTGGAACTTCTGATAGAGTGGCAGAACAGCCAGTGACTTCTGAGCATGAGAAAGCAAGGGAAGATCAGAGGAAAGGAAAGAAGAAGAAGGTTCAGTTCGCTGAGGAGCCTTCTTCCAAGAGGCAAAGGGTTGAAGATGACCCTACAGTGTATAGAGATGGGGCATTGGAAACTGTGGCCGCCAAGTTTGAGACATCCATTCCAATCTTCAACCATGGCCTGTTCATCGATCTGAACAAGATTGATGAACTAGGGTTCCCACATCTGCGTCCTTACCTCGAGAGGTACATGCCCTGGCTGGGGATCAACCAGGACTACAACGTCAACTTCCTGCGTGTCTTCTGTCAAACCCTCACTGGCAAGGCTAGGTTCAAGAAGGTTGATGGGAAAGAGCAAATTTACAAACTCTCCTTCACTGCCACTGTAAGGGGGAGAACCTTCAGGTTCACGTGGAAGACACTGAATGAGATAATGGGGATCACAGACGAGAGCATGAATGAGTGGCTATACCCTGAGTCACTAAAGCTCAGCAAGGAGGATCTCGAGAAGTTGTATGGCACCTCAGGGAAAAAGGTATCCAAGATGTCTGACTCTTACAGGCTCTTGTACTACATCTACTCCCGAATGATGACACATAAGGGAGGCAACTTCAACGAGTTCACACTACTGGACAACCCTTGGTTCCCCAGACTCCTCTCCCACCAGCCAATCAACCCCGGCCAGTTGATCTGCCTTGAACTTCAGCGCTGGCTAACTAATGACAAGTCTGGCTATCTTCCCTATCCCACTATCATTGCCTTCCTCCTTGAGAAGCATCTGATCAAGGCCACATCTGCTGTGGAGGAAGAAAATGTCAAGTGCAAACCTGTGGGAGCTACCAACATCGCGAAGATGGGCATTAAGTATAACAAGCCTGCCAAGCCCACTCGCTCAGGATCACAGGCAGGGAGTGCTTCTCAGACTTCAGTCCCCTCTACATCTGGTGCAGGGGATCAGGAAGTGGACTCCCACGCTGGGCCAAGCCGTGCTGCAAGAGTGCCAGCTTTTGTTAGAGCCTTTGCCGAGGAAGTAAAGGAAGAGCTTCTCTTTAGGCTGCCTGAATCCTTGGTGGGTCCTCTCCGTGCTGAGTGTGACGCTGGCTTCCAGCAGCAAGGGGAGCAAATCCAGCGGCTTGAGGACAGAGTTGGCCGGGTCGAGAATCATCTTGCCAGGGTGGATGCAAAACTAGATCTCATCCTCCAGCACCTACAAATTCCCCAACCATCACAAGGTAACCTACCACCTCCTCCTCCTCCCCCAAATCCACCTCCTCCTCCGTCTGGTCACCCTCAACTTCCCCCTCCTCCTCCATCTAACACTCAACAACCACAGCCACCACCACAAAATGACCAGCAACCCCCACCATCACCAAACAATGACCACCAATCCCAACCTTCACCTACCCATGACCAGCAAACCCAAGACTCACCTCAACACTCTCCACGCCAATCCCCACTAAACTCTCCATCTCCACCTCCTTCACCCATTCTCACACGACCTGGCGCTCCTACATGCTCTCCACTCCGTCTCTCCAACCCTACCCATCCAAGCTCTAGACCCATAGGATCTGACACAACCATTCACCCCCTCAGCCAAATCTATATAAGAGAGTATCCCCGCCTTCAGCCACTCTCTGACGACCACCTACCCTTTACCCCTCACACTACCACCAACTACAAAGAATACTCCTCCACTCATCCCTACGAAGGTCTTTTTGTCACATCCAATTGGTTTCCCGACACTGCCTCATCCCCAGAAACTATTTTACCTACCTCCTCCCCAGAATCCTCACCCCAAAAACCTTTTGGCTCTGAACCTCCACCTTCCTCTCCATCCACTTCGTCCTCCCTGGCCCTCACCCTCTTTGATGATGCCAAAAGGGGGAGAGATGCTATGTCTGCCCTTCGCCTGTCAATGAACACAAGGGATGTCCTCAGCCAGTCATCCCTCTGGATTGATGAAGACATTGCAGCTGCTCTCCGCCGTGCGATGGAATCTCAAAAGCTGGGTGGTGCTGAGAGCCTTATAAGAGGAGAAGCCATCCGGTTCATGCAGCAGAAGAAAACGGCTGAGCAAGGACCACAATGGGATATGGTTGTCTTTGAGCCAAATGAACAACCTTCACAGCCTGAGTCGTCTTCATCAGAGCCTTCTCCAACTAAGTCAAGCAAAAACATTGTTGAGGAGATTATGATGAAGTACGGGCTGAAGAGACCCAACCATCCTCCCATTGTGATAGCCAAGCCTATTCCTGCATCCTCTGGGCAAGAGTCTGAGATCCCTTCATCTGAGCATTCATCTGCCCCTCCTCCCTCATCTGAGCCAGCAGTCATCTTCAGTGAGTCTAGAAAGAAGGCCGTTGCTAGAAAGCGTGCCAAGAGAATTATTGCCTCCACTGAATCTGCTGAGACTGAGGAAGAGACTCCATCTGACCTACCTGAGCAAGGAACTTCATCTGCCCAGGTTGAGCAAGAAATTCCAGTGGTTCAAGCAGTTCCAATTCTGAAGGAAGTCAAGTTGGAAATTGAAGACATGACTCCTGAGGAATTTGAGAAGTTTGGATTCACAGACAAGTTATCCTTTGGTCAGATGACCTGCCTCGATGCTGACAGAGCAAGTGCCATGCCCACTCCTCCAATTAGCAAGAGCAAAGGGAAGAGTAAAGGGAAGGGAAAAAGGAAAGCCCAGGAAGTTGAGGAGGATCCCAACTTCCCTGTATGGACCGTAAAAATCCGGGCTGTTCACTATCCCAATGGAGAGGTCACCTACTTCGACGATGCTACAGGGTTCCTTGGGTATGAAGAAGTGGAGAACATGAAAAGGGCATTCGAGGAGTCTATTGAATCAGAGAGGCTCAGAAGGGAAAGAGATGAAGAAGAGCTTCAGCAGATCATTGCCCAGATAGACCAGAATGTGCATGAGGCCGAGTTAGCCAAACTGCAAAAGGAGAATGAAGAGAGACAAAAGGAGAGGGAGAGGAAAAAGAAACACAAACCCTGAACCCCCAATCCAAACATTCTTTTAACTTAGAAATTTTTCCTTTTTGTTTTGTTTTCATGCATACTTTCATACTTGCTTAGTGTAATTTACTTGTATATGTTCATTACTTGTATATGTTATTTGATTGTATACTCTGACTTGTAACTTCTGCTTATCAATAATATTTGTCTAAGTTACTTGTTCTTATCTATTGCTTTTATTCTATTGCTAATCCTTCCTTATGAACTTTATCGATAAAACTAAGTTTGTCATCATAAAAAAGGGGGAGAATGTTAGAATCTTAAGTTTTGATGAAGACTAAAATATAAAAGATTAAACCAAGTGCTTAGAAAGCAATAGGTTAACATAGGATCTCAAGTAAGAGTGCAACCAGATGTGGATTTACTTCCGGATAGACTAGGACTTGCGCACGCGGATAAATGTTTCATCCCCCAGCGGCAGCGAGTAACTCACTAGGGAATTAACTTAGTCCATGAGCATTAGGTACACAAAACCTTAAGACTAAGCTATGATTCAACCGGAAGTGAAATTGCTTCCTGTTAGATTTAGACTGGCGCAGGCTGATAGAAGAGATATAACCCTAAGCGTCAGTGAATAAGCCACGTCAAGTGAAATTACTTCCTGTTAGATTTAGACTGGCGCAGGCTGATAGAAGAGATATAACCCTAAGCGTCAGTGAATAAGCCACGTCAAGTGAAATTGCTTCCTGTTAGATTTTGACTGGCGCAGGCTGATAGAATAGAATAACCCCAAGCGTCAGTGAACATAAGCCACGTCAAGTGAAAGTGCTTCCGATAGCTTAGTCACTAGCGCTGACTGTTGGAATGAAATACACTGAGCGAGAGTGAGTGATAGTAAACTAAATCCTTCATCTAGTGGATTTACTTCCGGATGTAGAAGTGCTTCCGGATACACCTTAGACTAAGGGAACACCCACTGCATGTGACTATGTGCTTATATTGCTAAACTAACGTTCAAGTGCAGCACACTAAGTAAAGTTGCTTCCGGATGAGAGTTTGCTTCCGCAAGCAATCAGAATGTCAGAACGTTCAGAAATGCAGTGTCAGAATGCTTATGTCAGAGCAGAGATGTCAGGACTACTTTTCAGAGATAAAGTAAGTCAACCCTGCTATGCATTGATGAAACATTTATTGGGCAAACGGTAACATGGGAAAAACGGGCATATTCAAACGGCTAGCCCACCTACCAAGAGTTCAAATGTTTGAAGACTATATAAGGGAGCTCAACTTCATTTATGACAGCAATCAATTATCTTTGAATACTCTTGAGAGAAGTTAGAGCGAGAAACTAAGAACACCTTCAATCATTCAAAGCTGCCCAGAAAAGTAAAGAGCATTTAACACATCGAGTGATCCTTTTCATCTACATATTCTGTACTCTTTGTTGTTAAGTCTCTTCTTGTTATAAGAGCATTGATTGTACTTAAGTGTGTAACACCATCTGTTCTTTGAGAGAACTTAGTCAGAAAAAAAAAATCCTTTAAGTGTAAAGGGTAACACCTTGCTTGGTGTGAGGGGGAGCTAGTTAGAAAGGTTACAAGTGAGCCTGTGTAAAACTTGTAGTAAGGTTGCAAGTGATCCCGTGCAAAACTTGCGGTTGTAAGGTTTCAGGTGAACCCGATTTAAAACCTGAGATATAGTGGAACTCGGCCTGGGTGGTTGAGGACTGGACGTAGGTCAGGTAGACCGAACCAGTATAACTCTTGTGTTGTTTTATTTGAGCATTTATTTTTGAAGCACAATTCACCCCCCCTCTTGTGCATCCATTACTTTCAGATGTGCGGTAGTAAGGGCGTCTAAAGGGTACCACAGTTTTAAAATCAATAATACATATATATATATATCAAGTTTTCTCCCAAACGTCATTCAGATCTCTGTCACTTCTCAACAATAATCACATAATCTCTATCTCCAATCCATGCGTATTACTACCCCAACTCTCACACTCACCTATAGATGCATTGTGCCACCACGGTGCATTCAAGCATCTATTCTTCACTATATGATTTGACACTGTGTCCCTCTCCATAATGAGGGGACAATTTCCCACTCTGGCAATCTCCAAAGAGGGAACCCCAATTCTGTTTCCATTACAGAACGGGAACGGTTGGACTCTTCAATGCCAAACAACCGTAGGGGCGGTTGGGCTCTTCAATGCCAAACAACTGTAGGTCACTTCTCTCAATAAGTTAACCTATAACCCCCGATCCAATCAATCTGAAAAGGATCCTCAGTACAAATAACTGTCGATTGGCCTATCGACAGTTATCATCGCGCGATGGTACACAAAATTCAGTGTCATGCAATGCTCACATATTCCTGTTAATATCTCATCCACAGCATTTCATATCTCAATCACAAATATCCTTGAATATCTCAATTTCATTCACTATCTCCTTCACAACAACTCAACTCTTTCCCACAACCTACTATCACTATCCTTGATAGCATCTATATAAATCCCTCAAACAACTATCTTAACACTATATTCATAAACCTTTCACACCATTCCAATTCAATAACCACCACCAAACAGGATAATAGATATACAGAGTTTCAAATTTCTTTATATGAAAATAATCGTGTTTGAAAGGCACCCGATAGCCTGTTTTGTATAAAATACCCTTTTAAAGATAATATATATATATATATATATAGAGGGTGAAAAGGGATTTTACAAAATCCCTAACTAACGTCACCCTCAATGTTATAGCAAGGTAAGAGAGATTACCTGAATCTGCTCCACATCAAGACAATACAATATCAATGAAGTTCTCGCTCGTAGCTCGCCTATTGATATCCACAATCACTAGAAAATACGCAACACAGTGTCAATACATGGTTCGGGCTCATATGACTTGACTAAGGTAATTTAAATTCATCTAAGGCCCATGCTAACTAACACATCTTCAACTACCCGTATTTATTCCCAATATCCATCAATCCTCAGTTATTCTCATTACAAAACAAAAACTATTCATAATTCATTTACATCATATCATTGATACTTTTCAATCATTCACAATCTAATCATCCCTATTTTCTCCACAATATTACAACGACTATTGATGATGAGTAAATCCTTATTCATTATCCAATTCAACATCCCTATGTTTAACATGCAATTTTCCTTTCCTTAACAACTAATGTTTAACTCCATTAAAATATTCCATGCTTTAACAATTATACCTAGCACCAATAACCCTTTTAAAATCATCAGCTTCTCAACAATATACATCTAACAATTCATTTGCTAACATTAACCAAATCTCTAAACAGTCTCACTTTATCTCAAAATCATCATTCACTCAACTTCTATAGTTTATTCCAAATATTCATGAACTTTAAGCACTCCACCGCCACTTCAATATATTCCTCTGCAAACCTAGTCATTTAGCCCAAACATGGAGCACTTGGATAAACAATCACTTTCATTTTACTCAAATTACATAAATACTTGCTTCCTTACCTTTCCAATTCACAAAATATAGTCACTATAGGTCAGAATTCCTATCCATGATTTTGTGTCATTCATCTAAACCATTAAATCATTCTCTCCATAATACATCTCAATAAATCTTAGCTCTTTTCTAAGACTCCCAAAACTCCCAATTTCACCTAATGCCAAATCTAACTAAATAAACTCACCCAACATCATCTTTGAACTCCAGTAATCCTCTAGAAGTCATAATCCAAGTTTACCACTCATATCCAAAGGATTTCTAAATAAAATCTATCTAAATCAACCTTTTAACAAGCAAAATCTCACATATGATCATTTATAACTTTAATCCCCTATCGTCCATATCAAATATCAATAACCAATTCCCATTTCATTCTAATTTCCATTCCACAATTTATCATCAATCTCCAACTCTAGAACTTATTTCCATGAATTAGGCTAAATCTCAAAATTCACAATAAATTACACAATAAATTCCTACAAGGACTTTGTTATCCTTTCCCATGTCCTATCCAAACATCCTAACCATCAATTCAGTCATTCAATCACGTTTCACCAAATAACATAATCAATTTCTCTTTTATTCAACACTTTATTCACTAATCTTTATCTTAAACACTAATCCAATCAATCCCACAATTTCAATGTCATTATATAATCTTAGTAAGCATCTTATAACTACCAATTTGTCCAATAATCTCACACAACACCAAATCCCCAAATTTCAAGAAACCCTAAAACATAAAAATTTCAAAATAAGTAGAAATCGTCAAGAAAACTCAATTGTCTTCAAATACCTCAAATCAAATCCTTAACATTCATTGTTATAACTTTAAAAGTCCAAAAATTTAAACTTTAACCAAAACCCTAACTTTACCAAGAACACACATTCAAGAAATTAAATTAAAACGAAGTACAAATGCTTACGGAGTTCAAGAATGATAGCTGCAGACTCGCTGCCGCCGGCCACCGCTCAGATCGCCGGAAAACAGCCCTTAGAAGGCTGGCCGAGCTAAAACAAAGAAGGGAAAAGGAGATGACGAAAATGAAGTTGAAAGAGAGGAAAGGTTCGAAAAATCTAAACAAAACACAAGGTTCACCTCCTGCCGCCGTCCACCGCCCGAGCTCGCCGGAAAAGAGGGAGAATACGCCGGAAAACGCGTGACACGAAGTGGGACAGTGACCCACAGATCTTACTTGATTTTTTTACAGAGGTTTAAGGAGAAAAATGAAGTGAAAAACATGGTTGTGTGTGGTTGGGAGAGTGAGATCGAAGTGTGTGGGTGTTGTGGTGGGAGAAAATGAAGAGAATGGTGAAGGGGGAGGGTGGCCGACGGGTTTTAATTGAGAAAGGAGATAGGGAGTGTTTGGTTTGCTTAAATAGAAAGGCTATGGCAACATATAGGAGTATTACCATAATACATTCTTTTAAATTTTTAATTTCACTAAGTCAAGTCTCCAATTTTTTTAACCTTCAAAATATTTTAAATCCCCCTATAACCTCATAATTCCTATTTCTCCAACTATTTAATTGCTTATTTTAGACACTTATTTCCCCAAAACTTCCAAAATATTCAAAACAAATTCCCAAAAGTCCTAAAATTCTAAATTTCCTAATGTTCATTTACTAAAACAACTTCCAAATCCTATATTAAATTTTCAGGATGTTACATTGGACCCTTAGGGTGCGACATCCTTCCTTATTTTTTAAGGAAAAAAACACTCATGTCACGCCCAAGGCATGACATGCATTTTAAAAAATCAAAAACAATATCCACTAGTGGGTGCGACACCGTTTTATAAATTAAAAATACGATGTCATGCCCCACCAGTGTGACATCAATTTAATAATTAAAAAAAGGTGTCACATCTGGAGGTAATTTAAAAACACGGAGTCGCGCCCCACTAGAATGAAACCAATTTTAATAGGGAAATTTGCACTGTGGTCCCTGATAAGGGAAATTACTACTGGAAGGTCCCAAAAGATTCCAAAATCATCACCAAGTCCCAAGGGACTTTATTGCAAAATTTTCCACTTGTTCATTGCCATCTTTGCCCCTAGCTTCACTTCTGTGTTCTGATTAAAAAAAAGGCTTATTAATTCCCCCATTCTTTCTTCTTCAATGTGCCCCCTCACCCTAAACATTACTCACCATTGATTCTCACCAGTCACCACATCTCCGTCATTCCCACCCAAACACTTCCAACGCCGGCCACTTCGAAACAACATAGCAGCCACCTTATGCTTCCCAGCCGCCGTGTCCAACGGTCTCTTCCTCCGACTAAGCTTTTTGTTTGATGCCGCCACAACAACTAGCCTTGATTCACCTCCACCCATCTAGACCCATTTCAATTTTTGTCCCTACAACTTCAAGAAGTTGAATTGTGATTTGTTTATTTAGACCTTCAACTTCTTTAACGGCTGTCAAGTTTAATTTCTTTCTAATTCTTGCTTCAACTCACTTCATATTCTCGGTGAGAACCTCCTTCCTTCTCTCTCGACTCAATTTTGGTTTTATGGTAGATTTAAGGTCATTGGAGCATTCGAGAATAGGTAATTTTGAAAGGATAAGTCTGAGCATTTACACCCCCTGGTCTATTTTGAATATAGTGTAGGATTTAGTTTGGGTAGTTAGAAACAACAGTTATTGCTTTAAAATGATTTTTGATACATGGCCTTAATGGTATGTCATAGATTAGCCACTACAAAAAACGGGGCCCATATCGGCGTTTTATAGGGCCTCGCATCGGCGGAATTTTCCGGCGAAATAGCGCTACGGCGTTTTGGCAAAACGCCTATAAATTTGCCGTCGAAATGCGGCATCTCGGCGTTTTGGAAAACGCCTAGACGAGGGGCAAAACGCCGGTATGCGGAAATAATATTTTTTTATTTATGCACATAGGCGTTTTATAAAACGCCTATGTGCGGTATTAAATAATAATATTTCATACCGGCGTTTTGCAAAACGCCGGTATGTGTTTTCAAAAAAAAAAAAAACATTTTTCTTCCTGATTGTTTAGAACCAGGAAGAAAAATGTTCAAAAACATAAGGAATAATATGTTAATCCCAAAGTTACATACACATAAAGAATAATATATATAAACATAAGCAATAACAAGAGTAATTCATAAAACATGATACCCAAATATATAAAATCAAAACAACAAGCAATATGTAAAAGAAAAGCAAATACCACCAAAAAACACGAAATAAAAAACATCAGCAAAACTAGCAAAAAAAACAAAGCAACAACAACATTGAATGAGAGACGAAGAGAAGAAAAATAGAAGAAAACGAGAAAATGAGCAACTTTGCGGAAGGAGGGAGGTGCTATTTATAGGGAACGGAGGTGCGTACCGGCGTTTGGAAAACGCCCATATGCATTTTAATATTAAATAATGCATATAGGCGTTTTGCCAAACGCCTATATGCATTATTTACATTAAAATAATGCATATAGGCGTTTCAGGGAAACGCCTATATGCTTTCTAATGCATATAGGCGTTTCAGGGAAACGCCTATATGCATTATTTTAATGTAAATAATGCATATAGGCATTTCCTCAAAACGCCTGTATGCGATTAAATATTATTTTAATCGCATATAGGCGTTTTGAGAAACGCCTATATGCATTTAGTGCATTTAATATGCACTTAATGCGCAGATAGGCGTTTTGCAAAACGCCGATATGCGCATAAAGTGCATATTAAATGCACGTGCATAGAAAAAAATGGATAGCTTCAACATGTTTTAAGCTGGCATTTTATCTTCCTCACATTTAACCTAAACATACAGTGTAAGAGACTGTTGGATTTTTTAGGAGGACATTAATAGGAAGGAGTTGTGATATTTTGTAGTGATTCAGTACATAGGACATAGCTGTATATTTGGTGGTACTATAAGCTTGGTGTGAAGAACTTGCATGAACTGAACCATTGAAATTAGTTTCTGAACTTCTTTTTCCAAGGCTTATTTATTGTACCTTCACATTTGAGTTACCTTGTATAGATATAAGACTTATCATGTGAACTTTCTTGCCGCTTGTTTGCTTCTGATTTTTCAATGTTTGCTTTAAAGGCAGTTATTTTTCCAATTAAAGGAGGATGATGCAGGACACTGACTTAACGCGGATTTTGTGCGCTTCCGTAAGCATACGGGTCGTCAAAAAGTAGTATAGAGAAAGAGTGTCGTTTCACAGAGATTGTTGTTTAAGCAAAGTGATTAGCACTAATTGTGTACTTAATTGTCTTAAGTAAAAACATATTGAGAGTTTGATTTGTCAAGTAAGAAATGAGCTTTAAATATGAATGTAAAAAAAAAAGAGTTGGAGTTTCAAACACGATTTAACAATGATAATTAAGGCCTAGGGTTGCTAATCCCCTATTTACTTCATGAACCAAGGTTTCCTCTCTTCTTTAAGTGATTAAATGAAAATATGTGCAAGTCTAGGGTTCAAAATCATTTGAAAAAGCTTTCCCAAGTCAAGATCAAATTTATGCTAGCATTTATTGCACAATCTCTTGTCACAATAAATGCTAGCTCTTTTCCTTAACCACCCTAATTATGACTATGTTAGGTCAATAACTATATCTCTATGTTATCAACAAACCTTCCATTTAAAACCATAAACTTCAAGTCTAACATGTCCTTATCCAAGTTCTAAAACAAAATACACTTTCCCAAGTCATATTTTATTTAACTAATTAAGTGGTGATCAAGCACTTAAAACACATAGAGAGCAAGATAAAAACTACACATATGCTTCATTAATTACTTAAAGAAAGAGAGAGTAGATGGTTCAACCCATAAATAGGTTCATAACAACCCTAGATTAGGGTTTTAGTTACACATAAATGTAAATAAAACAAACCCTAAAACTATGAAAGAGTGCATTGAAGAGTGGTGAAGAATAGGGAGAAAGATACAACCACAAATGAGGAATACCCAAATCTCTCCAAGTTTCCCCACTTGATTCCCAAGAGATCCCAAGGTTCTTCAAGCTCTTCAAGCCTCCAAGAAATGCCCTAGAAGTGCCCCAAATCGTGTTTTTCCAGCCTCCTCTGAAAATGCCCCACTTGCCCTTTTTATATGCTGAGAATTCGAGTAAAACGCGCAGCTGCGAAGTATTCTCGCCAGTTGCTCGCCGGTTGGCGAGCCACTGGCGAGATTCCAGAGACGGCAAGCCACTCACATGCCAGTTGGCTTTGTGGCTCGCCAGTGGCGCGCCAGTTGGCGTGCCGCTGGCAAGCAAACCTTGATTTTAATTTTTATCTTCCCCTTGCTCATCTTTCTCCTTTGTTGCATCACTTGGGTTCATCAAGCTTCTAACACCTGTCCACCTCTTCCTACACAAGCTAGAAAGAGGGTTGAAGAGTTTCCATTTCTCAAATATACAAGCATTAAACTCCAAATTTCACACAAATGAATGGTTTTTCTATTTGAATCACTTTCCAGTAATATTTGTGTGTTTTGTTATCTATGTATCATCAAAAAGAGTGTGAACTAGAAGGAAATAGAGATGAAATGTGTGAAATTATGGAGTTTATCACTCCCCCAAACTTAAGTTCTTGCTTGTCCGCAAGCAAATTTTCAAAACAATTCCAGAGTTGACTATAAGTTCACTTTACTTTGATTGAAATACTTGTTCTCATATGTTGCCATCACTATTTGATGTATGGAAAACATAGAATGTATGCAATGATAAATGTTTCGCTACTTTAAAAACAAGCTTTTCAAGATTCAATGAGTGGGTGTGTGTGTGTTGAGGTTAAGGGAATCCTTCCAAGTTCTCCAGTCCTTTTGCAGTAACTTCAAACCATGAATATGCGGTCATTTTTCAAATTTCTCATTCTTTTCTTCTCTCTTCTCCACTTTAAACTTTTAGCACATAAAATCAAAATCAAGAGGACTTTTCATGGCTTATAATGGGGCTAGGGGTTTTAAGTGTTTGGCTATTTGAAAGAATGGGAAAAAGGAATTCAAATATCTTGAGATAAATGAATACATTTCATTAGATTCGCTCATACACAAAAATTTCTTCCAAAAAGCTTAAAGTCCCCCAAACTCCTCTCAATTTGATTCTTTGTACTACTAGTCTTATTGCAACACACATTTTTTTTTCTTTTTTTTTTACTTTTCTCTTTTTCTTTCTTTCTTTGTTTTTTTTCCATCACTTTCTTGACTTAGGAGTACAAACTTTCCTTTCACCACCGATATTTCCCTTCTCACAATGTACTTACATATACACACCTTTAGCAACCGTACTAATCCTCACTACAAATGAAATGTCCATTATCTCAAGATTCAGGTAGTTCATGGTTTTTCGGGCTATAAGGGTTAAGTCCAATGTGGGTTTCAAAAAGAAATTTCACATGGTTTTTCTTTATAGGGCTCAAAAAGCGGCGCAAATGGGATAGAAATTATCAAGGATGGCTTGAAAGGCTCAATCGCATTTAAGAACTGCCTCAATCATTTTTCAAAGTTATGTGCAATTTGTGAAAAATATTGAAGTTTTCCAAAAGGAATTTTGAAATTTTTCAAATGAAAACAGATGCATAGATTTGGTTTATTGCAAATCTTCCTTCCTCAAACCCTTCCAAATACACCTTAACCTCTAATGTGTGCAAATTACTCATTAGAATCAGGTAAAGATTTGCCTTAATGCAACAACTCATGTTATGCAATGCATACATATCTATTTTTCCATACACCCCACAGTTATTCAACTAGTTGTAATCATTGAACTTTCTAGCAGATTTCAAGAAAACTTATAGCCCACTCATCAAAAACTAAAGCAACAGCTTAAGTATGGTATGCAAATCTCACAATTTCATCATCCAAAACAAAAACTATTCCCTGTGCACTAATTATTTACAAAAGAATTTATTCATAGTGCCAAAAAGTTTCAAAAGTGATTAGCTCTCCCCCAAACTTAAACCAGACAGTGTCCTCACTGTTGTTCTACAAAAGGGAAGAGTCACACATAATACACACACAAACAATTAGGAGATAAACACATCAAAAGTGGAACATGAACCTGCATATATCATTGAAATCACCCACAATACCATGCAGTAAAACATTGGGCCATCTAGGGCAAAAACAAGACAAGACACTTAACACACCATAGAAACAAGGTTGTTGAAGAAAATTCTTAAAAATCCTAACACAAACGAACTACCTAAAAGAGAGGGAAAAAAAAATCCTAAGACGCTCCCCCAAACTTGGACTAAACTAGTCATCAAACCTCTCCACAACTTTCAAACCTAGGCTTAGTCCACTATACCATTATTCTCAATATTCACTTCAAGTCCTGAAAACCAAGTGTCAGAGGTTAAGCGGTGGGGCGTCGACTTTTGGAGAGGGAGTGGGGGTTCAGGCATAGCTTTGAGTAGCAGAAGGAGGAAAATTAAGTTTCAATTTTTTTTTACTTTTTTAGATTTCTCGCCAGCGGCTCGCCAGTTGGCATGCCACTGGCGAGAATACAAAGACGCTCACAGATGCCCTGCTCGCCAGCCGCTCGCCAGTGGGCGAGTGACCGGCGAGTTTCCAGAGGCGCCATGCCTTTGCTCGCAGTGCTGCTCGCCAGCTGCTCGCCAGTTGGCGAGCCGACTGGCGAGAATTTGACAGCAGAATCATTGTGTTTGCAGAATTTGCCCAAACCTTAGAATCCCAGTACAACATGCCCTATGCCTATTTCAACTAGCTTATATGCCCTTAAATCATCCCAATGATCAATCAAAAACATCATATCATACTCCCAATTGACTTTGGATCTAAAAAGACCAAATTTTGACACCAACCCTCAATCACATGACATAACCAATAATCACTAACACTCCATGCCATATCCAAAAATCAAACAAGCAGCACATACTCATAGGAATTTCATCACATAACAGACTCTCCATTTACTAGACAATGCAAGGTGCTTTTAGTACGCCAAGGAAACATGCTTTCAACAAATCAAAACAAAGTCCAAACACCACAGACATAGATCCAATCACATGCTACTTAATTCTCACAACCAAAAGTACTCACAAAAACACCAAAGGCTATTTCAACATAAACAGACATTCATTCCATCACAGTTCAACTCATCAAGTGGAAATTGGTCAAGTGGCACATGAACATCATATTTCCAGTTCAGCAGGATGATTCCATGCAATCAACAACAATAATGCCCAAAAGTGAATTTAAGGTTGGAATTCAGATCTACTTCCCTTTGTAGACTTCTTCTTGCCTTTCAAAATGTAAGCTCCAGCTCTCCATGCCAAGTGGTAGTCTAAGTATCAGCGGGGACCTTTCTTCCTACAGACACGAAAACAAGAACAAAACTACCAAACAACCTAAAGTTAGGTAAAACATCAAAATGAAAGACAAGAGTTGAAAACTTGGGTTGCCTCCCAAGAAGCGCTTAGTTTATAGTCCTTAGCTCGACTTCTTGCAACATCATGTGGACTGAGAGAGTGAAATCGAGGTAGTTTGGTTATCAATCTCTCCACCCCAATAATGCTTCAACCGGTGCCCAAACACTTTGAATCTTTCACCCTTTTTGTTCTCTAACTCCACATCACCAAAATCAGAGGCTTGCACAATGGTAAATGGTCCAGACCAACGAAATTTCACCTTTCTTGAAAATAATTTGATCTTGCAATTATACAACAAGACCCTCTGACCATGTTGAAAATCATTTGGAGTAAATACATCAACATTTTCACACAACTCAAATTTTTCATGCCCATAAGCATCCATATCACACAAATTCATTGAACTGACATTATGCACATCTTCAGGTCTTTCATCTTCCACTAATGTCGATGTCACATGACCTTTACTCAATAAAGCCTCAAACTTGTCTTGACAACCAGAACCAAGTATGTCCACAAAAGAGCATTGAGAGAGATGATCAAAATATTTTACATCCTTGTTCATGTTGAAGCTTACTTGTTCATCATCAACTCTCAAAGTGATTTCACCTTTTTCCACATCAACAAGAGTTCTAGCTGTAGCAAGGAATGGTCTCCCAAATATGATAGGAATGTTTGGATCCACCTCACAGTCGATAACAATAAAATCAACTGGAAAAATGAATTTGTCTACTTTCACCAAAACATTTTCAATGATCCCTTTAGGACGAGATACACTCCTATCAGCAAGGAGTAGTGATATTGTAGTAGGCCTTGCTTCACCCAAATCTAGTTGATTAAAAATAGCAGAGGGCATTAAATTCACACTGGCTCCCAAGTCACACAGGGCTTTCCCTTGGAAATTCTTCCCGATATTGCATGGAATGTAGAAACTTCCCGGATCTTTCATCTTTGGCGGAAGCTTTCTTTGTAGGATAGCACTACAATCTTCATTCATGGCCACAGTTTCAAATTCATTGAACCTCCTTTTCTTAGATAACACATCTTTCAAAAATTTGGCGTACTTAGGCATCTTCTCAAGCGCTTCTGCAAAAGGGACATTAATGTGCAGTTGTTTGAACATCTCCAAAAATTTCTTAAATTGTGCATCCCCTTCTTTCTTCTTTAGTCTTTGAGGAAATGGGACCGGAGGTACATACGGAGGAGGACCATTTGTCTTGGGCTTTTTGTCTTGCCTCTTTTCACATTCTCTCTTCTTGTCTTTTTCTCCATCATCAATAGCTTTTTCAACTTGCCTTCTTTACTTACTTTCATCATCCACAACTACAAGATCTTGCTCAAATCTATCATCACTCCCAAGAGCAACAACTTCAGAGACTTCTTTGCTCTTTTCACAAGATTGAGGCATATTAGGCACTTGCCCTTCACTTCTGAAAAATATTGCTTTGCACTCCTCCTTGCCATCCCTTCTTGGATTAGGAATGGTGTCACTCGGTAGAGTTCCTCTTTGTGAAGCATTCAGTTGAGAGGCAATTTGGCCTATTTGTATTTCAATATTCCTGATTGAAGTCTCATGACTGGCCATCTTGGTATCATTTTGAGCATTATACACCCTTTGTGCGTCTAGTCCGGCTATGATCTGAGCAAGCATTTTCTCCACCTTAGATTCTTCCTCCTTATGAGGTACTTGTCTAGGTTGATTTTGAAAACCAGGTGGGTAAGAGGCCTTAGCACCAGAGGACGATGATGCATTCATATTTTGCCCTTGGTTACAGTTGAAGTTGGGATGACTTCTCCACCCCGGATTGTAAGTCTGAGAATAAGGAATGTTTTGAGGATTTTGTCCTCTTCCCATATAATTCACAGATTCTGGAGTGGCATAGAGAGGACAATGATCCGGCATATGCACATCATAACACTGTTCACAGACAACCGGAGTAGACTGAGTCGCTTGCACCTCTTGAGAACTACCCTTTCTGATCTGAGTTTCTAAAACATCAAACCGCTTGTTGAGTGCGGAGAGGATAGATGCAAACTGAGCGGTAGCAGTATCCCCCTTAGGAGCAATGGAAGATTGAGGAATCCTCCTATCTGTCCCTTGAGAATTGTTGGCCGATAGCTGATCTAACAACCGAAATACTTCATTCACTGGCACATTCCGATACCCACCATTAGTCATAGAGTCAACCATTGCTTTAGACTGAGGATTAAGCCGAGTGCAGAAAATTTGAACAATCACCCACTTGTCCACTCCATGATTAGGGCATTGCTTCATTAACATCTTATACCTCTCCCAAGCAGCATAGAGAGTCTCATCATCATATTGCCTGAAACTCAAGAATGCATCCCTAGCCTCAACAGACTTGTCATCAGAGAAAAATCGAGCACGAAATTTCGTTTCAAGCTCATTCCAAGAGGTGATAGAACCTTCTGATAGGTTGTTGAACCACTCTCTGGCCTTGCCTTGCAAAGAGAAAGGGAACAATCGCAGTCGAAGAATATTAGCTGGAACCCCATTTTGCTTGAATGAATCACACACTTCCAAGAAATATATCAAATGTTTGTTAGCATCCTCATTGTAAAGACCATGAAACATCCCTTGCATTTGAAGCATTGTGATCATCACCGGCTTGATTTCAAAGTTCCTTGCTTGCACATCCGGAATCCGAATGCAAGATTGAGTTCCTCTCAAGTTCCGACTAGCAAAGTCATTAACCGTGGCATGATCATATTCATCCTCCGCCATAGTTGCAGTTTCAACCTCAACCTCTTGCTCAAGATTAATTACCCCTTCAAGTACTACTTCCAAGTCACCAAACTCAATGTGTTGCATGCACCAAGAAATGAGTACCTACAAAAAGGAGCACCTACAAGCACTACAAGATCACAAGTATCAAAGTAACCAAAAGTGAAAATAAGCAAGGCAACCAAGGTAGAGCTATTTCTAACACCTAAGGTAGCTAGAAACAACAAAACACCAAGTTACCACAAGATAAGGAAAGAGGTTACTTAAAAGCAATTAATCACACAATTAAGCTAATCAACACAAGAAAATAAACTTTTTGCTTAAACTACAATCCCCGGCAACGGCGCCATTGACTTAACGCGGATTTTGTGCGCTTCCGTAAGCATACGGGTCGTCAAAAAGTAGTATAGAGAAAGAGTGTCGTTCCACAGAGATTGTTGTTTAAGCAAAGTGATTAGCACTAATTGTATACTTAATTGTCTTAAGTAAAAACATATTGAGAGTTTGATTTGTCAAGTAAGAAATGAGCTTTAAATATGAATGTAAAAAAAAAAGAGTTGGAGTTTCAAACACGATTTAACAATGATAATTAAGGCGTAGGGTTGCTAATCCCCTATTTACTTCATGAACCATGGTTTCCTCTCTTCTTTAAGTGATTAAATGAAAATATGTGCAAGTCTAGGGTTCAAAATCATTTGAAAAAGCTTTCCCAAGTCAAGATCAAATTTATGCTAGCATTTATTGCACAATCTCTTGTCACAATAAATGCTAGCTCTTTTCCTTAACCACCCTAATTATGACTATGTTAGGTCAATAACTATATCTCAATGTTATCAACAAACCTTCCATTTAAAACCATAAACTTCAAGTCTAACATGTCCTTATCCAAGTTCTAAAACAAAATACACTTTCCCAAGTCATATTTTATTTAACTAATTAAGTGGTGATCAAGCACTTAAAACACATAGAGAGCAAGATAAAAACTACACATATGCTTCATTAATTACTTAAAGAAAGAGAGAGTAGATGGTTCAACCCATAAATAGGTTCATAACAACCCTAGATTAGGGTTTTAGTTACACATAAATGTAAATAAAACAAACCCTAAAACTATGAAAGAGTGCATTGAAGAGTGGTGAAGAATAGGGAGAAAGATACAACCACAAATGAGGAATACCCAAATCTCTCCAAGTTTCCCCACTTGATTCCCAAGAGATCCCAAGGTTCTTCAAGCTCTTCAAGCCTCCAAGAAAATCCCTAGAAGTGCCCCAAATCGTGTTTTTCCAGCCTCCTCTGAAAATGCCCCACTTGCCCTTTTTATATGCTGAGAATTCGAGTAAAACGCGCAGCTGCGAAGTATTCTCGCCAGTTGCTCGCCGGTTGGCGAGCCACTGGCGAGATTCCAGAGACGGCAAGCCACTCACATGCCAGTTGGCTTTGTGGCTCGCCAGTGGCGCGCCAGTTGGCGTGCCGCTGGCAAGCAAACCTTGATTTTAATTTTTATCTTCCCCTTGCTCCTCTTTCTCCTTTGTTGCATCACTTGGGTTCATCAAGCTTCTAACACCTGTCCACCTCTTCCTACACAAGCTAGAAAGAGGGTTGAAGAGTTTCCATTTCTCAAATATACAAGCATTAAACTCCAAATTTCACACAAATGAATGGTTTTTCTATTTGAATCACTTTCCAGTAATATTTGTGTGTTTTGTTATCTATGTATCATCAAAAAGAGTGTGAACTAGAAGGAAATAGAGATGAAATGTGTGAAATTATGGAGTTTATCAGACACCTATATGCTATATTATTAGATGAACCAATCACCAATTAGCCTTTGTGCATAGCCAAAAGAAGGTGATTTTGAAGAGAAGTGCAATCTTCAGTGATCTGGTTTAGAATATATCTTAAATTCTGATTTGCTTTACTTGCTTCCTCTACCTTAATTCTCAGGAAACCTTCCTAAGAATTATACATCAACCCTGCCCAAAAACACAAGTGATTGATATAGTTTTTTTCTAATTGAACGTTTACTTGGTTTAAATTCATTCTTATTTTCTCTGAATTAGTTTCTCAAGATCTTATTTATTTTCTCTGATGCGACAATACATTAGTTTTGACTTTGCTTTGCATATTACTGAGCTGATGGATATTTGCTGCGATATACAAGATAATGGACTACCATTTGCTGTGCCTTGAAGGATGAATTAGCGTTTTCTTATCTGTGTTCTTTTCCTTTATTTTTATCCATTGAATCTGCTCTGCATAGATTTTGTTTTGTGTAATTTAGTCAATTATCTTGATTGTTATTGCTGAATGTATTTAAATGGAAGAGGAAATCAGTATTGACAAGGCTTCACTCCTCATTTCTATTTTATAGGACAAATTTGAACCCATGGTTGCAGGAAAAGATGAATAGTTTGATAGGTTCTTAGAAATTGCTTTCAAGTAAAGATTTAGAGAGTGGAAGTCCAAATCTAAGTTTCTAAGATGCATACAAAGTTGAGGTAGCATCAGGCAAATGTAATCTGAGATAGCATCAGGTAAATCTAAGTTCTCATTTGTATTGTCATAAACCTTCACTCTTATTTGACTTTTATCTTGAACTTATAATAATCAGGTATCATTGTCCCTTTGTTTCAGCTACATCAGGAATTTATACGTGTAGAGTATGATGAAGAGGCCACTGCTGCCTTCAACCAAAATCTTTCATGGACAAATCATGTTCAATCCCTTGTGTTGGTCATGTGAAGTACATGCAAAAATATTCATGCCTGACAAGATTTGTTACAACCTTGGTGATGCATATTGGATACAACCTTGGTGATGAAGATGTAGATGCTAAAATACTCCAAGAATGATACTATAGTTCTATTTTACAGTTATATTCTATTTTAGGCATGTACATTAGTAGCAATATTTTGAATTTGTAAAACTTTAAGACCTTGTGTCACTTTTTGACGGTGTAACAATTTTCAGATCATGATTAACAACTTGTAAATAACAATTCTTTGACCAAATTTAACAATTTTCTAATATTGAGTAACAACTTATTGTGAATAACACTTTGACCATGCTTAACAACTTCTAGACCATGAGTAACAAGGCTTGATATATTACTCACTTAATTTTTCGCTAATAACAAGTGGTCATTTATGCAGTAACAAGTTACTAGAGCTGCATTAACAAGTGTCTCACTTATTATTGGCAATTTCCCTTCACAAATGATGGAATGCAAGTAGTCACACAAAATAGCCAAGAAATTTGTTGTAACAAGTAGGGAACTTGTTACTGCAGGTGTGGTCACTTGTTAATGCAGATATAACCACTTGTCACTGGCAAAACATTTAGTGACCAATATACCATGACAAGTTTAGATTAACATTTGGGACCCTTTAATTTCCTTAATGGTCACTTGTCATTGCTCAAAAATCAATTCCATGATTTGCGAAAGTAATTGCCACTAACAAGTAGGGAACTTGTTACTTTAGGTCTGATGACTTGCTAATGCTTACATGTCCACTTGCCACTAGCTAAAAAATACATGTTAATGCTTCACTTGTTAGATTTGAATTTTGGACCTGTTAATGCATCTATTTTAATTTTGTTATTAGTTTCATGACTACTTGTAACTACCCAAAAATCAACTCCAAGGGAAATTGCCAGTAACAAGTGTGGTACTTGTTCCTGCCTGCATGCCCACTTGTCATTGGCGAAAAACTAAGTGAGCAATATATCACTAGTTTAAAACTCACTTGACACTATTACCTTAATTTTGTATATTTCAGGCTTCCATCTAGGTTAATTAGACCTGATCAAAACTAGGTGACATGCTTGAATATAGAAATAATATACTCAATTCATTAACTAATTAGAGATGTCAACAAAAGCTTCACTAACTACTGAAATATTATTAAAATACAATGATGTCTTTAAGTAACTCACTATATCAATTCAAAATACATGATATAATTTTCATAGCTGCCCACTCTTGTGGTAATGATAGGATCCGATCAACTACTATATTGATAGTTCAAGTAACAAGCCACCACAAATAGCCATTCTTCAATTCTTGAAGTTCATCCCTAGGGTACTTTGGCATGGTGTGATCCTGACCCTCTTGTGTTAAGGGTGGCTTTGTAACATATTGCTCCTTTCCATCCTATATCTATAGCCAACAATGCATGCCCTCCATATGAGCCCTATAAACAAAGTTCAATAGATCAATTGTACACAAAATTTACACAAATATTAACTACAAACATATGCTTTTTTCCTATATAACAGACATCCAAGGTAGTAATTCTCCTAAATAAGTGCATTAAATTTTCACACTGCCTCATAGAAATAAAGGAGTAAGTGTATCCAAATAGTTGTGTACACTAATAAACATATGAATAAGTCTTTAGTAGCCTGCTGATTTTGAAATAAGTCATGTCTTAATAAATATAAAAACAAACAGAAAAACACTGTCCACTTAATTAGCCATTGAATTCTTTTGTTTACCTTCATTGAGGCACCAACTTATATGCATTATTATTAAAATATACTGATTTTCCAAAATTCAATTTAGCTAGCAAACATTACTCTCTGTTGCACACAAATAATATCAGCTGGCTTGACTAGTGAACCATTCATATTTCCTTTTTTTAGGTAAAGGAACCATTCATATTTCTCATTCTCCTTCAATTCTTCAATTACACACATTCCCTCAAAAACCAATCATATATATAGATTTACTAAAAACATAACATTCTCGTCTATTTGTATACAAATTTGATGAACAACGATGTAGAAAAATCAAACCATGAATTTAGGAAGATGAAACATGCAAATTTTCCAGATCATACCATTTATATTGACATATGAAAGTTTGACCAGAAAGTTCTCTTTTTATCAAACAACTAGAAAGTTCTAGCTTCAGTTTCTTCAGTGTTTGTCAATAAAAGTGAACTAAAATACCAATTATAGTGGAACTCAATATAATACAACAGGTTTAAGAAAGCTCAAACAAACCACATAATGAAGCAAGTAACCTAAAATCTCACTAAAGTTTCAGCGCTCTATCATGTAGGAGTATATCCTATCCATTCATTTGGAGAGGCCACCAAAACGAAAACCACACATGGCAAGAAATAGCGAAACTGGACAGATAAAAATGACGAAGAAAAGATGATAAACAAGAAAAAATGACGAAAGAGAAAGTAGATAGCGTTAGAACAAAAGATAGGAAGGAAAAATGGGTATAATAATATAATTGTCCTAATCACTTCTAAACATCATCAACCTTTAGAATTACAAAAAATCATAGGACAATTACATGAACAGTAACAATTTAGAAGAAAACCCAATTTCCTCTCACCCCACTCCTCCAAATTCCCAATATAGAACAATCAAATCGAAGAGATTGATAGAGATAGCATCTTACTCGAAGAAGGTCTGACGCTGCCCTGAGATTCGCACGGTGGTGACAGAAGGAATGGGGGAGTTGGGTTTAGAGAAGATGATAGGATCCAGGGTTTGGAGAAGAAAAGCCTAATGGTGGTGGAGGTTGAAGAAAGAGGAATAGTACTGGTGATAGAGGAGACAATGGTGCTGTAGAGGAGGCAATGGTGTTGATGAGTGAAGATGGAGACTGATGATGATACTGGTGAAGGGTGAAGGTGAACGTGCGTGCGAGAGTGAAGATGTGGTGAAGCTTTTTTTCTGAGAATTGAAGTAAGGGGCAAAAAGGTCAATGTACAAGTGGAAAATTTCGCAGCAAAGTCCCTTGGGACTTAGTGATGATTTTGGAATCTTTTGGGACTTTCCAGTAGTAATTTCTTTTATCAGGGACCACAGTGCAAATTTCCCATTTTAATAATTTAAAAAAAAGGTGTTGCGCCAGTGTGGGGGTGACATTCTTTTTTAATTATAAAAAATTATTGTTGCACCAATAGTGCAACACTACTTTTTTTATATATTAAATAAATCAAAGGGACATGATGTCGTGCATTCTTTTGTGAAATCCTGTTCTGTGCTTAAAATAAAATAAAAAAAATGGATGTTACTATATTTTGCACTACATCCATATCTATCTAATATAACTATATATTATCCGTATGGAATATTCTTTTGTGTTCACACTATCAACTGCATTGATGTGTGGTTTGAGTGATTTTAAAGACACAAGTAACTGTTAAGCCTTTAGGCTTCCTGAATTGAATGTCCCTTCCTCACAAATCTCAAAAAACTTCACCGTCTTCCTCACCCAAACTGCCTCCTTTATGCCTTCCATCACTCTAACAAACACATCTCCTGGGACTGTCCACAACCATACATCACCCCCATACCACCCCCTACCACTTTCTCTCCTCCCTCCTAAGCCCTTATTCCCAACACCAGGCAAGCATTTCGATTCCCTCTCCATCTCTCGCTAACATTCTCTATTTTCCCACACACTATCTATTGCTCTTCTTTCGCTCTACTCAGTGAACGGTGTAACATCCCATATTTTAATATTTAGAAATAAATGATTTTGTGACATTTAAAATTTGATATTTAAGAATATGTTATATTATGAGTCTCAGAGAAATATTGATTTGATTCCAAAAAATAACATTATATGTAAATTACTTCTACATTATGAGAAGAAAATAAAAATGAGTTGAGCTTAAATATATGATTCGAGATGTCTAAGAATAAAAAAACGATGAGTATAGGAGGCCCAATAAACAAAGCCCACGTGAAAACCCTAAACCTTATATATATTATTTCTTCTTGTCTCTCCCTCTCACCCTTTAGCCGTACACACCCTTTCTCTACAAAGGTACTATTTTCTCTCTATGTTTCTCTTATCATTAGAATGGATTATGTCTTATTAGTCACTTTGGTCATTTTTATCTTTATTTATTTTATTGTTACTATCTACCTTCTTACAATAATCTTAGAAGTGTCTTTTCAATGACTATTATGTCCTTTTTCTTTTTCCTCTCCAATTATCCACCTTATTTTTATAGGCAAAAATCCAACCTTTAACCCACCATTTGTTTTACATGAGTGTATGTAATATAATAGATTTTCCCCTATTTCTTCCCAATCTTAGCTTGCGTTGGTGTGTTTGTTTGTAAATCAATCATGTGCCTCTTCTAAATTATAATTGGCATATCGGTGGGCAATTTTTTTATATATTTTTATACTACTCCATTCCTCAATATAATTTTATTATTCGTTTTGCCTAACCCTTCCAAAATTAAAAGTATTAGTTTTTTTTCTATATGTGTGTGTTATATATTATCAAAACTATTTATTTAAGGGTTAAATATATTTGAAACTTTTCAACCCACTCCCTCAATTCCATTGTATAAAAAAATATTATATGAATAAGTCTACAATAAATTAGGGGTTTCTTTAGGTACACTAGTGTTAAGGTACTATTAATTAATTAGTGTTGAATTATATATTAATAAATATTTATATTGGTGGTGATGTAGAGTATTAGTAAGAGCTTTGGAGTAACTTTTGTGTGGTTACCTGTGAGCTAAGGAGTAGAGGTAACTCTGGGAAATTCTTACGTATACTTGCAAATTGTGTATAATTATATTATAAATAATTATTACTTGACTGTGATATGTAAGATTAAATTTAAGGAGGGGAGTAGTGGGACATGTGACACCTCTTTCGTTCTTTTAAGGAGGGGAGCCATAGTCCATGCTTGAGCTCTATACCTTTGGGCGGGTATATCTCAAGTATTGGTGAGCTTGAGACAATCTAATTGCTTGGATATGTTTCTGTTTGGACTATTTGATATGTTAGCCTATGAATCCTGTCAGCGGCATAATGGTGTGATATAAGGGAGGTTGCATAAAACATTCATTCATAAGGAAATTACTTCTATATAAATGTTTGATTGTATGCAATATTTGTTCTATTTAAATGTTTGATTGTATGTAATATATGTGTATGCGAGGTAGCAAAGAATAAATAGCATGTGAAGTATAATTGTTTACAATGTAATTGTATATGGTTTGTTTAGCGTATGTTAGATGCTTTCAGTAGTTACTGAGATGTCGATCTCACCCCAGTATTAACATTTTTAGGTGAAGGATCAGTAGTAATACAAGGGAAGGTACGAAGAACGAGCTTAAAAGGCTCTTTTGTACTTATTGAACACATTTATATTGTTTTATATTTAATTGTCATGACATTAGGGAATTTGTTTCTATGACATTATCCTGTTGGTGAATAATGAATTTCCAAATATATTATTTTTGTAGACCTTACTATATTATTTTTAGTATTTTTTTATTTCAGAAAAATTTCCAAATAATATATTATTTTAGAAATATTTTAAGGTGGTAAATCATTTTATACCATGGTATTATTTTAGAAATATTTTAATCGTTATTTTAAAATAAGTGATTTTTAAATAACCATGGTAGACATTTTAAATGATGTTTTGTTCTTTTCTACCATAATTAGTTAGTCATAAAAAAAAATTTACTCTTTTATACTATGGTAGAGTTTTAAATTGGGTCAATTCTTTTTCTACCATAATAGGGTATAATGATATGATCAACCTCTCTATATGGATTTTAGATTTCTCTACCATTGTGAATTTTATTATTTAAGCTTAATTTTCTTTACTATATTATTTTAATCATTATTTTGGAAGGATGTTACAAACGGTGCCCATGAAAGTGAGGCGAAAAGCCAAGAATCCATAGGTGACCCTCTTTCCTCCTTTTTTTCTTCTTCTTGGTTCAAAATGAGTTAGGGTTGAGAGGGGATTTGATTCATATTTTGGGTTTTAAACTCATAAAAGTGAATTTTAGCCTCCATCTTGAACAACTTTTTGGATCCCTTTATCAAGTATTGTCAACTCTGCTTTTGTGTTACATTTAAGCTATTACAAACAATTGTGTCACCCTCTTTCATCTTCCTCCTCCTCTTCTCATCTTATCTCCTAATATTAACACCAACCATTTCCGTTGTGAATTTCAGTCAAAGCATGTCCAAGTTGGCATCAAAGGCACTTGGACATATTCCTGTTTTATGTTCCTTTGTTGTTTATAAGTTTCTCCTATAATTTAACTATTCATTCTCTATTTTTTATATACTGTATTGACTCATTATTTGGACTACATTTTAATTTTGTTTATATACCGCGTTGACTCATTATTTGACTACCTTTTTGTTTCTGTAGGTATTGTCTTAGCCTGAGCTCTGCTAAATGTTAAAAAAAAATGAGCTTCACTGTCCAATGAAAACAAATTCTTCTCGCTAGACAATAGGTATCAGGTTTTGAAATTTATATGTTGTTTGCCAATTTATTTTTGTCTCCAATTTCGATGATATTAATCATTTCTATTTTTTATTTTTCTATGTCAAAATTTGATTTCTTGGAAATCAGTTTATGGTGCTTTATCCAAGGTCTTAGATTTGATGACATTCAATCTGAATTTGACATTGATAATCTGAATTTATTGTTATATGCTGACTGTGTGTCTTGATATTCAGAGGACAACATGATGCACTTAACACTACAAAAGAGACATAGATGTCAGACATAGTCTTCTCCAATATTTGATCAGGGATAGTTGGACCTTTACTCTAGAAGAGAGAAAATTAGAAGATAGTTGTTATTTTATATCACTGGTCATGGTCACAGATATTATAATAAAATAATGGTTCTGAATTTTTGGATAGCGATTTTTGTTATTTCGCATTTTATATTTAGAAGAGAGTTGTGTGATGAAATATTTTCTTAAGAAGAAATTCAGGTTTTGCAGGGTGAAGCTTTAGAGATGTCAGGGGCTTGGTAGTGTGACCAACTTCTTAGCTATTTAGCACATATAGGCAAAAATGTTGTTTTTTTAATAGGGATACAAGGAGTAGGACTTTTTTGTTCTCCATGTCATCTTCAAGTAAATCAATCTCAGGATTATTAGTCCCTTTTATCACTTCCATTGATGATCTTTGTTTTGAATCATGTTTTTTTTTATGTAACTCTTTACAGTTTCATGTAACTTATGGAAAACCACTCCAATCGCAAGAGATCCCAAGTGCTCTGCTAGAGTGCCAGGGATTTAGAAGCTGGAGCACTCTCTATGAAGGGATTGCATGAGCATGTGAGTAAATTTTCTTCCAAATGTAATGTTTAAATTTCTATATCATTTCCCTTAATTATTTATATTCATAAAATTGTTGCATGTGAGCTCTAAAATCATTTCAGAACTCCATAAGATGCATCACTCCCCAAAGTTGCTCTCTCCAGCAGATCCTGGGATAATGTGAAGTAGGAGTTGCTTCTTAAAGTTCTGAGTGTCCTATTAGCATTGATCAGCGAAGGGTCTAATTTTTTGCTAAACATTAGGTGATGATTTCCCATGTGGTTAAACTATTGATCATATTGTTGACTCTGGAAAGATGATAACCCTTTTCACTAGAAGGATCTATTCTAGAATTTGGATGCAAATAGCAGAAGGTTTTGATTGCAATCTCAAGTTTGTGATTACTATGTTGGTCTGATTTTTATCAATAAAGTTTTTATAGGAAACTGGAATGAACTCATACCTATTTCATTATTTTATCAGATTATTCTATATAGACATGCGCAATATTTGAAGCCAAATTCAGCCAAATTCATTTTGAGCCTAACTTTTCTATTTGACATTAGTTTCTTCCCCTTCCCTTTGTTTTATGTCTTATTTATTTTGTTAATATTCTGCTCAATATTGTTCACATTTAGATAGTTCCACACACAGAATTTCTTTGCTAAATTTTTTGTTTAACTAATTTTGTTTCTTCTCTTATTAAGAGTTTCATGTTTGTGTCTAATTAATAATAGTTTGATCATGGAATTATCAAAAATCATCAATAATCTTGAATATTTGCTTTACTTGAATGTAAGTTATTTTAAATATAATAAGTTGAATTAAAAGGACCTGATAACATGATAGAATATTATACTCTTAACATCTCTGCTGCAACCAACTTCAATGCTGACTTATTTACATTTTAATTCGATGTGAGAAAGTTTCATTAGTTTGGGAATTCTTATGCTTATTGTGAAGCATGGCTTGGTAGTTGAAATGGGTTGGGAATCAAGGGCGGTGATGGAATGGTTTGGTATGAATAGTTGGATTGGTGATGTGGTTTTGGATGAGTGGTTAGCTTGGTTGTTGAAATGGGCTAGGAATCAAGGGTGTTGTTGGCATTGGTTTGGGATCAAGGGTGGTGTCTACAATGATGCATTGTTTTAGTATTGGATCCCCATATTTTTTCAGTCTATAGCAATTGATGCACACAACCATTTATTTTTTAGCTAATATTCCTGTATAAAATGAAAAGATTGAAAGGAGGAAAATAATCTTGCAACAAGAGAGCTAAGGAGCTGAATTCACCTGCAAAGAAGTGATTGTTCCTGGAGAAATCATGCTGGAAACATGTATTATGGGTACAACAATTGGGGTAAGAAGATTCTTCCCATGGCTAGATTCTGAGAAGCTACTAAATGTGAGTTTGAAAATTAGAACTACAAGGAATCTAGGCATTCTTCCTTTCAAATTCAATAAAAATTCTGCTATGTACATATTTCATTTGACAATTTCCAGATATTTTGGTATAAATTTCAGCTTAACTTCTACATAAGTAACGATAGCAAGATTTTTTTTACCTAAACATGGATAAGATTGTGTTAATTTAATTTAGTATTTATGTGCTGAATTCTTTAGGCCAGGATTTGTCCCCAGTGGAATTGATTAATGTCCATAAATTTGGATGGAAGAATGATTTAGTGATATTATTTACTGCAGAATATGAGGATGGTGAAGGTGATCTTAAGGATAATTATCATCAGGAAACAAATGATGAACAAGATAATTTAAACAGTGGCTTAGAATATTCTGATAAAGAACCTAGAAAATGATTAATTAGTTTCTGTAGTGTTGTTGTTGATATTTCTTATGCAATCACTTACATTTTCTTGCATTATGATTTAGTGATACTGCAGAATATGAGGATGGTGAAGGTGAACTTAAGGATAATGATCATGGGGAACCAAATGATGATCAACATAATTCAAACAACAGCCTAAAATATTCTGATAAAGAACCTAAAAGGTGATCAATTAGTTTCTGTAGTGTTTTTGCTGATATTTTTCTATGCAATCACTTAGATTTTCTTGCATCCATCTTATGTTTTGTAATTAATATGTCTGGATATCAGATATGATGAGAAAATGGAAGAGATCTTATATTTAGGAATTTATCCACTTCCCCAAAGTGATCTTATATTTAGGAACAGAGGGAGTATTTAGTTTGCTATACTACCATTTGATATGGATTGCTCAGTTGTATATTCCAGTATAGGTTGCACATCTGAAAAATGGTTTGAGTCTTAATACCTTTTGCAAAGCATATGCATTCATGTTAATGGGATAATAAATCAATTCATGTAATTCATAACATCAAGAATATTTATCTTGAATATATAGGATAGTGGGGCTGATAGTATTGTTCAGTCCAAGTATCATCCCCCGACTTATCAGAGATGTTGATAGTTTTTCTGTTAAGGAAAACATAGAGATATTAGGTTATTCCACATTTCTTTTCCCACATAGTTTAATCCACATTCTAATTCTAATTATTCATTTGATATAGTTGTTTTCACAGCCACTCTCTTATCTTGCATCCTGATACTATTAAAGACCATTTAATGAAATGTGGAGTAAAATGCATATGAAAGAGGAAAAAGGGACTAACCTAGCATATGAAAGGCAAATGTGGAATAAATGTGAAGATGCTGCCTCATGACCAATTCACAAAACTCTTTAGTGCCTCTGTAACATCCTAAAAATTTAATTAACGATTAGTGACAATTCAAGATTTAATTTTGGGAATTAATTATGAGTTTAGGGAACTTCAAAGTGAAATTCATATAAAATGGAAGCATCTTGGAAAATAAATATATTTTTGAGAAATAAATATACCTATTTTCCTTAGAAAATATTATGAAACATAGTCAATGACATAGGTAATACTATGGTGGGAGATAATACATAAGTTGGTACATAGATTATTTATCTTATTTGTTTTAAGGTAGGATTTAAAAAGGAAAAGTACATAAATGAATGTTGAAGGGCAATTATGTAATTTACCCACAAAAACCCAAACATATACACTCCCTCCCTCCTTCTTCCACATTCGGCCTCCCTTCCCTCAAACCCTCACCATTCTCCTTCGTCTTCGGCCTCCTTATCTGAATCCGACAAGCTCCTCCAGCGACGGCGAGGAGCAGCGGCGGAGCAGCGGCGTGGTCCTCCCTCCCCAAATATCATCTTTGTTCTCTCCCTTCATCCCTCACACTTCTCTGTTTTTCTTCTTTCTCCGGCGACCACGGCGGCGGATGACGGCGGAAAAGGGTAAGCTTTCACCATTTCTTGTATTCTTCAACTTTGTTCTTCTATTCAAGGCCGGTTCCTCACCCTTTTCTCTTTCCTCTCGGTTTGTTGTTCTTCCTCGCTGCCCTCTTTCGTCTCCGGCGAGACTCGACGGCGACACACGACGGTGAAGGCCGCCGTTCAGTCCTGAGCTCGAGCTTTAACGGTGGTGAGCTTCTCCTCCCTGTTTCCTCTTTTATTTTTCGTTTTGGCGAGTTGAGGAGGGTTAATCCAAGTTGGGCTCATTGATTTAGGTGTTCTAAGTGAGTTAGAATGAAGTTAAAGTTTCATTTATGTGTGGATTTTGAAGGATTAAAGCTGTGATTTAAAGACCAAGAAGTTTGTATAAAACCTTAATGTTGGGATGTTAAATCTGAAAGGTTTAATAGGGACTTTAGGCTTACAGTTTGTTAATTTATTTTTTTAAGAATTCAATAGGATAAGATTCTAGCTTTTCATGTTAGGTTTGTATTGTTTCATATGCTTGGTGCAATTTCAATTCTTTCTATTCCTTGCTTGACTTGAGTTACGTAATGAGCTATGAATAGAGTAACACTTTGAATCTTTCTGTTACATGGAGCTATTAATTTACTTTTCCGAAAGTAGGGAAAATGAAGTATTAAATGACATAAATTTATAAGGATGGGTTGTGATGTTTCGTTTTTGATTTATTCATTTGTGTCTATGAGTGCATGATGTTTAATTGTCGTGACTGGTTTCTTGCTAAGTATGAGAGTTAAGCTTAAAGTCTTTAATTTTAATTTTCAGTGTTGCTTTTGTAATGAATCAGCCGTGAATTCTGTTTTTTTAAGGGAGTCCTAAAGTTATGAAAATGATTTATTTGATAATAGGAACTCAAGAGAGAGAAGAGGGTTTAATTAATTAGAGTGTCAAATGAAAAAGAAAGGGGGATTTTAAATTGCTGATTTGAAGTCTTAAATAATTAAATATCGAACCTTTAAAGAAGAGCTAGAGGCATATTAGGTATTAAACTTTAAAGTTTATCATTGTGGTAGTTCCTTTGAGCTTTGACATGGTTGAATGTGAGAACTAAATAAGTGCATTGCAAATTCCTTTATCTCCCTTTTCTTTTGGCTGCCCTTGGAACATAAAAGAGAAAGATGAAAATGACTTTGTGTGCTTGATTTGTGTGTGGATTGAAGATTCCTAAATCCCTTTTTTGTCATAGCCGACTGTGGGCATAAAGAATGGTATGAAATGCATGTGAGATTAATGCAATGGATATAATTGTAGTAGTGTTAATGTAGGTGCATTTACAAATTTTCTATTATTGCCTTTTTGTAGCTGAACTAAAGGGAGTTGGAATGGAGGTGTTTGTTGTAATTGTGTGAAAATCTGAATGATGCATGACATGTGAAGGGAAAATGTATGTTTTGATGTTGGCATATTTTAGGAGAGTGTTTCTTACCTTTCTCCCTAATTGAATTGATTATTGGCTTGAAAATGCTTAAAGATATTATTAGTACATGATACAATCAGTTTTATGTGAGATAAAAATGTGACATCTTGGTTTTATATGTTTTTATTAGGAATTATGGTTTAATTGAATATGGTGTTGTTGTAATTGCATTCGTGCAGTGTTGTGGATGTTTTCTTGTTGATATAGGTGTTCATTTTGGCTAGAATCTATATGTGAGTGGTTAGTGTGAAATCCTTGCCCCTTTGTTTTTGCCAAGTTGGTGTTTAAGGATGAGTACTACAATTGTAAGATTAGTCATGTACTTCATTCTATGTTGACCTTGAATTATATGGATATGAATTATTGTTGATGTTGGAATTGTGAATGGTTAATTTAATGTGCTAGTTTTTATGGGATGAAGATGATTAATGTATTTGAAGTGAGTTTTATGCAATGTAGTGTAAAGTTTCACTTGGTTAACTGTTGATGTTGGTGGTTCTTGATTTTTATAATTAATCACATGGTCTTGTTATTTGCTTGTGATTTAATTGTGGCTGGAATTGGGAATAAAATGTAATTGGTAGGGAATCCTTAAATTCTTCATTATTAGCCATGTTCTGGAAATTGACATATAACGATAATGTGACATTATTGTTAAGTTTGGATAATTGTTGATGGATTTTCGAGTGGCATGATGCTGTCATTAACTTATGAATGTGTATGTGGCAAATTTAAAGACCTAAAGTGATAAGGGAATTTGAATTAGGAATGGGAAAATGGGTAGTAACATATAAGAACGAGAGAGAGACGTCGAACTACGATAAAAGGGAAATGATATTAATTTATCATTTGACTATATATTATTATAGGAGTGGATGCAGTAGGCTTTGGTGGCATCGAGGAAGAAAGGTTGAGAAATCGCGTAGAATTGCTAAAGGGCGACAGGTAATCACACTTAACCTTACTATAACATTGAGGGTGATGTTAGCTAGGATTTTGTAAAATCCTTTCTCACCCTCTATATATATATATATATATTTTATCTTTGAAATGTTATTTTTATACAAAACAGGCTATCGGGTGCCTTTTAAACACGATTATTTCTGTATAAAAGATTTTTACACATTATATATACTATTATCCTGCCTGGTGGTGGCCATTGATCTGGAATGGCGTGGAATGTATATAGGGATAGTGTTAGATAGTGGTTTAAGAGGTGATGAAGATAGAAAAGAGGGTTATATGTTGAGTTGAGATAGTTGAGAGTTATGTTGATGGAATATAGAATAGGGATTGTGAGTATTGCATGACACTGATTATTAGTACCGTCGGCCGATGTAACCTATCGATTTGCGCAAATCGATAGGTTAATTGTACAGGTTCCTTGGATTGTAAAGGAACCAGGGATGTGTACACTTTTTATAGTGCTCCCTTTTTCAGGGACGTTTTCACTATTTAAAGTGCTCCCTTTTTCATGCTTTCAGATTTGAGACTGGGCACAGTGTCAATCACGTTTATTTTCATCTGTTGAGTTGACTTGGAACTGACTGAGGGATTTGAGTGATATGTGGGAAGTAGAGATGATGAATTTGAGTTGATTAGACGGAGGGACTTGAATGATGAATGAAAGACTTGACATGTATATATATATATATATATATATATTATTGGTTTTAAATGAGGTACCCTTTAGACGTCCTCGCTACCGCACATCTCACTGTTATAGTGAGTTAAGCGGTGATTACTGGGACAAATTGTCTCATCCCACGATTACTGACATTTTTGCAGGTACTCATGCACAGGCGCCAACATCAAGAAAGGGAATTAGGTAGTAATAGTTATATAGACTATTTTGAATTGTATATTGCCAATTTGTATAGGTCTGCATCTGCTTCCGCATGTTTTCTTATTAAAATGATAAAATAGACTCAGGGATGTTGATTATGGATTATTATACAAGCAAAGTACTGTTCTAACTATGATAGGTTTGTAATAATATGAAAAGTCTTTTCTATCATAGTTAGATGATTAATAATGATTGATATTAGTTGCTTCTTTTCTAACCATGTTAGGTGGACCTTTTCTAACATGGTTAGCTATTAATTATCCATGATAGTGTTCAGGTGGTATTATGAAATTCTTTTCTATCATGGATAGTATTTAACCATTAGTAAATTCTTTTTCTAACTATGATAGACATTGTTATTATGGAAAGCCTTTTTCTATCATGGTTAGTAAGAGATGATTGAATTAAAAAGGGATAACTTAGGTTAATTAGGAAATTAGTAACACTATGTTACAGCCTCATTGCCCTTGAACAAGGATTGGACATTATGCAGAAAGGAATCACAAAGCTGAAGAACATTCTACCATGGTTGCCTGAGCCAAATATGATTTTGAGGACTGCATGATGCTATACTCCTATCCTTTTAATATGTGTTGCTATTGTTTACTGCTTAGACTTAATTTATTTCCTTCCAGAAAAGTTGAAATCTTTGTTAAAGGTCTATACATGTATCAATGAATATTTCATTGATTTATTCGAAATATGATGTTCCTCATCTAATATAACTTTATATTGTGCGTATGGAATCTTTTTGATGTGTTCACACTTAGAATGATTTGGTACCCGATTTAAATATTGTTTTCACCGTTTTTCCTTATTCAATTCCAATTATTCCACATTGATGGCTCATCATCTCTTTGATTACCATTGATGGCTCCTCTCTTTGATTACCTTCTCGAATTGGTTTCACCATCAGAATTATCACTCTCTCTCTCTCCTTCTTGGACCGTCTCTGTAACATCCCAATTTTTGATTTAGAAATAATGAGAAATTATTGAGGTGTCATTTAGGAAATTTAAAGTCTTAGGGAGAAATTTTGGGATACTTTGGGCAATTTATAAATATTAAATCTTAATTTTTGGAATTTAAGGAAATATAGTTAAAAGAATTGTTGAGAACTAGAAACTTTCATGAACAAGTATTGGGAAACCTAGATAATATTATGAAGGAAATTAATGGAAACAATAATATATACAAACTTTTGGGATAGAAATATATCTAAGTATAAATGAATGTGGTTGTTAATAAGAATTTTCCCTAATCACTACACCACACACATACATATACACACCAACCAAACAAACCCTAAACTCCCTCCTCACCTTCAAACCCGTCCTCCTCCACCTCCTCTGTCGCCTTCTTCTTCTTTCTCTCCTACGGCGACGGCGGCCCAAGGCGCGTCGGCGCCGACCTTCCTCACAACTCCATCATCTTCCTCTTCTTTGCTTCATCCTCCTCACTATTTATCTTTATCTTCCGCGTTTGTCACTCCTCTGCGTTCTCTTCTTCGATTTTCCGGCGAACCAGCGGTGGACGGCGGCAGGATTAAAGGCAAGTTTCGACCTTTACTGGTATTTTGCGAGTTGTGCTCCTTCTTTCTTATGGGTTTCTCATTTTTCCTTCTCCTCTTTGTTATTTTCGTCCACTTATGGCAGTGGACATTTTTCCGGCGATTCCGGCTGACGCGGGCTTCGTTTAGCCGTGCCATCTTGGAGTCAAGTCATGGTGAGTTTTCTTTTTCAATTTCCTACCGTTGTTCCTTCATTGCAGCGAGATTGAGTGGGATTTCAAACCTAGGGTTTGGGACTTTAATCTAAGAATTTGCTTGTGATGATGATTAAGCTACTATTTCTTGTATTTTGGGAAAGGACTTTGGTGTTTCATTGATGATTAGAAGGGTTGGGAATTTTTTTGAATTTTAGGACATTTTGTTGCTTCCTCTGTTGGAACATCTTCATTTATCTGAGGTGTTTAAGTTGTGGTTTAGGGCATAGCATGATTGATTTTTATTGCTAGATGTGCTGCCTTCTTGAGTTGAGAAGGAAGACTCTTTAAAATGTATAAATGCTAATTTTGTAGACTTTAAAGTATGAAGTAAATTGTAGTTAATTCCCTTTTCACTTGTGTGCGGACTGTCTTGGCTAATTGAGGATTGGAAGAAATGAAGGTTCTTAACTCATTTGATGTGTGAAGTATGATGATGTATCGTTTAACTAAGATGCTGAATAGTTAATTGGAATATACACTTTTCCTTTATTCAAATTGGGCTATAGGCCTAGGTGCTAGGAGTTGTAATTTAAATTTTATATTAAAGCCTGTGGCTGTTTTTCAAATCATGAATATTGAGAACACATAAGTTGTGTATGGGTGTTATTTGGTGTACATGTGTGATGAATGATGTTTCAGGGCTGTTTGCTAGGATGATGTTATTGATGTTCAATGTCTGCATGCTCATTTGAAGTTTCCTGGTTTTATTTTTGCATAGGCCATGTGAAAATTTATAGGTGCAACTTAAAATTCCTACACTAATTTACTGTCATGGTCAAGTTGGTGGTAGAATAGAGGTGTTTGTATAAATTGAAAAGTGTGGTTCTGTTTTAAGAGCCCAAGAGTCCCAATTTCTAATTGGATAATGTATGTTGGAGTGTTTGCAGGATTTATGTGCATGTAATGCTTTGAATGAATTGGGTTGGATTCAGTTATGAGGAGATCTCTTTTCCTTCTTTGTTTTGCTGTCATGGGTGTTGAAATTCTGTTTTATTTTGAATGTGAAATGGGTAGTAGGTAATATAAAGAGGTTGGTTAAGAAATTAGCTTTAGGTATATATCCTTACAATATTGGCTTACATTGAGCCTAATACTTCTGAGTTAAGTGGTTGAAACTGATACAAAGGAAAGTTAGGTGATATAAGGGTGTAATGTGATGATTATAGAGATAAATCTAGTTATGTATATGTGGTTTTGTGTATAAATTATTGTAGGCAGAGAATTCAAATTCTGTATTAGGTTGAATAGATTGAAGAAAAGAAATGTTTTTAGTTGATTTAAAATAAAATGAAAGAACTACAAAGTTAGTGGTGCAAGTAGTCTTTGGGCTTACAAAGAGATATGGTTTGAATTGATGGGAACTTGTGTTTAGAGGGCTGTACAGATTTCTTGGGTTCTGGATATAGAATAATGAGTTGTTATGGATTTGGATTGGTTATAAGAGTGAAGGAAAGACATTGGATTATCCTTTGTGGATTTTGAATTTGTAGTAAGAATGAATGATGAGGGTACTCGCTTTATTTGAGCATTTTTCAGCTTGGTTTATCTTTGATGGGTGTGCATAAGCGTAGTAATATTCAATATTCATATTCTTGATCTGTTATTCATGTGTTTGGTTAATGTGTATGTGGCTGATTTTAAATTGGAGTATTTAATTGCTCAACTTGGTCTCTTGTGATTAAATAGGATGAATGATATTAAAGAGGAAGTGGTTGAAATAATCTTACTTTTGTGATCACATACAAATGTTAAATTGTAATGGTTTGTTTATATGTTTGATGTGGTTCATTAAGATAGAATACATAAATGGGGAAATTGGGTAGTAACTTCATAAGACGGAGAGTGACGTAAATTATTATAAGGTGGAGATGGTATTAATATGACCTTCTGTGTTATATTATTTTAGGAGTAAATATTTGTGATGGCGCTTGAGGGAAATCTATAAGAAATGGTAAGAAAGAACATCAGAGTGCTAAGGGCGACAGGTAATCACACTTAACCTCGCTATAACATTGAGGGTGATGTTAGTTGGGGTTTTCAAAATCCTTTCTCACCCTCTATATATATATTATCTTTGAAAACTTATTTTTATACAAAATAGGCTATCGGGTGCCTTTCAAACGCGATTACTTTCATATAAAGAAATTTGAAACACTATATATATTATCCTATCTGGTGGTGATTATCATGGAATGATGTAACATGTATGCAGTGTAGTGATTTGATAGTGGTAAGGAGAAGTTACGAGGATAGGAATTGATTATGAGATGAGTTGCAGAGAGTTATGTTGAGAGATATTGATAGTTAGGTGGAAGAAAGGAATTGAATGAAATTTGTGATTGAGATATGAATATGGTGAATGAGATATTGACAAGGATTCGGTGAGGATTGCATGACACTGGAATTGATGTACCATCGCGCTATGATAACTGTCGATTGGCCGATCGACAGTTATTTGTACTGATGATCCTTTTCGGATTGATTAGACCGGGGATCATAGGTCGACTTATTGAGAGAAAGTGACCTACGGTTGTTTGGCATTGGAGAGCCCAACCGTTCCCGTTCTGTAATGGAAACAGAATTGGGGTTCCCTCTCTGGAGATTGCCAAAGAGGGAAATTGTCCCCTCATTATGGAGAGAGACACAGTGTCAAATCATATAGTGAAGATTAGATGCTTGAATGTCCCGTGATGGCACAATGCATCTATAGGTGAGTGTGAGAGTTGGGGCAGGAGGATGGTTGTATTGGAAAAGTAGAGATGGTGAATTTGACTTGATTTGGATATGACGGAGGGACTTGAGTAAGGAATGAAAGAAGATCTGGTTATATATATTATTATTGTTTTTTTTAAACTGTGGTACCCTTTAGACGCCCTCACTACCGCACATCTCACTGTTATAGTGAGTTAAGCGGTGATTACTGAGACAATATTGTCTCATCCCACGATTACTGACATTTTTGCAGGTATTCATGCACAGGCGCAAGCATCAGGAAAGGGAATTAGGTAGTGGAGGTTGTGTAGTGTATTTAGAATTGTATATTGCCAATTTTTAGGTCTGCATTCGCTTCCGCATGTATATATATATCTATTTATTGTTTAATATCAATTAGTTTTGTTTATTAACCATGTTAGGCAAATCCTTTCTAACATGGTTAGCAATTAAGTTGTTATTTGTATTTGATATTAATGGATATTAGGTTTCTTATTTTTCTAACCATGTTAGGTGAACCTTTTCTAACATGGTTAGCTATTAGTTATCCATGATAGTGTTCAGGTTGTATCAGGTAATTCTTTTCTATCATGGATAGTAGTTAATCATTAGGAAATTCTTTTCCTAACTATGATAGGACATTGATATTATGGAACTCCTTTTTCTATCATAGTTAGTAAAGAGATTATTAGATTTAAAAGGGATATCATTGGTTAATTAGGGAATTAGTAACAATATGTTACAGTCTCATTTTCATCTCTCCGTTGGCACCACTCTCTCGCCGGTCTCTCTTCCTTCGTTTCTTCACTCCAACCCTCTGAAACGTTGATCCACGGCGGAATAAACTGCTGGTAGCATATGCAAGATCGGGTTCAAACTCCACTCCAGTAAGTCTCTTCTTTCTATTTCAATCCTTTATCTCTCCTTTCTTCAATTTGAGGGATTTCTGTCAAGGTCCGAATTTTAGTTAGGGTTCTATAATCATCTAAAATCAAAGCTTTGTTTCTATTTTCATTATTTAGAGAGGATTAAAGCGTTAATTTGAGGAATTTTCAAGTTGGGAATTTGTTTGAGTCAAAATTTTGGTTCTGTTCTTTCTTTGGTTCCATTGTTCAGTTCGGCTAGGTAGTGAGAATAAAGAATGCTGTTATTTATATTGCGGTTTCATAACATTTCTTATTTACCAAGGGAGACTATTTGTGGAAGGTTCAAATTTGAATAGTAACTAAAATGAGAAAGTCTATGATATTCTTAATGTTACAGTGACAGAATGATGGTGGATTGATGTATTGAGATGTGATTTGGAGGTGAATTAGTGATTGAAATTATGTTACTTTGGCTCATAAAGACTTGGGAAGCAGAATATGAACCGTAAGAGTGAACTACATTTAGTCAATATTTCATTTGGTCAAGTTTTTAATTAGTTTCAAAGGGGGAGATCAGAAATTATCTTTCATAGATGTCTTCAAGGTCCATGGATGTTGAAATGCATTATTGATATTAGTAAATAGGAATGTTAAGAAGAGTTAAAATCTGATTTCTAGATTATTGATTGTAAAATCTAATAGTTTCATTACGAGTTTCTATTGTTTAAGGTTGATTTTAGAGTTATACTAACTGCTGAAAATGTTTCAAGGTTGATTCTAGGAAGGATGGGGTTTGTTGGAGCTGAATGTAAATAAGAGGATAAGTGAATTGGACTTATGCATTTCAGGTTTTAAATGAATGTGATTTGGTAGTGATATTTGTTGGAGCTAAATTAATGTTAATTTCTTTATGTGGATGGTTGTAATCTTAGGATTTAAATAGTATGGAATGTCATTGTTTCTGATTTTATCCTAAACAAAAGGTTTATGAATTCTGTTTGGAATTCTAATTTCCTATATTGGTTCATTTGTGTTTTGTGGAATGTTGTGTAGCCTGGAGCAAGCGCTTCCTGATAGCCTATCGGCATATGCAACAAATGCAGCTGGAGATTTGCCCGACTCACTCGCATTGCTTGGTGTGAATGAAAGCACTGCATTCTCGACTATCCAATTCCTAAAAACTTAGAACCACCTCCTTAGTCTGACATCTCTTCTTCATTGCTTTTTCATTTTAATTCCAAGTATCTTGCAGTTGTATTTTCTATGCCACTATGTTTAACATAAAGGTTAAATCCTGCTGACGAAGTTCATGCTTCTTAGGTTTTTCAATTTAGGCATTAGAAATGGCCATCAAGGGTTGATCTTTACCAGGGTAAGCTGTTTCTGATGTTTTCATATTTTGAGTGCTTTCTTTTTACAATGAATTTGTTCTCAGATTTTTGTTCCTAACCTATATCATGTCTTTCCTTTTCCTGGTTGTTTTCAACTCTGCAGATTTATATAAGCTTACAGAACAATCCTCTAGATGTATAGCCGGAACCAACCACCAGATCAAAGACTCTAGAATCAATAAATTTTATGTGTGATGGTAACTACATGTTCATCTAAGTTGTCCTTGCTATTTTCATTTGTCTGTTTTCCCCTTTTATTTATGTCGTAAGTATAGGAAAGAATGCTTTCAGATGTAAGCTTGAAGGCACAATCTATGATTTTATTTGTTGTTACTACTTACCATCTATTTTTCTCATCAAATGTCTGCTATTGTTGCAGAAATGATGAGAATGAGATAGTAGCAAAGATGAAGGTTGCTGCTGATGGTGCATTAGAGATAAATTTATATCAGTGTTAGTAATGCATCATTCTTTCTTATATATATTACTTAAATTTGTTGTTTCATGTGAGATAGTTAATCCAACATATTTAACTCTCTTGCAATCACAACCATGACATTACTCCACTTATTCTTACAATGACTCTTTTATTTTCATGATGAAGATATGGCCAGGTTTTCATACATCTTGAATTACCATATCAATATAGTGGTGAATAATTGGATATGTGGGGATGAATAGTGAATATTACTAACAAATGATCAGCCACTCAGATCTCTCCTTCTAGAGTTAACCTATAATGTCAAGCATATTTTACAATCAGATATACTTGAGTTATGCATGTTTCCATGAAATATTTATGAGTGCAGGGTCAATTGAGGAAACGTGTTATAGACATAACGTATCACATACTTTACACTGGTCAAGAATTCTGTACAAATCGCTTCCATTAGTAACTTTATTACCATTCACAAATGTTATGATGTCACCTAATGTGAGCCTATCATATGAATCACGTTTGTAGGAAGCAAGCCCTACAAAACAGGATTTTTGACTAGCTCTATCAGCATAAGTTCTGCAGATTGAAATGTTTAAAGTTGTAGCCATTAATAAAGATCAAGTTGTTTATTACAAATCATCTTTTTTTCCAATTGTTAGTTATCATCTGAATCACATAATGTGTTCAGAAATTTAAGATATCCCATAAGAAAGGAGAATTGAAAAAGAATGAAGACAATGAATGATTTTTTTTTATCAGCAAGACAATGAATGATAGTGAAAAAGAAACTATATACTCCCTCCGTTCCTAAATATAGGACCTAGATGACTTTTTTGAAAAATCCTAAAAAAACAAAAAATAAGTTAATTATAAATTGGTTTACCTAATTTTTTCTCTTAGACTAGTTTATGTTACCCATAAGCTAATGGATAATCTAAAAAGATATCAAATATGTCATGATTTAATAACCTATTTCGCAACCTTAATCTTTCCAAAAAAAAGTTATCTAGGTCTTATATTTAGGAACGGAGGTAGTAATATTTAAATTGAAGATTTGTCATCCCTTTGCATACTCCTCAATCCAAGTATACTGTGTGTTACAAATTGTTACTAATTCCCTAATTAACCTGTGACATCTCTTTTAGTTCAATAATATCTTTACTAACTATGATAGAAAAAGGAATTTCAATAATATCAATATCTCTATCATAGTTAGAAAAAGAATATCCTAATGATTAAAATATTATCCATGATAGAAAAGAATAAACTAATACAACACAGCTGCTATCATGGATAATTTATTGCTAACTATGTTAGAAAGGATTTGCCTAACATGGTTAATAAACAGAACTAATTGATTTACGCAATAAATATATATATATACATGCGGAAGCAGATGCAGGCCTATACAAATTGGCAATATACAATTCCAAATAACTATATAACTTCTACTACTTAATTCCCTTTCCTAATGCTCGCGCCTATGCATGGATACCTGCAAAAGTGTCAGTAATATTGGGATGAGACAATTTGTCCCAGTAATCACCGCTTAACTCACTATAACAGTGATATGTGCGGTAGCGAGGGCGTCTAAAGGGTACCACAGTTTTAAAATCAATAATACATATATATATATATTTCACATTTTCTTTCATCCATCACTTAAATCCTTCTGTCACGTCTCGATCAACTCAAATTCATCATCTCTACTCCCCATGTATCACTCAACATCCCTCAGTCAATTCCACACTAACTAAATTTCATCTTCCCATACTCCAATCAAATAATACTACCACAACAGCCCTCACACTCGCCTATAGATGCATTGTGCCATCACGGTGCATTCATGCATCTAATCTTCACTATATGATTTGACACTGTGCCTCTCTCTACAAGGAGGAGGCAAATTTCCCTCTCTGGCAATCCCCAGAGAAGGAACCCCAATTCTGATTTCCATTGCAGAATGGGAATGATTGGGCTCTCAAATGCCTTAACAACCGTAGGGGCGGTTGGACTCTAAAATGCCTTAACAACCGTAGGTCACTTCTCTCAATAAGTTAACCTATGATCCCCGATCCAATCAATCCTTAAAGGATCATCAGTACAAATAACTGTCGATTGGCCAATCGACAGTTATCATCGCGCGATGGTACGTATGTATATCAGTGTCATGCAAACCTCACAATATTCATATCCATCAATTTCAATGCCATCATCAATATCATGCACTATTATCATTCCCTTCACTATCTCAATCTCAACTATTCAACTTATTCCCTCAACCTAACTATCAACATCTCTCACATAATACCATCTGAACCCCTCACATCATACCAGAATAAACACCAGCCAGGATAATATGTATAATGTTTCAAATTCCTTTTATATGAAAATAATCGTGTTTGAAAGGCACCCGATAGCCTGTTTTGTATAAAAATACCTTTTTAAAGATAATATATATATATATAGAGGGTGAGAAAGGATTTTAAAAATCCACACTAACATCACCCTCAATGTTATAGTAAGGTTAAGTGTGATTACCTGTCGCCCTTAGCACTCCGTTGCTTTTCCTTACCGTTTCCTTGTAGGTTTTCTTCAAATACTATCCTCTCAGATCCTCCTATTATTACATAAGGTAATAATAGTTATAAACAATCCTTCGTGTGTATATATATATATATATATATATATATATAATGAATAACGTCTCTCTCGGTTATGATATTACTACCCATTCCCTTCATAAATATGTTATTCCTATTTTTTTCTTTCTTTTGCTAATTAGCACATATTAGTCACACATATACAATAATCATCAATCAATAATTAAATCATTCTTCATCAAAGAACAACCAAACAAAACCACTTATTAAATCTGAAACTTTAACAACCATCATGCTCAGTTCGAGTCTCATATATGCATATAAGCATCATCAATAATTCATTTATAAAGCATGTCAATCAAACAGAATGGTCAGCCAGACATTGAAGCAACCACTATCTTTCCCTTTTAATACAACTTAAACTATTCCTTTAAGCAGAATTTATGTTAACAAAGAGTTCAATTTAAAGTTTACAAGCCTCCATTTCATCAAAACAGAATCATATCATACTAGGAAAGAAAACAATGAAGTCCAAGGAAGATGATAGCTTAAATCTCATTGGACAAACAAGTTACCAACTAATCATACCCCTTATGTTTTTCTTTATATTTTGAAATTACAAATCACATCATACTATTCAATTCTCAACCTCAACAAGTAACCAAATTCACATTCATGAACAAAAAGCCAAGGAACAACAAGCATACATTTCCATTTAACACTATACAAATCAACATAAATAAATTCACCCTAATACAACCATAACCAATCATTGAATTCAGAATTCAAAACCACTATCATTTCTTAACAGTCAATTTCTTCTACTCATATTCTAATGATCATATCTTCAATTTCAATTTGGCCAAGTAAAACACACACATAATCATAAGCAAGATTTCCGTTCCATTACAAACCTCCATACACAAATTAGGTTTCTTCACAAGTCCTTATTCAAACTGAATTTTATCATTAACAATAATGAACGCTAATCAAGCCAAAACAAAGAAAATAAACTCTCCTATCTCATTTACTTTAGACCTGAACCCTTAGCAACATATCAACCAACATCAGAATCATCACAAAACATACTCTAGTAAATAACAAAAACGACCCTCCATCAAACTAATTCCTGCATACTGTAAGTATTCAAACACAAACTGTACATATAACAAAACATATATATGTCCTTTCCTTTTCTTATTTGCATAGCAAGCATACAAGGAATCGAATAAAAAAAACAGGGGAGTATATAGAATCTTCCGAAAGAACATATAAACCAGAATTTACCATCTATTAAATGCACATACATTCAGAAATTCATTCTCTATCTCAACACAAAATGACAACACGCAATAAACATAGAAATCACAAATAAAACAACATACATACATTTTTTTTCTCATTCTATTAAAATCAGAATTGAAGAGGATAATATTTAGACTTGTATTAGAAACCAAATCAACTTTGATCAACATAATTAGTCACTCCACTTCTTAGCAATCTGGCTATTAAGCCTTAAAGGGCAAAACAGCTTTGAACACACATGCACAAAACATTTCAGCCTAAAAGAAAGTAGTCAAAGGAAGCATCTAGATCTTGAAATTCCTATAGTTCATTCTCAAATTCAGTCCACCTGAGTATAATCCTATATTATATTATATATACCCAACAACATTCATATTCCTTTGAATAACACCACACAAGTTTTGTCAAAAATAAGAATACTCAGGATTTAAAACCAGATTCAGTTTACCACTTCTCAAGTCTGCATATTTCTACAAACCAGTACAATTCCTATCTCAACATCCACAAAGTCAGAATTAAAGGTTAGGTTACAAAACACAATAATACTCATGCAAAAGAGCAACATCTTTTATGTATACTCAAACAAAATTTAATCAATTCAGCTTCTATAAGAAAAGAACAGAACCTGAAGCTTTATACCAAATTATCACAACACCATTTCCCAACTTGCAAAACCATTTCCTAACTTTATTCTACTCATGTCTATCTTCATACATCAACCAAAAACAACCTCCAAAGCAAGAAAATCAAGCAGAATCAGATACAAACATAAGGAATTTCGAAAATCTCCAATGCTTGAGCATATACATAAATTTTCTAACTCTACTTAAAACCCATGCTTAATCAACTATATATACAAGTTTTCAGCTCAAAACAGAGATAACAAAATTCTTTCCACAATACCAGAAATTGAAACTTAATCTTCTCAAACAAATTCCTAAATTAAAATCCCAAACCCTAGATTGAAAATCTCTCTCAAATTCGTCCAAACCAGAAAGAAAGAGCAAGAACGGAAGAAATGAAGTTACCTAAGCTCATTTCTGACCTCCCCACGTCTAGCCGGAGCTCCGCCGTCCAGAATCTCGCCGGAAAAATGCTAAGGCCGATGCAAATGTAAGGGAGGAGAAAGGAAAGTGAGAAAATGAAGTTGGAACAAGAAGGAAACTCATGAAAATGAAAGAACAGAGACTCCTCACCACTCGCCGCTGTTGACCACCGGAGAACGAAGCCGCCGGCACCGGAACACACACCTCGCCGCCGCTGGAGAAGAAGAGAACGGAATAGAGAGTGAGAGAAGAAAACAGAACATGATGTGGAGAAGTGAGAAAGGAAGAATGGTTTGATGATGATGATGGGGGGGTCGGCGCCGCCGCGCCTTAGGCCGCCGGAGATCGCAAGGGCGGAGGATGGAGGGAGGAGAAATCGAGGGAGAGGGTGAGGGACGGCTAGGGTTCCCAAAAATGAAGAATGAGGTGTTTGAGGGTATATATACATATAGTTTAGGAAAAATTACTATTAACTACCCTATTGTTTATTCTTAACTATATTTATAACCCAAAAGTTTGTATATATTACTATATCTCTTTCTTTTCATTCTAATATGATCTAAATTCTAATTTACTTTTCATGGAAGTTTTCTATCCACAATTAATTCTTTTAATTATATTTATTTAAATTCCAAACTAACTAAGATTTAATATTTATAAATTGCCTAAAGTATCCCAAAATTTCTCCCTAAGACTTTAAATTTCCTAAATGACACCTCAATTATTTCTTATTATCTTTAATCAAAATTTGGGATGTTACAATTTACCCCACCTTTTAGGAATTTTGTCCCCAAAATTCGCTACACATACACCTTAAACAAAGAAAATACATAAGTCTTCACATAGAAAGATTACAAGCCTATGGTAGAGCATGGTTTAGTGGATGTGAGTGAAAATACCCTACATGAGAGTTGAGAGCAAACACTTATCCTTGTAAGGTTTCCAAATTAAATACATTTTAATTAAACCTTACATCATTTATTAGTTCTTTCAATATATGACATACTCATGAATTAGAAACAAGAAGATACACCAATATTCGCTAAATATTATTCTTTGGTACTTGATTATGCTAAATCATCTTTAGCCTCTTTGTGTTTTTGATTTGATTTTGTCCGGGAGTACAAATGTTCAAGTGTGGGGGAGTTGACAAATCCTTAGATTTGTATGGTTTTTATATGCTAAATTTGAAGCAATTAACATGATTGAGATGAAATGTTTATCCAATTGTGCTTAATTAATATCTAAGATTATTATGTGTAATGACTTCCATTTTTAATTATATTTGACAAATATGTTGGTTATATTTGGGAAATCATTGATAGAAAATTAAATGGATTTGATGTTTTAATTATATTTGAAGATATATGGCAAGTAACAAGCACTTGGGCTGAACAAGAACAACTTGGGCTGAACAAATTAAAAAGAAAGGACCAGAGGAGCTGCAGAGTAAGCCACGCAGGAGAATTAAAAAGAAAGGGAGGGGGCTGCTGCGAGGACAGAGAGAAGGGGGTCGAACTGAAGATTGGGAGCTGAGAATGAATTAAGAGAGTGCCAAACTGAAAATGAGGAGGGACGCACCGAAATTTATAAACCCATTTTCCCTTTCTTCATTCTCTTTGCATTCATCTTTCATTTCTCTCAAAATTCCTTCATCCACCTACCATAAGTGCTCATAAATTAGAGCTTAGGGTTTCTAAGCTTTTCTTTATGAGTCACTAAAACACCCTCCTTGCTCTTGGAAATGATTTGAAGATAGCTTGAGCTCACATGCTTCAAAGGGGAGTTCTCTTTATTTTCCTTTCTCTTGTATTTGTGATTTTCCTAGATTTAGGATTGTCATTTATACTTGGATATTTGGACTATTGTGATTATTTGAGTTTGATTGTGGTTTTGATTTGTAATGAGGGATTTGGACTCAACAATATGTATGGTCATACATATGTTCTTTATAATTCATTAGATATTTCTATTTACTCATGGTATTGGTAGATAGTTTGTTGAATTGAATTATAATTGAACCTAATGCATTACAAAGCACTAATCACACTCTAGGGTAATTAATAATGTCTATTTGAATGGATTCATGAGACTAGGCATTAGACTTGCCGGTTGGTGAGGTTTGGTACTTTAGGAAACGTAGAGAAAACTCAAAGGTGCTAAAGGCCGCTTAACAATTTCTAGTTAGTTGGGGTTCCACTAATTAGGTAATTGGACTCATGGGTTCATGAGGTTTGGTAAACTAGAAAATTAGCATCCTAATTGACTCCTCGAAAATCCTTGGAAAGCTATGATAGCCATTGAAAATCATTTCCAAGAGCAACTCACTTTCATTCCACCCTTTTATTAAAAAAATACCAAAAATATTTATTTGTTTTGCATCCTTCATTTTCATATTTAAAAATAAAAATTATATATATTTTCTTCACCCAAATTAATCTTGCATTGCATTTAATTGACTAGGATAGTTGAATTAAATAAGACTCCTCTGAGAACGATACCCGGGGTAACTTTCGCTTACCTTGAGGTTCTAAAATTTCTTGAAGGACTAGACCCTAAGGCACACTACACCGACCCGCAAATTGGTGTCCTTCAAGTGGCGCCGTTGCCGGGGAGCCAAGTAATTGGTTCCCTAGTAATTGGTTGTCAAACTTGTTTGACGGGGTCTTTGTTTAGGTTTGTTTAGCTTAGATTAGTTTCATTTAGGTTAGGTGCATATTAGTCTAGTTCCATATAGTTTAGGTAATTTAACTTACTTGCATTTAAGTTTAGTTTTTTTTCTTTCTTTTGCATAATCATTGCTACTTGTTTGCATTTGCTCTTGTTACTACTAACATTTTCTTGCAAGATACTTAAGAGTCATGGATGTGCAACTCCAAATCCTAGAAGTGGTCAAAAAGCTCCAAAAGGACAAGAACCGCAAAGAGGCAAGATTTGCAACTCTTGAAGCCAAAATTGAGTAATGGGAAGCTAGAATGACAAACTTGCAATCACTTGCAACTCAACTGTCAAATCGCATATGTGATCAACAAGCAAGGACAAATGAAGAAATTACCTTTGTTACCATGACCAACCCCAAAGAGTTTAATGTCATAAACTTGCGAAGTGGCAAGAAGGTGGGAGTTGATGAAGGAGAGAATGATGATGAGGTTGAGGTAGTCTTTAATGAGAGCATTGCATTGCAATCCATAAGCTCTACTCCATCAAAGAGGGAAAGCAACCAAGTGAAGAAGCTCTTAATTACTCCACCTACCTCCAAGTTCAAGAAAGCAGTCAAAGTTGATGTGCCAATTGAATCGACCAACCCTCCCTCTCCAATTGTAGATAAGCAGGTAAACATCTCTAAGCTTCCTTTCCCTTACTCTTACTTAGCAAGTCAAAGAATTGTTGAGAAAAAGCAAGATGATGAGATTCTTGACATGTTTCTTAAGGTTGAGGTAAATATACCTTTGCTTGATTTGATTAAAAATATTCCTAAGTATGCCAAGTCACTTAAGGAGTTGTGCACACGTAAGAGGAGTTTTAAACCTCACATGAAAGTTCAATTACCCTTTAGTGTGTCTGCTTTGTTTGAGTCACAGCTTCCCATTAAGTGCAGGGATCCGGGTTCTTTCACCATTCCATGCACCATAGGTAGAACCACCATTCCACATGCATTGCTTGATCTAGGAGCTGCAATTAATGTCATGCCCAAGTCTTTGTATAGGGCTCTTGGTTTGAAAACCTTGCAACCTACCTCCATGATCTTGCAACTTGCTGATAGGACTATTAGGCATCCCGATGGCATTTTAGAGGATGTTTTAGTGAAAGTTAATGATCTAGTCTTCCCTGCTGACTTTTATGTGCTTGATATGCCAAATTCCCAAGGGAATGAGACTTTGATTTTGGGTAGCCCTTCCTTATGACTGCTAACACTGAGATAAACATATCTAAAGGTTCTATCACAATGTCTTTTGAGGATAGATGTGTGCATTTCAATATGTATGATCAAATGAAACAATCTAATGAAGATGACTCCATGTGTGATGTGAATTGTATTGATGATTATTTTCTTATTGAGCATGATGATGATGATATGCACACTTCACCCGCTCACACTACTTCTTTTCCCCCTACACTTGGCGTTATGTGAGCTGTCCTGAAACTTGTATGGGCTACACTCTTTACACACCATGCACTACTGTATTGACTGATATTGTGGTTGAGAAGTCTCATACTAACCCAACTATGCAAGAGAAAAGTTTTGTTGTTGATGACTGTGCAGGTGGTAGATTTGAGAAGACTTCTAAGATGGAACAAACTCATGCCTTTAGGGAGCTGCTTACTCTATGTGAACAAGGACCGGTGAGAATGCCGTGTGTAATTAACTCCGTTCCATCTCAACCTTCAATGAAAAAAGTAGATGAAGACAAAGTTGTTGCTGCGATGGACGTAGAGAAAGTGGACATTGGTGTGAAATGTGAGGGACCAATTCCTCCAAAGCTTCGTTTCAAGAAGAAGCACAAGTCCCCACCAAACATTCCATACCAAAATCTTCTTGCCCACCTCCAAATCTTTGATGATATCTATGAGGATCCTTTCCTCAAGGGTGGTAAAGTGGAGCATTTGAAAGTTGGTGACAAGGTCTTAGGCGTTCATTCCACATATTCCACATCGAGTGGCGGAACTAGAGCTAATTTGGTTGGACCCTTTGACATCCACTCTTTTTGTCACAATGAGAAGGTCATATTGAAGGATGCTCAAGGCAACTACTTCCATACTAAGAAGGAGCGTCTTCAACTCTTCAAGGAGAGTCATGAGCCTCCATGAGCCTTAGGTCGTTTCTTTCCTTGTACTTGCTCTTTGGTTTTAATTGATTGATATATGTTTTTGAGCTAAGTGTGGGGGAAGGAACAAACCTAGTAGTAAAAGTAGATTAGTTTAATTGCTTTTGATTTCTTAGGTGTAGGAATAAATGCTCCTTGCTCACTATCACCACCACACTTGATTTTTACATGATTTGAACTTGTTTGGAATAACATCTTGACTTGCTCTTACATGAGTCTATATGTTATTTCCATTATTTTACTACATTGAGGACAATGTAGAGATTAAGTGTGGGGGAGGGGATTATTTTTGGTTGCTCCTTGGATTGGTGAGTTCAAGTTTTTGGTGATTACATCTCTATTTTTGGTTGCTCCTTGGATTGGTGAGTTCAAGTTTTTTTGGTGACTGCATCTTGATTATGGTTTTGGCTTAAAAAATGAGGAAATTCTGAAAAATTTTGAACTTCTCCTTCACTTTTACACTTGTTACCCTTGGACATGACCTATTTTCAAAAAAAAAATAAATAAATTTTGTCTCATTGTTCATTTAGTTGGATATTGATGTTGGAACTAATCTTAATGAAGTGAGTTGCCATATATTTTAAGTCCTAAAGGTGATGTATTGTTTAATTCTCATGAATTTAGTTGGAAACAAAAAGCCTAGTAGTGAGGTATTTTGAGCCTAATTCTTCTTTCTATTGTGTGATATTCCACTAAAGCTATTGCACTCTAGAACTTGTTTTATTTCTTGCTTGAGACTAAATTTTTAAATGTCATGGGTAGAGATGACATAGACATTCATTTCATTACCTTTTATCCCAACCACATGCTAGTATTCATTAATTCCCCCTTTGTTGCTTCCTTTTGAGCATTTAATTCCCTTCACCCATCATTTTAACAAGCAGCAATACATATTTATGCACATCATTACTTCATTAAGATTTCTAGAGTGTCCCAATAATTTTCATGTCTTCTGATATCATTGAATCTTGCTACTATTATAAATATGTTAGAATGCCAAGGAAATGAAAAAAAGAGAGAAAATAATGAGAAAAAAAGTGAAAAAAAATGAAAGAAAAAAGAGAAAAAAAAACAAAATAGAGAAAGAAGACATTCATTTTTGTTGTAGCAAACATAGAAGGCTTGCGCTTAATGTGTGAAAATGGGATGTACTTTGGTTTGATTATTTGTATTGTGTGCATGTTCCTTGACATATATTTTTCATCCATTTCATTTAGCCTACTTCCGTCTCTAAAGCCACAAAAATAAAAAGAAAAAAGTCTTTTTGGATCTACTCATGTCATTGTTATAAGTAGCGGAGAGCTTAGAAAGATTACAAGCCTATGGTAGAGCATGGTTTAGTGGATGTGAGTGAAAATACCCTACATGAGAGTTGAGAGCAAACACTTATCCTTGTAAGGTTTCCAAATTAAATACATTTTAATTAAACCTTACATCATTTATTAGTTCTTTCAATATATGGCATACTCATGAACTTGAAACAAGAAGATACACCAATATTCGCTAAATATTATTCTTTGGTACTTGATTATGCTAAATCATCTTTAGCATCTTTGTGTTTTTGATTTGATTTTGTCCGGGAGTACAAATATTCAAGTGTGGGGGAGTTGACAAATCCTTGGATTTGTATGGTTTTTATATGCTAAATTTGAAGCAATTAACATGATTGAGATGCAATGTTTATCCAATTGTGCTTAATTAATATCTAAGATTATTATATGTAATGACTTCCATTTTTAATTATATTTGACAAATATGTTGGTTATATTTGGGAAATCATTGATAGAAAATTAAATGGATTTGATGTTTTAATTATATTTGAAGATATATGGCAAGTAACAAGCACTTGGGCTGAACAAGAACAACATGGGCTGAACAAGAACAACTTGGGCTGAACAAATTAAAAAGAAAGGACCAGAGGAGCTGCAGAGTAAGCCACGCAGGAGAATTAAAAAGAAAGGGAGGGGGCTGCTGCGAGGACAGAGAGAAGGGGGCCGAACTGAAGATTGGGAGCTGAGAATGAATTAAGAGAGTGCCAAACTGAAAATGAGGAGGGAGGCACCGAAATTTATAAACCCATTTTCCCTCTCTTCATTCTCTTTGCATTCATCTTTCATTTCTCTCAAATTCCTCCATCCACCTACCATAAGTGCTCATAAATTAGAGCTTAGGGTTTCTAAGCTTTTCTTTATGAATCACTAAAACACCCTCCTTGCTCTTGAAAATAATTTGAAGATAGCTTGAGCTCACATGCTTCAAAGGGGAGTTCTCTTTATTTTCCTTTCTCTTGTATTTGTGATTTTCCTAGATTTAGGATTGTCATTTATACTTGGATATTTGGACTATTGTGCTTATTTGAGTTTGATTGTGGTTTTGATTTGTAATCAGGGATTTGGACTCAACAATATGTATGGTCATACATATGTTATTTATAATTCATTAGATATTTCTATTTACTCATGATATTGGTAGATAGTTTGTTGAATTGAATTATAATTGAATCTAATGCATTACAAAGCACTAATCACACTCTAGGGTAATTAATAATGTCTATTTGAATGGGTTCATGAAACTAGGCATTAGACTTGCCGGTTGGTGAGGTTTGGTACTTTAGGAAACCTAAAGAAAACTCAAAGGTGCTAAAGGGCTTAACAATTTCTAGTTAGTTTTTTTTTTACCAATAATTTCTAGTTAGTTGAGGTTCCACTAATTAGGTATTTGGACTCATGGGTTCATGAGGTTTGGTAAACTAGAAAATTAGCATCCTAATTGACTCCTCGAAAATCCTTGGAAAGCTATGATAGCCATTGAAAATCATTTCCAAGAGCAACTCACTTTCATTCCACCCTTTTATTAAAAAAATACCAAAAATATTTATTTGTTTTGCATCCTTCATTTTCATATTTAAAAATAAAAAAAATATATATTTTCTTCACCCAAATTAATCTTGCATTGCATTTAATTGACTAGGATAGTTGAATTAAATAAGGCTCCTCTGAGAACGACCCGGGGTAACTTTCACTTACCTTGAGGTTCTAAAATTTCTTGAAGGACTAGACCCCAAAGCACACTACACCGACCCGCAAATCGGTGTCCTTCATACCCCCCTCTTATTTAGATCACGCGTTTTTGTTTGACCAATTAAACCAACAAATATATAGTGGTTGGTGCAATGTAATGAAAGTGTGGTGGCCCAAATTTGATTAAAAATCAATTGTTAAAGAAAATGGGAAACGGACGACATATTGTGGAAAAAATGTAGTTTTACGTACAAGTAGGAGAAGTGTCAAATCATGTGGATCCTATCTTTTACTTTATAGCATCTTGATGAAGTTATAAAAGAAACAGACAGAAATTGTGATAAATTCGCAAAGAAATTCCAACTTTAGCTATCTAATAACACCATGAGGATTGTTACCAAAAAAAATAACACCATGAGGAAGATATAGTATGCATCTCATATTTTAAAGTTTAACACTTCACATATATTTGTAAGCCCAGGCCAGAATAATCTATTACTTCATATTTCCATCTCATATTTTATTTGTTCTTTTTCTTCAGAGCTAATGTTATATGTCTTAATTCTTGTAGGTATTGGTGATTTGTAAAGTTACATATTTAAAGTTGGCTCCAACATTATTTATGGCAAGTGACCGAGAAGCATCTTCTTCCAATTCAACCTTAAAATCCTACAAGTATGACATTTTCTTGAGTTTTAGGGGCATAGATACTCGTAATGGTTTTACAGATCACTCGTACCAAGCATTAATTAAGAGTGGTTCCAGAGTATTTAGAGATGATGAAGAGCTTAAGAAGGGAGAGGTCATTTCAAAAGAACTCAAACAAGCAATTGAGGACTCTCGTTTTGCGATTGTTGTACTATCCAAAAATTATGCCTCTTCTTCTTGGTGTTTAAATGAGCTGCAACATATTCTTCACTCGAGAGATAATTTGTGTCAACAGGTTTTTCCCATTTTTTATGATGTAGATCCATCTGATGTACGACATCGAAAAAGAAAGTTTGATGAAGTTTTTGCTAGGCACCAAATGCACCAAAGCTACAATATACAGATCATTAAAAATTGGAGAGAGTCTCTCACAAAGATTGCAAACTTGTCTGGTTGGGATTGCAATAATCAGTAAGTTAATTTTTTATTGGGTAAAATTATGCTATATGTATTTGTGCGCCCACAATAATTACATGGAACATAAATATGGATGCAGTTAAGCTACTTGACATAAATATGGATGCAGTTAAGCTACTTGTTTGTTAAATGTATTCATATTTTTATAGATAGATGAAACATTATTTTAGTATTATAATGAACATTTTTATTGTTTATTTAGTCGTTCTTTCCGTTTCCATTTACCACTAATAAATGAGTTTTACAATTGATCTTTATGAGTAAAATATATTAAGGGAAAAGGACAAATAAAACCATCTAAATATGTAAAAGGACAGGTCGCTAAATTTTCAAAAGGACAATCAAGGTCACAGACACTAAATTAACCACTACAGTATACCCATTAACATCATGCATATTTAACCATTGCATCATCACTAGATCGTTGTTAATTTAGTGTATATGACCTTGGTTATCCTTTTGGAAATTTAACAACTTTGATTGTCCTTTTACATATTTAGAGAACTTTATTTGTCTTTTTCCCATATATCAATCTCCTATCTCTTGAGCAAAAAAAAATCTCCTATCTATGTACTCTATAATAATACTCCCTCCGTTCCTAAATATAAGAGCACTTTGACTTTTTTGGAGAATCCTAAGAAAGCAAAATGAACAATTTAATCATAACATATTTTAAATATTATTAGATCATATGTAAGTTCATAAGTCAAAGAAACTAGTTTAATGAAAAAAATTTGGGAAAATCAATTTTTAATTACCCTATTTTGCTTTCTTAGGATTCTCCAAAAAAGTCAAAATGCTCTTATATTTAGGAACAGAGGGAGTAACTAATTATATCTTATATTTTTAATGCTTAAGTCTATGGCCCTCCTTATTTTGCAAAAAACTTTTCTTCTGGATCTAATGTTTCTAATCATTAGCTAATTGTTAAATGGCAGCATTAACCCATCTTTTTGACCAAAATGCCCCTCGGTAATAACATTTTTTGTTCTCAATAAAAAAGATATTATCCCCAATAAAATTAAGGGTTAAAGATAAAAATACACACGTGCCTAAAAGATCATGTAGCAACATATTCTTCACTCGAGAGATAATTTGTGTCAACAGGTTTTTCCCATTTTTTATGATGTAGATCCATCTGATGTACGACATCGAAAAAGAAAGTTTGATGAAGCTTTTGCTAGGCACCAAATGCACCAAAGCTACAATATACAGATCATTAAAAATTGGAGAGAGTCTCTCACAAAGATTGCAAACTTTTCTGGTTGGGATTGCAATAATCAGTAAGTTAATTTTTTATTGGGTAAAATTATGCTATATGTATTTGTGCGCCCACAATAATTACATGGAACATAAATATGGATGCAGTTAAGCTACTTGACATAAATATGGATGCAGTTAAGCTACTTGTTTGTTAAATGTATTCATATCTATCTAATATATCCCTTGAAAGTTCATAAATGTCCAGTTTCCTTTCCACACTCAAAACTAGATAAAAAAAGGGTTTAATATGACTTGGACAATCATCTAACCGTTAAAATAAGTACTGCATTGCCTTTGCGTTCAGACGAAGATTTTAACATGGTAAAGTCTGTAACCAGTTTCATTTGCTTTTGAAAAATATACCCACGGTCACAAGTACCCTTACCCGTAAGTTTGTTGATGATTAATTAAATTTATTGTTACAATAACAACAATTTTCAAGACAGAGTTGTGCAGCCGAAAAAATTAAATGAACATATTCTGATTTATTCAATGCGTGAACTACATTCATACTCCTATATATAGTATTTCCTTTCATTAGTCATGTGTCCTTCTCCTATATATAGTATAGTGGGTAATACCAAAAGCATTGTTGCGAATTCCTCAGCCCACACATCAGAAGATATGCCTACCCCTGAGAATGAGTCCACTGAAATGAGTAACTTGCAAGAAGCTTCCCCAACCAAACGAAGGAAAGATTAAAAGGACAAGGGAAAATGTTGCCCCGTGCGATGTATTCAGTAAGAAGCAAAACCATTTCAGGTGGACAAGGTAACTGCATGGATGTGTTCTACTCATCCGTCAATATTGAGGGATCACACATCTGTTCTACTCATCCGCTACCAAATCAGAGGGCACATGGATGCACAAGGTGCCGACTGGATTTTGAGCTGAGGTGATTTGTTGAGGAGCTAGGCGGGGAGTATAATCTCTCTCAGTAAATGTGGGTGGATATGGCTTGGCTTGAGTTCTTGATTGCTTTTTCGGGTTTTCATAGTATTCACCTCCCATCCATTTCATCTGTTTTGTTTGCTTAACTTTCGGCTTCATTTTTGTTTTTTTTTTTTTTGGCTCCTTACGTCACATGTATCTGTTCAGATTTTTAAGTTTATATGAACAGTCATGTGTCATATGTCTTTTGTGAAAGATCCATATTATAAAACATTACTATCACTATGAAATCCATCCAGGCAGAATCATATCGTAATCAAATGACTTATATTATGCTTATATTAATGGAATAAAAAAGAGAAATGAACTTCGTAGCACATTAAGGGAAAATTGTCAAATTCCTGATGCTTAGAGTTGAAGAAACAACACATAACATTTAACATGTATCTGTTAAATTTGTTACCTTTCAATAAACATGCATCTGCATTTGTTATATTGACATTAGTTAAAACCAAATGAGCATAATCAAATCATAGTCGGAAAAAAAATTGCAATTATAGCTAGAAAATGTGCGTCTGCATGTGTTATGTTAGTATTGATTAATTTATGGACTAATATATAAGTGATTACATAGGCATTTGTTAATGATTCATGGCTACATAGGCATTTGTTAATGACTATTTTTCATTATTCAAGGAATTAAGTGGAATTAGTTTCTTCATTGAGACAATGTGGTGTTATATGGCATTTCCTGCCTAAACAAGTGTCCATTTCAGTTTTCCAGACCTGTGCTCATTTCTAAATATCAATTTACCAAAGAACTACTATGGAGAAACACCAAGATTTCAATTTATTCCTTATACTTATTTGATATTAATTTAATATACAGTAGTTTCCTACACAGATTCAGTACTTCAGTTTGTTGCCTGTATTTGAACATGGCTTTAAATACGTTTTAATGATCTTATTATAATCCAGATGAGCAGAATCAACTTATAATCAGATAAATTTTGTGCTAATACAAACAATAAATGTTACTACATGTGTTTTACTGATATTACCAATAAACTAATTAATTAAAGTGATTTTCTTAAACAATCAAGAAAATCACATTAAGAAAATCACTAATACTGATTTAATTAAAGTAACCACATGCTCACTAATTAAGGTGACTACATGTGTTATACTAATATTACTACAAATAAAGATTAATAAAGTGACTACATGAGCACTACATTTGACTACATGAGCACTAATTAAGATTTTCTTAAACACTAATCACTGATATTATAATACTGATTCTCTTAAACTTTTATTGAGAAAAACACTAAGGTTTCATTTTGTTCATATTCTATAGATGAAAGTCTTATATGTGCTGACACCTAATTAGTGTCCCGCCAATATTTGACCGACTCTCAAATTAAAACTCTTTTTAAGGATATTTTAATGCTATTGCTAGGTGTTTGAAATATTTGATGTTAATTATCCTAACTGAGCTCTCCATTACATATTGACGTTCAAGTTTAATTTCAACTATGCAGGGTTGTGCAACAACTACGCTATTAATGATGGTGTTATATGTGCTGCAATATACAACTATTCAATGAAGACCACCAATACCATAGGCACACTACAATTTAATGAAGATGTGTTCAATACCAATGCCATGGCTAAAGTGAGTCCAGCATGTCATATTAATTGCCCTAATAGTGTGAGTTTAATTCGTTCAAATTTTCCAATACGTCTTTTCCCTTCTAAGTGACAGATTTCAAGGTAAATTAACATTAATTGTTCGTGTAATCTGTGAGCTTTGATGAGAAGGAATATTGACAGATTTCAAAAACACTTATATTATTAGGCATTATATTCAAGGGGAAAAAAAGAGATGTTGTGTTCATTCCAAAGTCTTCTTTGTCCTACATTATGCAGCTATTTAATTACTCACATACACATACTATAGGGAATTAGGGACAATGCAATTTTAATTTGTTTGTGTGCTTTACCATTGCCATTCAGCGTGTCTCCAGCATATAATATTAATAGCCTTAATAGAATGAGTTTATTTCGTACCGGATTTCCAATACATCTTATCCCTTATATGTGACACATTCCAATGCAGTGTGCGGTGTGCCTATACTGTGTGTGCCTTGGGTGGGAGATTGATTACATAACTAACCGTGCCCACCTATATATTTTTACTTTTAGTGTCTTAATTGTGCCACAATTCAGGCTATTTTGTTACTCCCAGACACATAGAAGAGGCATAATGCAAATAATTCGTTTTGTGTGCTATAGTAATGACATGGGCACGATTATTCAGCATATTATATTAATAGTCATAATAGAGTGTGTTTATTTCGTTCAAGTTTTCCAACACATCTTTTCCCGTATAAGTCACAGATTACAATGCAAATTATGCGTTTACTATATGTGCCTTGATCATGATATTGAATAAAAATATCTTGACAAAAAAAAGAATAAAAATAAGTACCCACCTATTTCTAAGCATAATAACCACCTATTATTGAGCATACTAATAGGGTCAGAAATGGAGAGGTTGCGTTCATTCCAACTAAATACTAACAAACACACAAGTTTCCTATTTCAATGTGATGTGTATCCAAATGACATATTCCCATTTCAACTAAATCATTCTGACTTGAAAATGTAATTATGTTCGTTTCAATCTCACTTCATTCCAGAGCCATCCTTGCGAGTATTAAAGTTTGTCATATGACATGAATTTTATAAGCCAATAGATACACACTTTATATGATTTATCAATCTTATTACCATTATTTTAAGAGATTGACATGGGCCATAGTCAATTATGGCAGAGGTTGTGTATATTGCAACTAAATAATATCAATAAATCGGCCCAAGGGGCGTAGACCAGCTGGTAAGAAAGGGGAAGGTAAGACACCGTGTACCCATCAGGACATGGATTCGAACCCTTGGGAAGTCGTCACCCTCAATTGGGGAATCCCGGCGGCGACTTCGAATTAGTCGGTCCCCCGAAGGAGGCTGGACATCAAAGGCTCTAAGCAAAAAAAAAATAATATCAATCAGTCGAAGTTTCAATATGGTGTATGTCTATGTCGGACATTCCATAGTCATAGTTACAAGTAGTTACGTTTGACATATCACAAATTTTAATTAAGCCAACATATACACACTTGATAAGTTTTTACACTCTTGCATAATTTTATTACATTCACATGGGCCAAACAAGTACTCATAAATCAAATAGGGTTAACACAGTAATATGGTTATTAATTCTCGATCTATCCAACTGAACCAATCAATGTGTTTCATTAAAACTACACTCCAGTGACTATTTAAGTGGAAGACTCAAAACATGTGCCATGTTATCTCGCATTCACTGGATTGTGAGATTATTACATACTCCATGTCATCTTTAAAGTCAAGAGATATAGTCAACATTACCGAATTCCAATGATCTTCATTTAACCAGCAGTACTGTTTCATTCTGAAGTTAATTCCCTAGGGCATTATAACCATGTGTATATAAATAATGGCCCATGCCATATGATCTTCATTTAACCAGCAGTATTGTTAAATTATTACTTAAAACCAAATAAATCAAACCATTTCAGGAAATACAAATTTATAAACAACTATAAGTAAATGAAGATTTGTGACAACATTAATCATTGATATAAATTAATGATTGACATAAAAATATAAATATTATATGAATATTTTTAATTAAGAAAATAAAAATATGTTTGCTGGATTGGGTTGGCTTTCATTTATAGTTAACTTTTTTCATGCCTATTTTTGACTCTATTTTCGTTTGGAACCCCAAAATAGGTTAATATTCACTACTACTAATAAGGTTTCCAAAAATATTTAATTTTTGGTACCTAGGGAATTCAATACATTTTTTGTTGTGGGGATGAGGGTTGAATTGAAGGGGGATTGAAGATAGTATGAATTATTTTCTATTTTGATTTACGGGGAGTTTGATCCTAGGCCAAGTTAAGTACTCCCTCCGGTCCTATTTATAAGTCGCCAACCGCCTAAATTGTACATACCAAGGAATGGAGGTTAATGGAAGTTGCATCATTAAATTGATCTTATTTTTTTTGTCTTTTCCATTTTTGCCCCTTCCACCTTTATCACTATGACCCACTACCTTATCTCTCTCTTCATTAATCCTTTATCTATAAAAGAGCATTTTTCATCTTCTCTCTCTTCTCATCTTCCAATGTTCATTTTCCAATGTAAGGGTATATTAGGGAAATTTTAATAAATGAGTTAGTTAGTGGTAGTTGGTGACTTATATTAATGACCAAAATTTAGAGGCGGTTGGCGACTTATAAATAGGACCGGAGGGAGTATTATATATGATATAGGAATCATTCAGGTGCATCGCATGGGGTGCCCATTTGTATCCCTTTAAACATCATAAAAAACAATATTATGTATTCACACTAGCTCTATCATGATTTGAACGCAGTTGAAATATGAATACTACTCCCTCCGATCCTATTTATAAGTCGTCAACCGCCTAAATTGTACATACCAAGGAATGGAGGTTAATGGAAGTTACATAATTAAATTGGTATTATTATTTTTGTCTTTTCCATGTTTGCCCCTTCCACCTTCATTACTATGGTCCACTACTTTTTTTCTCTCTTCATTAATCCTCTATCTATGAAAGTGTATTTTTCATCTTCTCTCTCTTATCATCTTCCAATGTTCATTTTCCAATGTAAGGGTATATTAGGAAATTTTTAATAAATGAGTTAGTTAGTGGTAGTTGGTGACTTATATTAAGGACCAAAATTTAGAGGCGGTTGACGACTTATAAATAGGACCGGAGGGAGTACTATGAATGAATAAATTCTAAATCAAACAAGCAATAAATGAGTTATTGTTAATTAAAAGATAGCCCAAAAATTATATAAGAAATTATTTCTAAATATTAATTCTCAAAAGAACACATTGTAATTAACATGTGTTTACTGCATTTATTTTTTTATGCCTAAAAAGTCATGAAAATTTATTTGCTATCCAATAACATTAATTATGAGTAATAGAAGTTGTTTATAAATTAAAGAGGCCTGACAATTATTTTGAAGTATTTATAGTTATTTTATCTTATTAATTGATGCAGTGAAATTTGATTTTTTTTGGGGGGAGGGGGGGGGGTTGGATGGCAGAAGTTAAAATTGGAGTTTTCCGCTTCATTTATTTTTAAATGAAGGGTGTGAGTTTCATTTTTACCCAAATTAAAAATATTATATGTAATCTAAATTTTTTTGTCATATTTATGTACTTTTCTTGATTTGCTGGATATTTTCTCAATTGGTGAAGGTAAAGTTTATTATCCTCACTGTACATTTCCACAAAACCTTTTCTGAAATCCACGCGGTGGAATTGAAGTGTGTTATAGAAAATTAGAATGAAATAAATATTAATATTGATTTGATGCATTCACCAATAGCCTTTGAATCTTTTTTTTTAGGGAGCGGAGGGGGTTGGGGGTTTAGTTTGAATCTTTTTTTGTTTTAATAAACAAACGAGTTTGATTTTTGAACATGAGTTGAAAACAATGCATGTAATCTAATGAGATTTTTTAATATTATATAGTTTAAATGACCTATGTGATTTTTAAGTATTAGATAAAAATACGACACATACGGGCTTTATCTTCTATGTTTTCAACATACAATTTAAATATGAATAACTCATGAATTATCGTTATGAATTTTTAGTTTGATAATATACCTTCAATTTTTCTTCTTTAAGATCTTAGTACTTATTGTGATGATGTAGTAAAGTAGTTATACTTTTTCTTTACTTACTATGAAAAAATATTTCACCTTCATATAGAGACAACATGTTCTATTTTATTAAATAAAATTATTCCAATGCATCGCATTGGGTTATCCATTTGTATCTCTTTAAAAATCATTAACTGCAAGATTATGTATTCATACTCCTATCAAGATTTGAACGTGATTTTAGCTATGAAAACTATGAACGAATAAATCTTAAACCAATCAGGCAATAAATAACTTATTGTTAATTATAAGATAGCCTACAATCCTATATATAGAGTTATTGCTAAATATTTTTCCATCATTACTTTAGTTTATGTTGATCTTTGCAAGTGGTTATATCTTTTATTAATTTGATTTCTTTGTTTTTAATAATAAGATTTCCAAATAAAATAGGGAAAATTAGAGTGAATGACTTGATTATGAATACCTATATAGTACGAGGATAGATCTTAAAAATTGAAATTACTCGAAAAGAATAACAATAAGAAAATTGAATTTTTCTTGGGTTTTGAAGGGGGTGGTTGGATGGAGTTTGACTTTACTTTTGTTTTTATATACAGGCGAGTTAGATTAGAGTTAAAAGGATATTACATATAGTTTCAATTGGAAAATTGGATTGGATATGTGAGGTTAGAGATAGAGTTTGACTCTTTTGTTTTTATAAATGGGTGAGTATGATTCTTGGACAAGTTAAAAATATTACATATATTGAAATTATTTGGAAAGATCAAGTACAAAAAAATTTATACCAAGTGAAATTTCAGATGTGCTCAATGAATTATTGTTTTTTTGTTGGGGGGGGGGTAGATGGGAGATGTTCGAGATTGAGTTCTACTCTTTTTCTATTAACATGTGAATATGATTTTGTACCAAGTTGAAATTAACCTATGGAATGTAATTAGAAATTATTCGAAAAAGATCAACTATTTAAAAATTTAGATTGAACATATCAATAATTTAAAAATTTAGATGAAATTAAAATATTGAATTTAATCGAAAAATGAAATTTCGTATGGGGGAGGTCCCCATAGGAAACTTGATTTTTTTTTTGGGGGGGGGGGGTTGGATTGGGAGTTTGGAATGAAGTTTTACTATTATTTTGTTTTTATACATGGGTGAGTTTAATTCATTTGAAAATATTACATGTAATCTAAATTTATATTTTTTTTAAAACAATTCATTAGTAGTAAATCATAATACTTTAAATATTACATATAGTTTAGATTCTCTTTTCCTTCTAAAACATCCATGTAGTTCAAATAATTTAATCAAAATATCTTTCTGCTAATTCTGGGGCGGGGAATTTGGTGTTTTTTTTTTTTTTGCGTGGGAGGGTCACAGGATTGAAAGAGGGATTGTAGATAATTTAATTCTTCTATTTTTATTATCTCTTTTAATTATTTAAAACATGAATTATCTCTTTTAATTTATTGAAAATAATAACTTAATATCTAACGTTTCAAATAAAATACTTATAAAGATAAGTGTCAACTATATGTCTCAATTTACCCTAATGTATGACTATATTTTTCACATTTTAAGCAAATTATTCTTCATATTTTCACAGTGTATGATATTTTCTTAAAAATAAAAACGTCCCGTGCATCGCACGGGGTAAAATTCTAGTTTTTATAGATAGATGAAACATTTTAGTATTATAATGAACATTTTTATTGTTTATTTAGTCGTTCTTTCCGTTTCCATTTACCACTAATAAATGAGTTTTACAATTGATCTTTATGAGTAAAATATATCAAGGGAAAAGGACAAATAAAACCATCTGAATATGTAAAAGGACAGGTCGCTAAATTTTCAAAAGGACAATCAAGGTCACAGATACTAAATTAACCACTACAGTATACCCATTAACATCATGCATATTTAACTATTGCATCATCACTAGATCGTTGTTAATTTAGTGTATATGACCTTGGTTATCCTTTTGGAAATTTAACAATTTTGATTGTCCTTTTACATATTTAGAGAACTTTATTTGTCTTTTTCCCATATATCAATCTCCTATCTCTTGAGCAAAAAAAAATCTCCTATCTATGTACTCAATAATAATACTCCCTCCGTTCCTAAATATAAGAGCACTATGACTTTTTTGGAGAATCCTAAAAAAGCAAAATGAACAATTTAATCATAACATATTTTAAATATTATTAGATCATATGTAAGTTCATAAGTCAAAGAAACTAGTTTAATGAAAAAAATTTGGGAAAATCAATTTTTAATTACCCTATTTTGCTTTCTTAGGATTCTCCAAAAAAGTCAAAGTGCTCTTATATTTAGGAACGGAGGGAGTAACTAATTATATCTTATATTTTTAATGCTTAAGTCTATGGACCTCCTTATTTTGCAAAAAACTTTTCTTCTGGATCTAATGTTTCTAATCATTAGCTAATTGTTAAATGGCAGCATTAACCCATCTTTTTGACCAAAATGCCCCTCGGTAATAACATTTTTTGTTCTCAATAAAAAAGATATTATCCCCAATAAAATTAAGGGTTAAAGATAAAAATACACACGTGCTTCTCCTAAAAGGTCATGTAGCACCAAATGCTTTTTCTTTGCAAGAGCTGCACATAAACTTGCATATTGTGTTTATAAGTCACATAATGTAATTTTTTCTCTTTCAATTTCTCTCTTTTGTTAAGGAATTATATGACTTTTGAACACAATATGAAAGCTTACGTGTAGGTTTGGTAAAAAAACATGTAGTGCTAGATGATATCTTTTGGGTAAAGCCCTTGTGTATTTTTCACCCCTAACATTAAAGTGGTTGCGTTAAATAAATATGGGATAACAACTACAAGCTTAGGCTAATTGGTTGGCCTCAACAAAATTGTTTCAATTGGCTTATGATGAAAAATAAGAAAGAATATCGTTGAAATATCAAATATTAGTTGGAAGAAAGGAATATGCAACAAAAATTAAAATTACTGAGTTGAGTTATATTTTACATGTGCTTTGTGCTATATATATATAACATGGACACTCATATGTGGTGTTCTAACTTGTAGATCTGAAGCAGAAATTATTCACGATGTGGTTAAAAAGTTGTGGACCAAATTACGCTCCATACTTCCACCTCACAGTGAAGAACTAATTGGAATTGAAACTAAAGTTGAACAATTGGAGCCATTGTTGAGGGTAGGCTTGAATGATGTTCGGTTTGTAGGAATATGGGGCTTACCTGGTGTTGGGAAGACAACAATTGCAAGGGCTGTTTTTGTGAAATATCGTAGGCAATTTGATATTAGTTGCTTTCTTCTCAATGTAAGGGCAACTTCACTGGAAAGAGATGGAGAGGTTCAGTTACAAAGTAAACTTCTTTCACATCTTAACATTGATTACATGGGAATTAAAGATACGTATGATGGAAAGGAAATAATCCAAAATTGTTTTAGGAATATGAAAGTGTTATTGATCCTTGATGATGTTAGTCATGCAAGCCATTTTGAAATTTTGGCTAATAGCCCAGATTGGTTTGGTGCTGGGAGTAGGATTATAATAACCACTAGAGATTTCTAGTTGCTGCGTAGGGTTCATAAAGTATTTGTTCATGAAGTTGAAACTATGAGCCCAAGTGAATCCTTTCAACTCTTCTGTCAGAAAGTATTTGGTAGTAGAGGACCAGAGGAGGAATTTTTAGAGGTGTCTAGGGATGTTTGTGATTATGCAAAAGGCCTTCCTTTAGCTCTCTCTGTTTTGGCTTCCAATTTTCGTGGAAGAACTAATGTACAAGAATTGCAAGATGCTCTAGAAATGTTGAAGAAAGATCCACATAAAGATATTTTTGGGGTACTTGAAATACGTTATAATTCCTTAAATGATGTAGAAAAAAATATTTTTTTAGATATTGCATGCTTCTTCAATGGATGGAGCAAAAAGGTCATAACACATATATTGGAAAGTTGTGGATTCAATGTGAAAATTGGAATAGCAACTGTTCAAGAAAAGTCTATGTTGAACAATTATGATGACTGTTTAGTGATGCATGATTTGTTTGAACAAATGGGTAGGAGAATTGTTGTAGTTAACGAGCAAAATCTCCCGTGCGTTGCACGGGGAGATTAACCTGTTTCATAAATTTTTTTTACGACAATCTTTTCCATTTGATTAAAAGGGGTATGAGGAGAAAAATAAGCAAAGTATATGCACTTTATTTTCTCAAAATAAACCACCGAAGTAGTTAGAAAGTGAGAAAATCTTTAGTATCATGCAAATCATTAGTAAAATGTTAAATATAGATTTCCCGCGTTTATTTATAGTTATTACTAATCCACAAACACGACATTGATGAGATGGAGTTTTATGAGATAAATCATTGGCCAAACTACTTAGAACTTATATGTGTAGTTGGGTCTAATCAAATTGGATATGATTTTGAAATAACTTACAAAATGCTCATTTTGAAATAATAAAGCTGAATTTCTCGTACAACTTTAATTACAATTGATATTCCAAAAAAAATCAACAAACCATGAGATAACTCAAAATAAACTCATATATTATTAATAGACCAAATAAATTGGAAGTTCAACATGTTACTATAGAGACACAAAAGAATAATATATTTAACGAAATATTGGGAGAAGTTTGTCTGTAATAGAGTGTAGTAATTGAAAGGAAGTTGATTTCTTTTTCCCCTTTTACAATAAGACTATCATGAACAATAGATATAGAAATGATAAGATAATTACTCTACTTGTAATATTGAACTTTGAAAGATAGTGAGATACCTTAGTTTTCAAACACACGTGCTTGCACAATTATGACAAATGAATTTTCATATCATATAAAGATGGAGAATCATCTATAAAGCTTATAAACCATTCTAACTATAATAACAAACAAAAAACATGTAACATTGGAAATTATGTCAACACAATGTAACAAATATTCAAACAATGTCCAGTCTTGACACTCTCTAACAATGCTCCATGTCAGTTCAAAAAAAAAATAACAATGCTCCATGAAGCCAACACCTTAGAACTACAACTACAGGGGGTCTCAAACAATGTTTTGTCAAGTGTATGGATCAATCCAGCACTTGTCATTCTTCACAGCATCTTTCCATCTTCGTGCAAAAACTTGCATTTCAATGAATGACTGCATCCTCACCTGCAATCATGTACAGGTTGTTTTGTAAGAGGTAAGATGAGTTGTTTACCATTCTTGATCAAAATTACCATTTAATATTAGAACACTACTAATACTATGAAATCAGCATGGATGATGGGTGTACCATGCCAAATCCAATCCACACACCCAAACTCAAAACGTAATGATAGGTAAAACTATTATAAATGTGCATAAAGATCCAGAGAGAAGTATATGAACACTTACTTAAGCTCTAGAACTATCTTGATGAGAGGTTGATGGTGTCTGTCATCTCATAAAAGAACAAAAACATTAAAAAATTAAAAGGTCAAATGAAACAGAACTGGACTTTTAAAATATGTACCGGTGCATTCAAACTTGGAGGATATGCTGGAGCTTTGTTGCTTATCTGCATCGATTAAAAAACACATTAGATTCTATACAAAAAGTAAACTTAGAAGTTATTAATGACAAAAGTATCTGAGGATCACCTTGCTGGACGAAACATATATGAGGATCACCTTAGAACTCAAAACAGCCTTTAATTTTAATTTGTCTGTTCTGCATAATGGTCAAAGATATATGAATATGATGATGTTGGAGTAATTTGCCTAGAAGATAGACATGAGGTGCAATGACAACCAAAAAAACATAACTTACAAAATGATTATCATAGACTTCTAAACTAAGATGAGTGGTTTACTCCAACTGATATTGCTTACATCTGAAAAGGAACACAATCTAAGAAAGGAATAATGTCAGTGCTGTTGTTTATGAAATCTAAGAAAGGAATAATGCTAGCTCAATTTAACACCTCACACAACTAACTTTACATTCCCACTCGGAAGATGTAATCTATAATTAGCATTATGGTAATTAACATGCATTGAATTTGTATTTTTATAGAGATTCATGAACCATAGCTTACTTAATGGTACTTTTAAGTGTGATATTTAGTAGCTTGAGCTTAAAACATAGCTTGAAGATAAGCAATAAACTGATATGCATGTATATTAAAATGGTTAAAACTATAGCTTTTTAAACTGATATTGCTTAGAAACAACTACAATATTTCATCAAATGCAGCACATCAATATCAGAGATGAAAGCTCTAGCACAGGACTTCTTTTAGTCTTTATTTGACTGCAATAGACATGTTCATCCTTATCAAACCTATACAAATAGCAGTCAATAGGCAACACATATACATAATCACCTAGTTATACTGAGGTAGACTTAATTCAAAAGAGAAAAAGTATTAACCATATTACAGAGCTATGCACCAAGTGAAAAATTAATATCCTTAAAAATATTAAACTTCAATGTAAGTAAAAAAAATTCAATCTATTTCTGATTGCATAATGTTAGAGAGAACTACTTCTTCGTCTCAACTAAAGAAAACGAAAAAAACCAACAAATCAAAATAAAAACACATATATCATAACAAATTAAAGCCCTAGGAAAATGCAAAACTCACGAGAACTTTAGCTCGAAAGTTTTTGCGGCAGGAGCCTTCCCAACCTGAAAAACAATAGATGGGTTAGATTGCCTCTCAACTAACAGAGGAAGCCTTGGATTTTGATGCTAAACTTGCAAGTATACTCACCATAGCAAGTTCCTTTTTATGGGCAGGAGAGATAGAGAGAAGAGAAGCCATGGAAGGGTATAAAGGACAAGCCATGGTGAGACTGAGAAAATAGCAAGCCTTGAAGGGAAGAGAAGGAGTTAGTGTAAGCTGTGCTTGGTTTGGGAGTTCTTGGGTTAGGGATGGCGAGAAAGAGAGAAAGACAGTAGGGAGGGTTTTGTTCAGTATGATACCTAAAGCTTGTCAAAGAAGCTTCAACTCATGTAGGCCCCACGGCTTACATTTGAAAAATTGTTTGTTTCTCTCTGATGAATATGGTTCCAGCTTAATTGAAAGAGTTAAAGCTTCTCAGAGAAGCTTCAAAAATTCCCCACCAACCCATTGCACGTGTCATTTTGCAAGCTGTATATTTGTGGGTCCCATTTTTTCTCTTCAAATTTTTGATCTTGGGAAAATGAAATCACCACCCGTGAGCCTATCAACTTTCTGCATTGACCGCCTAATGCCTCTACAAGTACACATATGATAGATTTTTGCCGCCTAAATTGGAGAAAGATCCTCTGACTCCATAAGAGATTGGAAAAGACTCATCATCCACCTTTATGAGTAGCGGGACCCACAACTTTGAAAATGAAATGGTAGAAAGATGGATCTCAATATCAGTTTCTCTCAATGATGAATTGGATAAAAGTGTGCTGACGTGGAAAGTCATTCACCAAGTTTTATTTGTGATTTCGGGTCCATAGTGGAAAAAAGTTGCCATGTGGGTTGCTATTCAGGAAAGAGTTGTCTTAAAGGTGGGGTCCTTTGGTTGCTTGGAGAGCACATGTTAGAGCCAGGTGTAATGAACAGTGTTTCTCCCAATAGCAAATGGCCATTTTTCCTTTAGTGTTTAATAGATTCTTCCAACAATCTTGGATACCGTAGTAGATTGTGGTCTAAGGGAGATATTGATGAAATCATGCAAAATAATTTGGTGTGTTTATTATATCTCTTACATATTGGTTTTAATACATTTTATTTCTCATTAGTTTCTTGTCAATTATTTTTTATATCATTTTCTTATCACAAAAATTTTGTTTCTCAGGGCACGAAAGAAATACAAGGAATGGTTTCATCCACATCGTGTGAGGCATGTTGGCATCCTGGAGCCTTTTCAACATTGTGTAACCTTAGACTACTTATGGAATCATCAAGTGATTCTAACCATGTTGATGGCCTCAAATGTCTTTCTCATGCTTTGAAAGTACTTCACTGGACAAAATATCCTCTAGATACTCTACCTTCTGGAACTCAATTGTATAAACTTGTTCATCTTACGATGCGTCATAGCAAATTAAAGAAGCTATGGGATAAAAGTCTTGTAAGATATGTCATATGCCTTGATGCTATAGAAAGTGTAATTAATTATAGGACAAAAGTGCAAAAATGTCCATGTGATTGTGGCCAAGGTGCACCCAACACAATGTGATTTTAACGGTAATAGCTATTTTTGCCTATATATTGAAATATTATGGTTACAATTTCTCCAAAAAAATCACATGGTGTTAGGTGCACGTTGACCATAATCACATGTGTATTTTTGCAAACATTAGACCTTAATTATTATATGGTAGCAATGTTATACTTAAAGATTGTGCCTTTGCACTGATTCTCATTTGTTTGTTTGACTAGTGCTTGAAGAATCTGAAGGTTTTGGACTTGAGTTACTCCAAAAACTTGATTGAAACTCCCGATTTCTCTAAACTTCCAAATTTGGAAAGATTAGATCTTGAGGGTTGTGATCTTGTTGATCTTCATGCTTCAATTGGACAGCACAAAAATCTCCAAGTGTTGAACATGAAAGGTTGCAAAAATCTCAAAGCACTTCATCCAAAAAAGTTGGAAATGAGTGCTCTAAAAGAATTCATTCTTTCTTATTGGTCAAAAAAAAAAAAAGAATTCATTCTTTCTTGGTGCATTCAAGTAAAATTTCTGCCCGAGTTTGGTGTAAATATGAAAAATCTAGAACTGTTTGATGTTGGGGAGACAAGTATAGTGAAACTTCCAGAGTCATTTGGATTATTGACTGGTCTTGAGACATTGAAATTAAGGGGATGCAAAAATCTTGTTTGCCTTCCCCAAAGCATCCTCAATTTGAAACGTCTCAAGGCTATTGACATAAGTGGTTGCTTAAAATTTGGTAGTTTGCCAAAAAAGCTAAATCAAATGGAAGCCTTGGAGGAGATTGATGCAAGTGAGACTGATTTAACAGAAATACCTTCTTCCATCGGTGGTTTAAAAAAGATCAAGAAACTATCATTCAGTGGGTGCAAAAGGCCAACATCCAACTCTAAAAGTAGCCTCATTCTTCAACTGAAACGTGCATTGCTTTGGGGTCATTCAACTCACAAGGGCTTAACATTGCCTGCTTCAATATGGAGTATGAAATCACTATCATATTTAAATTGAAGGTACTGCAATATTGATGATGGATCCATTATGAATGACTTGGGAGGCTTATCATCTTTGGAGCTGTTAGATCTAAGTGGAAACTTGTTTAAGAATCTACCTTCTGGCTGCATAACTAATCTTTTGAAACTGAAAATGCTGGTTTTGAATTCATGTTCACAACTTCGATCATTGCCACAATCTGCACCAAAATGAACTGTAAATCCCATCGATTTGATGGACTGTAAATCTTCAAATGCTACAGCTTTGATGTTGTGTGCCTCTCACACAATATGCTCAGGTCCTCATGCTACAGAGGAACACATTGCAAAATTAAGACTAAAAACTTAATCAAAGCAGGGGAAATATCTATCAGCATACCAAGGACAGTTAAGTTTAAAAACAATATATTTACATACTCCTATTCAGGCACAGTAACCAAGCAGAGATTGCTAATTCAAAGAGTTCGTTTATCCCAAACTCAAAAAAAGAAAAGAAAAGTGGTTGAACAACCAACTCGAATCGATGGTCGTCATACGATTATCAGGATATCATACTACAGAAACAGATTGCAAGAGAAATCACATAAAACTAATTCAAAAGAAAGAGAACATCTGTCGGTATAATAAGAATGTTTAAGTTATTAAAAAAATATATGCATTCCTTTCTAGGCATAGAAACTGAGCAGAAATTGCTAGTTCAAAGAGTTTCATTAACCCAAATGCATACAACTTCGATGTTGCATGCCTCTCACAATATGATTCTGTTGGACTATTAAAAAAAACATTATGATTCTGTAACACAATATGCCCAAGTGCTCATGCTAAAGAAGCACATGTCAAAATTAATCACATAAAAAGTTTTTCATAAGAAAGGCAATATCTATCCGTATATCAATCACGTTTACTACTCCGTCCGTTCTTAAACCTAAGATCTATTTGAATTTTTTTAAAGAATCTAAAAGCCAAATAAGTTACTTAGAAATTGATTATCCTAAATTTTTTCTTCAAACTAAATTACCGAGGGAGTATTTGATTTATAAGCTAACATATGATTTATGTAATAAAAAAACATATGATTTGATAATATAAAATATTCAAAAAATTGTACATTTTATTTTCCTTGAATCACACAAATCCTTCCTATCTAATCAAGTCACAAATTTCTCGTCAAGAAAATACGAGTAAAAACGTGAATTAAAGAAGATAAAGAATTAGAGTTATAATGTTACTGGGTTAACGAATTTTAGTTTACTTGTTTTTTTAATTCTTTTAATCTATCTTTTTTTTTATTACAATAAAGTACTAAACTCAGAGCATATTATTTGACATCTTTTGTCTAACTTTAGCAGCAACATGAGCAGACACTTCCTTAAACTGCACAACTCCAGCACCCACTGTCAGCGCATATCTTGCGAGCAAGTCAGCAACACTATTCCTCTCTCGATTACACCACAATATTTGGACATCCCATGCACGCCTACACAAAGACAGAATCTCTTCCATCTCATTTGTTCTATTCTCATCCATCTCACGGTATTGCTCAATATCTTGGATAAGTTCAAGACAATCGGATTCAAGTATGAGATGTCTAACACCAAACTCCCATCTCCACTTTAATCCCATGAGAATAGCCCACTGCTCCGCTACGTAGCAGTCTCCTCTTCCCATATTGAATAAGAAGCCTCCCCTCACCTTTTCTTTATAATCCCTCATAACCCCCGCACACGCCGATGCTCCTCCATCCGAGTTACATGCTCCATCCACATTAACCTTCACCTATCCTTTCCTAGGAGCTTCCCATCCATCAATATCCCTACCACGGTTCAACTCATGAGGTATACACTCTCCACTCCATGAGGCACATGCTCTAATTTTTTTTAATCTATCTTATATATAAAGGGAGGACTAAAAGCAGGAATTCTAAAAAGTCACGTAAGCACTCTCTCTCTCTCCATCTATTAACATTCACGTAACCACCCACTAACTCCATCTATTTTTAGAAAAAAACTACTCATAATCACATTCTCTCTCCATCTATTTTTAGCAAAAACAAACTGACATATAATTATTTATTAAATCCTTTCTGATTTTTCTCTAAATTATAATCCCTTAATTATCTCCTATAAATTCTTTTACAAAAAATGTGCTTATATATTTTAAGATAAAAAAACTGATATTTGATTCTTTAGTGCTTTGTTAAGATTTCACTCTAATTTATAATCTCTCCTACAAATTCTCTCCTTTATTTCCTTTAAAAATAATCAAAATTAATCTTTTTTTCATGACCTTTTAAATTATTTTTCTATCTTACTTCTCATGGTTTTGCTTATTTATTTTTAATCATAAACTATTTGGATAACCTACTATTTCTCTTACTATTCCTACTTTTTTTTGGCACCAACTGAACGTACCTTATGAAACTACTTACACATTCTACTAATACTTTGCCCAAAAATAACTACCCACTAACACCACCTCTACATTTGGTTACTCAGTATTTTTTCCAATTAACATAATAAATACTTGGACCTTACTTAAGTCATGTTCCTTTCTCCAGGTTCTCAAGTTCTTTTAATATGGGAGTGACATGTGTCCTTTCATAACAATAATCCATTCAATCTAATGGCTTATATTGAAAGAACTTGAGAATTTGGAGAAAGGAACATGATGTAAGTTTTTCCCTAAATACTTGTATAAATAAAGTGGAATGTACATTTTCTATCAAAATATTCTGATTATAAAATCTTACTCTCAACAAAACATATGAATTTGATCAAAAAAACAAAACATATGAAAAAAATCTATGAGAACCTGAATAAAAAAAACATTGTGCAATGTATTCATTCATTAGTATTTGTTACATTTTGATTGTATAATATGTTCAATAATTAGATGATCACATATTTGCTTTAAAAAACTCTAATGAAGGAAGCTAGCGGGTTGACGTTAGTGGTAAGTACTATTGTCCCTTAAACAAGTGATTGAGAGTTATAGTTAATGGAGTATAAATTAAATGATAAACAAGTGAACCCACGCATATGTGCGGGTCCTGTACTAGTTTTTTTTAATAATGAAGGCTTAGGGTCTGTTTGGTTGGATTGAAAGTGTATAATAGAAATGGAATTGAGTGTAAGGGGTTGAAAATTGAAAGTAGAGGTAAATTAGGTAATGATAGGAAAGTAGAGTTTGTGGCCCAAAAAAGTGAGATAGAGAGAGAAAACTTGTGGGTCCCAAGATATACTAAAATTACCATTTTCAATTCCAATTGTCAATTCTATCACACCAAATGGGCCCTAAATGAGTTTTGGTTTAATGGAGGAAAGGTTTATTTTTTTTTATCGGAATGGAGGAAAGGTTGATCATATCATTGTTGTTGTGGCAGTGTGGCCTACATAGCTCCTTGTTGATTATTTTTAGAGACTTTTTATTGATATGTTAATTATTTTTAGGTTGATTATGTATAGAGCTCATAAAATTTAAATATTTTACTTTTATTAATTATTTTCTAAATACCCATTTATCATTAATAATTATTGTTCTAGGAGACTTTTATTATGAATATGTTCTTTGATGATAACCGAGATATATTAACGTCTTTTGATATATGTGTTAATGATAGAAATCTTCTTTAATTTGGCGAATCCATTGATTTTATTTATTTGATATTTTATTATTTTTTATCAATATTTTCTTTATATCTTACTCTTTTTCATGAAAATAAAAATATTTATAAGATAAAAAATTTGTAAAAGAATTTTAAACGAAAAAAAATTTGTAAAAGAAAATACTTAAATTTAGAGAAAATAATATTCCAAAACTAAAATAAAATAATAAATAAATCATTAAAAAGGAATATAGTATCAAATAATAAGAAATAAATTTAAAAATTCAAAATAATGAAAATTGGGAAGTTAGTTTTTTTTTCAAAGATCTTTTACTAAAGCCGTGGAAGGGAGGTGTAAATGGTGGTGCATAAAAAAGTTACTAAAAGAAAGGGAGAGAGATATATATTAGTTAGAAAAATAAGGGAAGTTCAAAATTAAAATAATCCCATAAAGTTATTCCTTGAATGTTAATTGATAAAAAAAAAATTCCTTGAATGTTAAATACTCAATGCTGATAAATATTCCTTATTGATCAAAAAAATATTCCTCACTTAAAAATCTGACCCGCCTTAAATATGCGTCAAGTTCGTGATCATATCTCAAAAGACTTTAATATATATATATATATATATATATATATATAATCTAAATTACGACTTGTTATGTTATTATAACAAATAGTTAACAAACTCTCCTTATCTAATGCTCTAAAAGGAGAATAAATTGAACATTTTCTAATTTCTAAAAACGAGACCAGACCGTTATAAAAAAAGAGAGAGAGATCACCAAACCCATCTTTCATACCTCTTTTCAAAATTCTGCGGTGATTTAATCCTATGAAACCCTAAATTTGCCTTATTACTTCCTAATTCATCTTGCACCACTATTGGAAACACACACAAGCAACCATGTGCATAGACAAAGTTTTTTGTTTCATGGACAAAGTTTTTTGTTTATTTCGTGGGAATGACTCTGATCCTCCCCTTATGCTAAAGATGGATGTTGGAGCAACCTACTACCCAAAGAAAAATCCTTGCAAACCCAAAGGGGAAGATGCGTACTTCATTTGTTCCAACCAAAATGTCGTTGGTGTCGCTGATGGAGTAGGCGGGTGGTCTAATGAAGGCATAGATGGTGGACAATATGCTCGAGATCTCATGCAAAATGCATTACTCTCCACACTTCATCAGCCAAAAAGATGTATCAACCCTAGAACTATACTAAATGATGCCTTCTGCAACACAAAATGCGAGGGCTCCTCCACCGCATGTATTGTCGCCCTAAAACCAAACCCTAACAAAAGCTCTAATAAGGAGTACTACTCATTATTGCATGCAATAAACATAGGAGATAGTGGGTTCATGCTATTTAGAAACCAGAAGTTAATATTCCAGTCACCAACTCAGTTGCATGAATTCAATACTCCATACCAACTCGGGAATTATAAATGTGATACTCCAAAGAAAGCCAAGGAATTCAAGGTTAATGTGAAGGCCGACGACATAATCGTGTTTGGGACAGATGGATTATTTGACAATGTGTTTCCGAGAGATATTCAGCGATATATAGAGTTAAATTGTGGGGGTGAAAAGAAAGTGACACCTAGAGACCTGTCTAGGGTTATAGCTGATGTTGCTCTTAGAAATTCCAAAAAACGATTTACAAGAACTCCTTTTTCACAAGCATGTCGCAAGGCACGGAAGGAATTTTATGGAGGAAAGGTTGATGATATTGTTAGAATCTTAAGTTTTGATGGTGACTAAGGTATGATATGGTCTAGTACTTAAGAGAACATAATCAACACTTAGGAGGGATTAGATGACATGGTTAGAATCCTGAGTTAGATCACTTGAGAATGCAAGATCACTTCCGGTTAGATTAGGACTTGCGCATGCGGATGAATGCTTTCATCCCCCAGCGTCAGCAAGTAAATCACTAGGGATTTAACTTAGTCCATGAGAATTAGGTACACAAAACCTTAAGACTAAGCTATGTTTCAATCGGAAGTGAGTTTGCTTCCTGTTAGAATTAGACTGGCGCAGAGCGACAGAATAGATATTACCCCAAGCGTCAGTAAGTCTACTTCCCCAAGTGAAAGCGCTTCCTGTTAGACTTAGACTGGCGCAGAGCAATAGAATAGTTAGTACCCCAAGCGTCAGTAAGTCTACTTCCCCAAGTGAAAGCGCTTCCTGTTAGACTTAGACTGGCGCAGAGCAATAGAATAGTTAGTACCCCAAGCGTCAGTAAGTCTACTTCCCCAAGTGAAAGCGCTTCCTGTTAGACTTAGACTGGCGCAGAGCAATAGAATGGTTAGTACCCCAAGCGTCAGTAAGTCTACTTCGCCAAGTGAAAGCACTTCCTATTAGATTTAGACTGGCGCAGGTTGATAGACTAGATATAACCCCGAGCGTCAGCGGAAATGCAACATCAAGTGAAGTTGCTTCCTGTTGGATCTTGACTGGCGCAGACTGATAGAATAGATTTCACCCTAAGCGTCAGTGAGTTCACTACGTCAAGTAAAAGTGCTTCCGATAGCTTAGTGACTAGCGCTGAGTGTTGGGATGAAATACACTAAGTGAGAGTGAGTTATAGTGAACCAAGATCCTTCATCTAGTAGTTTTACTTCCGGATGTAAAAATGCTTCCGGATACATCATAGACCAGATCAGAACATAGTCTAAGTAAGACTACTTCCCATAGCAAATTTCCCACAACATGTATAGTTTTTACTATATCTGATTATATATATTGCTATGTTGGACTAACCAGTATGTGCAGAACTTAGTTACACTTGCGGATGCAAATGAGCTTCCGGATGGAAAGACTCTTGGCATTGGATTTCAGAGACTAACCCTTGCAGAGCAAGATTGCCACTTCCGGATGAACGATGATCATCCGTCAGCAAGAGTACAAGAGTAAATGTCACATACTCGGAAGTCAGAATGCTTTGTCAGAGCAGAGGTGTCAGGACTACTTTTCAGAGATAAAGCAAGTCAACCCTGCTGAGCATTTAAGAAGATGTTCCTTCCAACGGTAACAAGAGGATAACAGACACATTCAAACAACATTGTTACCTACCAAGCATGAGGAGTATGAGAACATAATCTGAAGATTCACTCAAGGTGTCAAAGCTCATACTGCCCACAAAAGTCAGAGTCCATAAGAGAGCTTCTGATAGCAAGAGAGGATCCAATAGCAAAGCACTCTTATCATTCATGGACAAGTGCTTGGAAGACAAAGTTCCTCTATGTGATAGCAAGCAAAATGTTAGAGTCCACGAGCTTCAGATAGCAAGAGAGCTTCCGATAATGAGTCTCTTAACATCCTGGACTTATGCTTGAGGAACGAAGTCCTCTCTGACAACAAGCAAGAGTCGGACCGTACAAAATGTTCAGATGTCAGAACGACTTTTGTCAGAATAGTATTGCCAGAACAGTGTTGACAGAACAGCTTGGTCAGAGCACCTTTTTAGATAAAGCTAAGTCAACCCTGCTGTGCACTAATGAGGACAACGTAAACAAGGTCCCAACGTCTATAATCAAACGGTCTTATTGCCTCTCCAACGGTTAGATATTCAGAGGCTGGTATAAAAGGGATGTTCTTCATTTCTGAAGAAGCGGGCTTGAAAAAGAGAGAGAGAACAGAGCTTATTGTCAAAACACTATTCTACATTCCTCTCATCTTCTACTCTCGGACTTTGATATGTAATATTCTTAGAGAGTGATTTATTTGTACTTAAGTGAGTAACATCATCCACTCTTTGAGAGAGTTAGTTTTGAGCTTAAGTGTTTAACAAAATCAGTTCATAGAGTGAACATAATTGTAATCTTACATTTTGTAAGGGGGAGCATTTAGAAGGTTTTCTAAATCTCCATAGGTTGCAAGTTAGCCCGTAAAACTTGCGTTTGTAAGGTTGCAAGTGATCCCGTAAAACTTGCGGTAAGGTTTGCAGGTGAACCCGTTGTAAAACCTGTGGGTTGTTAGGTGAACCCGTGCTCGTAAAACCTAAAGTGTAAAGGCTTCTCTTGTGCCTGGTTTAAACAAGAATAGTGGATTGAAAATCTCAGGTGGAGCCTGGGGACTGGATGTAGGTCTGGGTGACCGAACCAGGATAAATTTATGTGTGCATAAACTTACATTTAAACATTCTATTTTTGCATCACATAACATACTGACTTGTGCATACCATTGCTCAGTAACATCCTCACCAAGCACAAGCAGTCTTTCGAAAAGAAATAAAGTTTTTATTCCCTCACCCAATTCACCCCCCCTCTTGGGTGACAGCCACGCATTTCATTTGGTATCAGAGCAGGTCACTTGTTTAAAGGATCAAACGATCTCAAGTGCAAAGACCTTGGCTGATTTGGGTTAAAATGTTTTCCAAAGCCTTTGATCATACCATTCCACCTGTGTTAGAAAATATTGATTTTTGTTGGTGGAAAGCAAGAATGGAAAGTTTTATAAAATCCACTAGTTTGAAAATGTGGGATATTTTTGAAAATGATTTTGATTTCAAACCAAGAGGAAACTGGACTGAAAGGGAGAAAAATTTGTTTTCCTTAAACATTAGAGCAATGCAAATTTTATACAAAGGCTTAACTGAAAATGATTTCCAGAAAATCAAACATTGCTCTAGTGCTAGAGATATTTGGAATACTCTTGATGTGATATATGCTTCTAACCCATCTCTTGAAAGCACAGCTGTCCAAAGCTCAACTCGTGCTCTGTGTGGATCATCTACTGATGAGCTTCTGGAAGCTGATATTGAGGAAGCAGACTTCAGTGAAGAGAGTATCCATCTCTGCCTAGAAGATTCAGAAAGTGAGGTATCTGGATCTGAAATTGAACTCTCTGATTTGCAAGATGCATACAATGAGTTATATACTGAATATTGTAAACTTGCAAAAGAACTTCTAGGCTTAAACGAAAAAGATAGGAAACTTGAAAAACTAATTTCTTCTTCTACATCTAAAGTTTCCGAGGGTTCTTTTAAAGAACTAGTGGTTCCGATAGCTAGCCCACTATCGGTAGGGAAAACTTCAACATGTCTTGAAAAATGTTTTGATTGTAAACACATGTTGAAGGAAAAAGAAAAGCTTTCAAAAGAAACTGAAATTTCAAAGGAACAAAAAGCTTTTCTAAAGAAAACTAATCATGATAATGATAGGAAGCCTCATTTTGATTATCATTCCATTATCTGTCATTATTGTGGTAGATTAGGACATATTTCTCACACATGCAGTCTTAGAAGAAATTCAAATGTGAGAAATAAGTTTGTATGGATTCCTAAAGGACAAGTAAGGTCCAGTGCTAACCATGTAGGACCCAAGTACAAATGGGTACCAAAACATCCTCCTAGTGCCTTACTTGTGCAGGAAAAATCAAGAGTTCCTCTTATCCCAGAGAAGAGAACTCGTGGTGATGCAACTGCTGAAACCCACTGGTACAATCATAAGAAGCTGTCGGCCACCACAAGGGACAATGGTTCTGTCTCAAGGATGAGCTATCACAAAGTTCCATTCAATTATCCTGAGAAGAACAAGAGAGAGTGGATTCCTCGATCATCATTGAAAAGGCTCTTGAATCCTACCTCTCAGAAGAAAGTGCTTCGAACCAAGGATAAGTATAGAAGATCTCCTTGGGTAAGCAAGGGATCACTTAGGAACGAAGCATTTGATAGTAAAATCTCCTATGCTAATGTTAGATGGACTTATTGAGATTTTACATTAAGCATCCTAAGATGTGAACATTATATTCATCATAAAAAAAAAAAAAGGGGCTGAAGAAATAAGTAATGTTCATAATCTACATGCTGTCCATGACTATCTTGATCAAAAACCTTGTATATCCTTGTGCATATAGTCATGAAAGAAAATAGTTTATGCATTCACCCTGAGTTTTGAAAGATCCTTCTGAAATGCAAACTTTCAAAAATAGATTCTGATCCTCTTCAAACTTGCATGACAACTATACCTCATGATAGCACTCAAAAGTTTTTTTCTGATTTTCCATTTCATGTGGTATCTCTTGCATCAACGTTTTCAATGCATAAGCAGCTATGATTTCGAGAACAATACATCCCTCTTAATTACATCTTTAAGTTCTCAATCTACTAATGATCTCAGTTCAAGTTTGTGGTTTAAGAATGTTGACACAGATTATTGAAGCTTGAACAATGAATATAACCAAGAGAGAATGACAACGAAAATGTCTCTTATCAAGATGTGTGGAATGGCTATACCAAACCTGAGAAACTCTCGCCAATACACATGAGCATTTCTATCCCTTACATATTCTGTTGTGAAATTAAATGGATAGTCTCTCTCTTGTCTGACATGCATTAGAAATCTTAGGAAATGCCTTGAATTAAACTCTGCTAGATCTGTAAAACATGGCATAGTATCACAAGCATGCTATAATCTGTATTAATTTCAAGCTTGTTGATGTCCTAAGAACAATGAGATCACACTGGGCATATCTAGAAGAACTTGAGCTAAAATTTGGAAATTATTCTCGTAATCATATGCTGAAATTTGGTTGTTTTTGTAAAACGAATTCAATCCTAATCAAATTATTTTGTGAGGATGAAGATTCTCTTTTTCAAAATCTCATTATGTTATTAATTCACATGTCTTCATGATCTAACATGAACATCCTTGAGGCATATGTATTGAACTATACTTGCTTATGAAACTCTGAAAATATGCCACCTGTTTAATATTCTCTGTACTATCACATTGATATTTATCCATGAGAGTATAAATAGAGTTCATGTCTTGATAGTGAAACTATGTGAATGTATAGATAATTTCAAAATTAGTTTTCACATAATCATTGCTCATATTTTCTTAAACCAATTAGCAAGCATGATTTCTTAAAATTATTAGCTTGTGCTGATTAACACAGATTGACTTGAATGTCCTGAGGATGGTCTTCAATGTTAAATCTTAAGTTCTTTCACTGACCATCAGAAAGCATTTGTTTCCTCAAGCATATGCAGGACCAATCATCAAGTTTGAGCAAGGTTGCTTTCACAACAATCAGCGCCTTCGATAGCAGGCCAACTATTGAACCATGGGAAGAGTAGAGTGACTGCCCAGTCATGTCTGCTTGTGGTTGTAACTCAGCTTGCCGAAGCGAATCATCAAAGCACTTGCGCTAGGGGTTTCCACTTGAGATAGCACACCTCTTGAAGATGTCAGGAAGCATGCTTATCTGCGTATGATTCAGATTCCTGAGTCTAATAGAGTATGAGTACCCCTCATCTGTGGTAACATCTACACCTTACCATCTCTTACATATGATGCATACATGGCATTGGTAAGGGTGTCAACTTAGGATGTTTCTCTCAATCTGCATTGACTTCAAAATCATTCACTGTCTTAGAAAATCATCCTAGCTCACACATCTGTATCCTCTAAATGACATGCTGGAAAGTAATTGATAACATACCTCTCTTATATGCTTCCTTTCTTGATTTAATGATGATTAATCTTAATATAGAAGAGAAGTAAGTGGACATTACCTGTTAATGATCCCTTGAAAATAGAGAGTCACATGCTGTCATCGATAATAAACTCTTAAGATGATGTGATGCAATTTGTTTGGAAATTATTTTTGGCACTTTTAAAAACACAAATTTCATTTGATTTGATTTCATTTCATATGGTATCACAAATTTCATTTGGCATTCAATCATTTCCTTTGATACCACAAGTTCAAACTCACAGATCTCATTTGATTTCATTAGGTATCAGATTTCATCTCATTTGAATTTAAAATCACATATTTCATTTGATATCATAATCATCATTTTTAAACACATCAAAATTATTTTTGATATCATGTTAATCAATTCGAGAGGATCAAAATTACATTTGGAAAGAATTTTCACCTTCAAAAAGAAAACTGTTTTGTATGTTTTGATCTTAATTTAATTATGATTAGATTTGATGTATCAATATCTCCTTTGAAAAACATGTTTAACTATCCTACATAGTGTTTAGGGAATATACAATCATTTAGGATCATGAGCCATTATTGCTGTTCCTTGTTAATTCTCGTACATTGTATTGAATAGTCTAGAACAAATCTTTATTAGCGATACATAGGGAGAAAAGTAATGTTAGGTAGAAAGCCCATTCCTAGGAGAACGATAAAAGTATCCCCATCCCTAAGGCTAGCTTGCACCTGTTGGATTTTGATGAAGCCAAAAGGGGGAGAGAGATGAGATGTCTAGAGATGAGATGAGATGTCTAGAGATGAGATATAAGATGTCTAGCGAGAGATGAGACATGAGATGTCTCTGTCTAGCGAGAGATGAGACATGAGATGTCTAGCGAGAAATGAGACATGAGATGTCTAGAGCTGAGAGATAGATAAGATGCCTAGATTTTTGGGGAGAGAACTGGGGAAAGGAATATAGCTCTAGGATGAGTGATCTAAGTTTAATTATGTTCTCTAGTCATCTATTGGGTTTGTCATCATCAAAAAGGGGGAGAATGTTAGAATCTTAAGTTTTGATGGTGACTAAGGTATGATATGGTCTAGTACTTAAGAGAACATAATCAACACTTAGGAGGGATTAGATGACATGGTTAGAATCCTGAGTTAGATCACTTGAGAATGCAAGATCACTTCCGGTTAGATTAGGACTTGCGCATGCGGATGAATGCTTTCATCCCCCAGCGTCAGCAAGTAAATCACTAGGGATTTAACTTAGTCCATGAGAATTAGGTACACAAAACCTTAAGACTAAGCTATGTTTCAATCGGAAGTGAGTTTGCTTCCTGTTAGAATTAGACTGGCGCAGAGCGACAGAATAGATATTACCCCAAGCGTCAGTAAGTCTACTTCCCCAAGTGAAAGCGCTTCCTGTTAGACTTAGACTGGCGCAGAGCAATAGAATAGTTAGTACCCCAAGCGTCAGTAAGTCTACTTCCCCAAGTGAAAGCGCTTCCTGTTAGACTTAGACTGGCGCAGAGCAATAGAATAGTTAGTACCCCAAGCGTCAGTAAGTCTACTTCCCCAAGTGAAAGCGCTTCCTGTTAGACTTAGACTGGCGCAGAGCAATAGAATGGTTAGTACCCCAAGCGTCAGTAAGTCTACTTCGCCAAGTGAAAGCACTTCCTATTAGATTTAGACTGGCGCAGGTTGATAGACTAGATATAACCCCGAGCGTCAGCGGAAATGCAACATCAAGTGAAGTTGCTTCCTGTTGGATCTTGACTGGCGCAGACTGATAGAATAGATTTCACCCTAAGCGTCAGTGAGTTCACTACGTCAAGTAAAAGTGCTTCCGATAGCTTAGTGACTAGCGCTGAGTGTTGGGATGAAATACACTAAGTGAGAGTGAGTTATAGTGAACCAAGATCCTTCATCTAGTAGTTTTACTTCCGGATGTAAAAATGCTTCCGGATACATCATAGACCAGATCAGAACATAGTCTAAGTAAGACTACTTCCCATAGCAAATTTCCCACAACATGTATAGTTTTTACTATATCTGATTATATATATTGCTATGTTGGACTAACCAGTATGTGCAGAACTTAGTTACACTTGCGGATGCAAATGAGCTTCCGGATGGAAAGACTCTTGGCATTGGATTTCAGAGACTAACCCTTGCAGAGCAAGATTGCCACTTCCGGATGAACGATGATCATCCGTCAGCAAGAGTACAAGAGTAAATGTCACATACTCGGAAGTCAGAATGCTTTGTCAGAGCAGAGGTGTCAGGACTACTTTTCAGAGATAAAGCAAGTCAACCCTGCTGAGCATTTAAGAAGATGTTCCTTCCAACGGTAACAAGAGGATAACAGACACATTCAAACAACATTGTTACCTACCAAGCATGAGGAGTATGAGAACATAATCTGAAGATTCACTCAAGGTGTCAAAGCTCATACTGCCCACAAAAGTCAGAGTCCATAAGAGAGCTTCTGATAGCAAGAGAGGATCCAATAGCAAAGCACTCTTATCATTCATGGACAAGTGCTTGGAAGACAAAGTTCCTCTATGTGATAGCAAGCAAAATGTTAGAGTCCACGAGCTTCAGATAGCAAGAGAGCTTCCGATAATGAGTCTCTTAACATCCTGGACTTATGCTTGAGGAACGAAGTCCTCTCTGACAACAAGCAAGAGTCGGACCGTACAAAATGTTCAGATGTCAGAACGACTTTTGTCAGAATAGTATTGCCAGAACAGTGTTGACAGAACAGCTTGGTCAGAGCACCTTTTTAGATAAAGCTAAGTCAACCCTGCTGTGCACTAATGAGGACAACGTAAACAAGGTCCCAACGTCTATAATCAAACGGTCTTATTGCCTCTCCAACGGTTAGATATTCAGAGGCTGGTATAAAAGGGATGTTCTTCATTTCTGAAGAAGCGGGCTTGAAAAAGAGAGAGAGAACAGAGCTTATTGTCAAAACACTATTCTACATTCCTCTCATCTTCTACTCTCGGACTTTGATATGTAATATTCTTAGAGAGTGATTTATTTGTACTTAAGTGAGTAACATCATCCACTCTTTGAGAGAGTTAGTTTTGAGCTTAAGTGTTTAACAAAATCAGTTCATAGAGTGAACATAATTGTAATCTTACATTTTGTAAGGGGGAGCATTTAGAAGGTTTTCTAAATCTCCATAGGTTGCAAGTTAGCCCGTAAAACTTGCGTTTGTAAGGTTGCAAGTGATCCCGTAAAACTTGCGGTAAGGTTTGCAGGTGAACCCGTTGTAAAACCTGTGGGTTGTTAGGTGAACCCGTGCTCGTAAAACCTAAAGTGTAAAGGCTTCTCTTGTGCCTGGTTTAAACAAGAATAGTGGATTGAAAATCTCAGGTGGAGCCTGGGGACTGGATGTAGGTCTGGGTGACCGAACCAGGATAAATTTATGTGTGCATAAACTTACATTTAAACATTCTATTTTTGCATCACATAACATACTGACTTGTGCATACCATTGCTCAGTAACATCCTCACCAAGCACAAGCAGTCTTTCGAAAAGAAATAAAGTTTTTATTCCCTCACCCAATTCACCCCCCCTCTTGGGTGACAGCCACGCATTTCAGATATCACTGTTATGGTAGCCTACATAGTTCCTTGTTGATTATTTTAGAGACTTTTTGTTTATTTGTTAAGTATCTTTAGGTTGATTATGTATTTTGATAAAAAAAAAAGGTTTTTTATCAGAAAAAAAGGTTGATTATGTATATTTTTTTTTATCAGCAGTTGATTATGTATATTAAGCAGAAAAATTTAAATATTTTACTTTTATTAATTACTTTCTAAATATAGATTTATCATTAGTCACAATTATTATTCTAAGAGACATTTATTATGAACTAGATAATTACGATCTTGTGATAAAAAATTTGTAACCACATCAACAATAACATAGGGTTGCAAGTTAAAATTTGTAAATTTGATGATTTTTTTGGTATGTTTTAACTTTATTAATAGATCTACTAATTTGTAAACCTATCATTGGATTTTGTATCAATTAGATAATTACCCTGTGCGATACAAGGTTGTGTATTGAAAGACCCCAAAATTCTTTTTTTATCTAGCGTAACACACCAAATTTCTAGAAACATAATCAAGGTATAATAATGAATTAGAATATTGAGGTATTGTTTAGTATTTGAGAAATTTTAGAAATAAATTTGAAAATTAAAACATATATAGAGAAATTATTTTAGAATTCAAAATATCTTCCCAAATTCATCCTCATCCCTTTTCAAATTCGTCTTTATCCTCAATTAATCACATCTACCCATTTAATAAAATATGTTCAATTTTTCCATTCAACTTTATTCCTCCAAACTAACTCTAGTTACTCTTTTAATTATTAAAAAAAAATTATGTGAAATATTTCGTTGATTATTTGTTGAATGTTACTAATTTAATAGCTAATTTAAAGCTAAGAAAAGGAGTTGTCGTGGTGCACAAAAAAGTTGTTAAAAGGAAGGGAGAGGGATACGTTGGTTAGAAAAATAAGGGAAGTTCAAAATTAAAATAATTAAAGGTATATTTGATATAAGAAAGGGAATTCCACATTATTATGAAATTTGTAGATATAAATTTTTTTAAGAATAAAGATAATAATCAAAGATATGATAATATCAAACAAGTTGTAGGGGAAATACCAAATAAATGACATTTAAATTTCAAAATTTCAAAAAGAAGATTTTGAGTAGTAAATGTCGATAGTCCGCTGGTTAATATAATCATGATACTTAACTAGTTAATATGATTTTGAAATTCAATTGTCGCTTATTTGGGATTTCATCAAAGTTGTAAAAGAAAATAATTAAATTTAGAGAAAATACTTTAGGTGAGGGCAAGTAGTCAAAATCAACAAGATATCACATCCCTTATAAGATCTCTTGGATTTATTAGAGATTTGTTGGAAATGCAAACCTAAATTTAGATTTGGATATTCCATATGGATATTAATTAAAGAGATTTTCTCTTTTTTAGGTTTTTTTTAATACAATAACCCTAATATATTAATTAAAACTGACAAAACGGAGGAATTTTCCCTTAAGCAATAAGCACGTGAAGTTGTTGCGATATTTTGGCACCAAATTTGAGGGCAAGACTGGTAAGTTGATCATCCTTACCACAAGACACGTCAATTGGGGTCTCTGATATCTATATAAAGGGATGGGATACTCTCTGTGGCCTCTTCCCTCGACGTCCCTTTTCTCTTAAATTTCAACCATTAAGATTTAATCTAAAGGCTTATAGGATGCCACATCATCAGGTTTTTTTAACAAAACGAACAAATCCTACTCTGCGTTGCACATGATTTGGCAATGACGAAGTTCAAGCTACTGATACACACATAGTAAACAGCAATGCATTGGTTCAAAAGAAAAGAATAACAATTTACATTTACAAATATCATAAAAGTAATACTATGAAATAATAATAATAATAATAATAATGTAAAAATAAAAATAATTTAAAATAATTATGAAGTGACAAATTTTTGGTACTATGTATGATTCACAATTATGAAGTGACATTTGTTCTTGTAAGAAATAAAAGTATTTTCGTGAAAAATAAGAGAAAGATAACCTATGATAATCATCTTGCATCATTCTTATTCTTCCTTGTACATTATTTCGTTAAATCAACAAACCCTAAGTTAGAAGGAGATATCTGAAAGTGGTTCGTGAAAATAAGAAATCGAAGGAAGAAAATATATGTACGAATCCGAAGGAGATAAGTTCAATAATATTCTCGATTCAATAATCTTCTATCACTCTTGTCTATATGTAAATAAACAGATAAGTTAAAAAATATATTCAAAAGTTGTTTATGAGAAAATGAGATATAGGAAGAATAAATTGTACGTGAATAAGAAATTGGAGCTGTAAGGTAAAAAAAATGGATACGATATCTGACTTACTACTTAATTACTTTTTTCATAAGCCATAATAAATTTAAAAAAAAAAGTGAAAGTGGCATTTTGAAGGTGTGTCAAACTGAAAGAAAAAGAAATCAAAAAGTAAGGGTATGTCTAAAACATACTAATAAGAGGGTCAAAACTAAAGCTTGATACTGAAAAAGTTATTAATACATTTGGGCTAAAAATATCATGCCTTCTTATAATTGCAAATGCATAAAATGCAAATGATTGTGTCTATTTGATATACATGTCTGTAGGTAAAGGTCATGATTGAGCCTTCTATACCAATGAGACAACATTTAGGCAGATATTGAGCATGGCACACTTGCATATGTTACTTTTTTTTTTTTGCACATGTTACTTTTTTTTTTACAAAAGAAATGTCAAAAAAAATTATTCACCTAATATATTATTGATAAAATTTAATCACTATTGATGCTTTGCTGATTTTATTTAGGATGCTGATAAATGGGTTAGGGATTTCCAATACTCAATTTTTCAGTTTTTGTACAAAATTGAGTATTGGAAATCCCTAACCCATTTATAAAAAATAAGAAATCCCTAACCCAAAAAAATTGCAACTAACTTTGAAGAGCTGCCCATAACTTTATATATTAATAATTTGTAACAGTACAGTGCGTGATCTTTTTTTTACCTTAAGAGTGCATGTCCAATTCAATTCGAATATATATATTTGTTTATATAAAGAACATACACATAGTATAGTATCTTAAAATGATTTCCTCTTTGATGCATGCAGCTTATCAGTAACATACACGAATATATATATTGTACATGGAGAAATATGAATACAAGAATGAAAGACCAACTAGCTAGAAATGATGAACCTATCCTTTTTTTTCTCATTCAGTATGTTTTGTACGTGTAAAAAATAATACAAAAAGGTTTATTAACTTTTGAAGCCAAACAACTATATTTACTTTCCAATTTCTTTTGCATTTGGTTCTTGTATGTGATGGTTAATGTATAAATTCATGCCTTCTACATTAACCATTGTTTCCCTGTTTATAGAAGATTTTGTGTTCATCTCTTCACTCTTTGCTGTTTTTCACTTATGTTTATTGCTGTAAATGTTCACAGTTTTCTTATAATCCCTCATTCTTCTATAGTAACTCAAATAATTGTAATAATACACTCTAAATGTTATGAAATTTTGTTACAATCTTTGTGTTGTAGAGCAAAAAATGTATATATTTTTCTCCCACTTAATAGCTTTTATGAGTCTCAACGATATTTAATGTTTCCTTTCACAGTAACATTTTCAAGTTTGCTAGCAGGATATTCCGTAAAATCTGCTGATGTCTCAACATCAACCGCCCTTAATGATGGAAGTACAAAAAAAACCAAAAAACAAAGCTTAAAAGTGTCCATAAAGAGAATTATTGTCTTATATCTAGCTTAGTATTGGGATACTTAAGTCAACAATGATCTTTAAACTGATCATTCGCAAGAGGTAAATATTTTTCAGCAACCTCAAATACAACACAGTAAAATTTAGTAATCTTGTAGTCTAACATATAAGCACACATGTGATTGAACTATTTATATGACAAGTTTTGAAGTGATTGAATAATACTTGTCTTGAATGAGTGAATAATAATAGCTTGATTTTATAATTTCTAATTTCATTCAATTTCGAGGACAAAATTATTTGAGGGGGAGAGAATTGTAAAACCCAAAATTTATATAAAAAATAATAAAGAATTAATTAAGGTCTTAGTATGACATAAGTAAATTAAAAATCATTGTAAATAAATAAATAAATGATGATTAATATATTTTTAAGAAATTAAAGTGTTTATTTTGTTTAGAAAAATATTTAGAGATTAAATTATAGATTGAAAATTTTATTAAAAATACTTGAAGGCCTCGTAACAATATGGTGGGAGAAAATATATAAGATAATCGATTGATTATTTTCACAACTTTTTTTAGGATAATGTTTTGAAAGGAAAAGTAAATAAAATAAAGATAGAAGGGTAGTCATCCGCAAGGATAAATATTTAAACCACCTCATAGTGTTGTAAAAGCCGGACCGGAAGTCGAGTCGGAGAGACTTCGGGGTTATGGTTTGCACGATCGGATCGGTCGAACTGATGGTCAGATCAATGACTTAATGATTAAAAAAATATCTATCTTGTAAGTATGCCCTATATATTTTATTTTATTTTATTTTATTTTGAATCTAACTACTTTTTGTTTGACCGAATCTAACTCTTCATGTCTATTTAAATATTAACAATAACAATTAACAATATTCCTACAAAATCTCAACTACCCAAAACACTATAATTTCTATATTTTATATTATATACCATAAATATTATATATTAATTATTTGATTATTAGAATTAAAATTTCACGAAGTTACACGTTTAGACTACCCATTCCAAATTTCCTGTGGCGACCAAGTAAATGACAAAAAAGCCCATAGATAACGTTATAAATATCGCATTCTAACTCTCATTCTAACTTTCTCACTGTATTACTTATTTTTGTGCTTTGCTGCTATTGCTACCCCGAAGTGAGTCTCAAACTCATATACAAAATGCCTGCGACCCCCGAAGATGTGAGAAATATCCATAAAGATTGTTTACATATCAAATTTACGGTTCGTGAGGATCATGATGGTTCTATAACATTTTCTCCTATTGTTCATCCATTCATCATACCTCTTCCTGCAATAATCAATGATCCTATTGGATTCCTCTGTTCAAAATTATATGCATACATCTCTCAACGTGACGCGTGGATTATAGGGTATGAAATGGCATATTATTATGATCGAGTAGACACATATAGTCATCCTCGTTTCTTAATAGCATTGGAAATGGAAATAGCTTTACGTGTTGAGCTTCGCTCTGGTAAATATATCCCTTTACATTATGCTTTTGATTCTCATCTTTATGAGCGTGACAAGTCAACAGAGATCAATCAAGACATAGAACCATTTACGCTACGATTTTCATCGATCTCAGCATCACAAGATGCTTTGGAATCACAAAAAAAATCAATAAAAACCAAGGAAGAGATCAAAGTTAGTCAATGCACTATCTGCTTAGAAGATATTGGGAATCAGGATGCTGTTTTAACAACACCATGTGACCATGTATATCACACAAAATGCATTATGAAATGTTTGAAAACAAGTCATGTGTGTCCATTATGTCGCTCTCAACTTAGACGGCCTTGAGGATGAAATATTCTTTCACAGTAATGCAATAGTGTTTAATATTGTTTCGAATTTACTCTTGTATTTTTCATCAGGAACTCTTGTATTATTTTATTTTTATGAATATTTAATAATGATATTTAATTTTTTTAATCTATAGATCATGAATTTATTTATTTATCTATGAGATATATTAATAATCTATAGTTTTTTGTTGAGCACTTTGGGCTAAGGAAGGGGTGAATATGAAGGTATATGTGATGCCTATAAGGTTAGATGAAATTAGTAATATGATGGATAATAACTAATATAATAAACATCCTCAATTTAATCAATTTGTTTTAAATAAACTAAGAAATAAAATTATTCTCGTGAAAAATAAGAGAAAGATAACCTATGGTAATCATCTTGCATCATTCTTATTCTCCCTTGTACATTATTTCGTTAAATCAACAAACACTAAGTTAGAAGGAGATATCTGAAAGTGGTTCGTGAAAATAAGAAATCGAAAGAAGAAAATATATGTACGAATCCAAAGGAGATAAGTTCAACAATATTCTTGATTCAATAATCTTCTATCATTATTCTCTTGTCTATATGTAAATAAATAGATAAGTTAGAAAATATATTCAAAAGTTGTTTATAAGAAAATGAGATATAGGAAGAATAAATTGTACGTGAATAAGAAATTGGAGTTGTAGGGTAAAAGATATTTAAAATGGATACGATATCTGACTTACTACTTAATTACTTTTTTCATCAGCCATAATTACTTAATTTAAAAAAAAAGTGAAAGTGACATTATGAAGGTGTGTCAAACTGAAAGAAAAAGAAATGAAAAAGTAAGGGTATGTCTAAAACATACTAATAAGAGGGTCAAAACTTAAGTACTGAAAAAGTTATTATTACATTTGGGCTAAAAATATCATGCCTTCTTATAATTGCAAATGCATAAAATGCAAATGATTGTGTCTATTTGATATACATGTCTGTAGGTAAAGGTCATGATTGAACCTTCTATACCAATGAAACAACATTTAGGCAGAGATTGATCATGACACACTTGCACATATTATTTTTTTTTCAAAAGTAATGTCAAAAAAAATTATTCACCTAATATATTATTGATAAAATTAATCACGTTTGATGCTTTGTTGATTTTATTTAGGAAGTTGATATTTATTCTGTAGTAATTTAAAAAGGAAATTCGTTTTTTACAACTTTTTCAGTTTTTGTACAAAATTGAGTATTGGAAATCCCTAACCCATTTATATAAAAAAAAGGGCGAAGGCCCAAAAATGATACACAACTATTGGCCAAGGAACAGAAATAGTACATAACTATTTCGAGGTACAAAAATGATACCCAACTTTTCCATGTGATCAAATATGATATTTTCACTAATATGACAATAATATTAGACATGAAATGTCCAAAATGCCCTTATAATTAAATAAACTTTTACCGGCCAGCGATTAATTTAGGGCGAAGGCCCAAAAATGATACATAACTATTGGTCAAGAAACAAAAATGATACATAACTATTGCAAGGTTACACCAATGGTACCAACTTTTAACATTGGATCAAAAATGATATTTTCACTAATATGACAATAAGATTACACATGAAAAGTCCAAAATGCACTTATAAATTAAATAAATTTTCTTCCTCACCCTCTCCTCCCTTAGCTTCTTTCTTTTACCAACACTTCCTTCAATAAATAACTCGTCCACCGACGGCTTCAACTCTCAGCAACTCTGTTTTCATGTTTTTGCAGCCTGATCGCCCTAACGAGTTGTTGAGAGTTGAAGCCGCCGGTGGACGAGTTATTTATTGAAATGACTGTTGGTAGAAGAAAGAAGCTAAGGAAGAAGAGGGTGAATAAGAAAATTTATTTAATTTATAAGCGCATTTTGGACTTTTCATGTGTAATCTTATTGTCATATTAGTGAAAATATCATTTTTGATCCCATGTTAAAAGTTGGTACCATTGGTGTACCTTGCAATAGTTATGTATCATTTTTGTTCCTTGGCCAATAGTTATGTATCATGTTTGGGCCTTCGCCCTAAATTAATCGTTGTCCGGTAAAAGTTTATTTAATTATAAGGGCATTTTGGACATTTCATGTCTAATATTATTGTCAAATTAGTGAAAATATCATTTTTGATCACATGGAAAAGTTGGGTATCATTTTTGTACCTCGAAATAGTTATGTACTATTTTTGTTCCTTGGTCAATAGTTGTGTATCATTTTTGGGCCTTCGCCCTAAAAAAATCATTAACCCAAAAAAATTGCACCTTTGAAGAGCTGCCCATAACTTTATAATTATATATTAATAAGTTATAATTTCTAATTTCATTCAATTTCGAGGACGAAATTATTTGAGGGGGAGAGAATTTTAACATCCAAAATTTATATAACAAGTAATAAAGAATCAATTAAGGTCTTAGTATGACATTAGTAAATTAAAAATCATTGTAAATAAATAAATAAATGATGATTAATATATTTTTAAGAAATTAAACTATTAAAGTGTTTATTTTGTTTAGAAAAATTAAGAAAAATAGTTAGAGTTTAAATTATAGATTGAAAATTTTATTATAAATACTTGAAGGCCTCGGTAACACTATGGTGGGAGAAAATATATAAGATAGTAGATAGATTATTTTCACAACTTTTTTTAGGGTAATGTTTTGAAAGGGAAAAGCAAATAAAGTAAAGATAGAAGGGTAAAATAGTCATTAGCAGGATAAATATTTAAACCACTTAGAGTGTTGTAAAAGCCGAACAGGAAGGCGAGCCAAAGAGGCTTCTGGGTCATGGTTCACACGATCGGATCGGTCGAACCGATGACTTGATAAGTATACCTAATATATACATATACATACAGAGTAGTATTTTTACCCTCGACCTTTAAATCAGCCACCAGTACTAATTCTAAGCCTTCCTACTATGAGAAATCGACTTCATCTTCCTCGTTAACTTCAGCCAAGACGCCTTCAGTCACTCACAGTAAAAAGGATATGGAGGATCAACGAAGGAAAGGTTTGTGTTACTAGTGCAACGAGAAGTACACAGCCTCACATAAGTGTAAGGAGTCATAGGTGATGATGCTTGTATTGTCGGGCCAGGATGAGGAAGATTTTGTGGACGCCGCTGACATTCTTGATAAAGATGATGGAGTTCCAGAGATAATTGGAACAATAAATACAATAGGGTCGGGATGACTGTTCCACCTTGCGTGTTCAGGGCTTTCTTAAATGCAGAGAGGTTGTTATTCTGATTGACACTGGTAGTTCACACAATGCCGTTCATAGTAATCTGGTGAAGAGGATGAATCTGCCATGTCTTTCCCATGCCGGATTGATGGTGAAGGTAGCCGGCGGAACGACCGTGCAAGTAGTGAGGGTTTGCTAAGGACATAGTTGGGCCATGGCTGGTTCCGCTTTTGTGTATGATTTTTTGGTTATGGATATTGGACAATTTGACATCATTCTGGGGGCCCAATGGCTACGTAAATTGGGCCGCATGATTCTGGACATGGGTAAAGCTTACTTAGCCTTTAGTTACCAGAATAAGAATTTCGAACTACATGGGCTAGATCATTCAACTAAAGGCCCAATAGAGGAGTATTCATCACTTAAAGAAATTGCAGGGGTTGCCCAAACCTTTCTGGTTTGCAAGTATACTTAGTCGTCATCAGAAGTAATATCTCCTCAAATATGTGAAGCCCAGCAAACCAGCTATCTCACCTTCTTGATTCCTTCAAGGTGGTGTTTAAAGAACCTCAAGGTCTCCCACTGATTTAACCGTTTCCTATTCGCCTTGGGGTTAAATGCAAGTTATTTATGAAACCAAGGATTGCAACACAGTGGCACAACCTCGGGTCGTCTCTCTTGAGGAGTCTTCTAAACTACCCTAAGATGAACTAAATGCAAATTAAAAGCGACAAAGGAAAGAATTTGTTTGTTTGTTTTTTGAAATTAACTAATTAAACTAGTAAGAAAATGTAAGTGCTTGTTTTTGGTGTTTTTCACATAAAGGTGTGAAGGTTTAAAATAAATGCAATGGAAAGGGGCTTTGGTGGTGATTCAATAGTTCAATTACTTCTTTAAAATCATGGGAGTCTTATCATTCATCAAGTCTATTAGAAAAATCCCAAAGCAACCACTAAGGGTCCTCCAACGCTAATTAATAGCTAATCAAGCAACCACTTAAAACTAGCCATTACTTAGGGTTAAAGTTATGTTCCACTTGATGTGTATTAGAAACAAGTTTGTAAATCAAAATCTGTTAGAATCTTAAGTTTTGATGGTGACTAAAGTATGATATGGTCTAGTACTTAAAAGAACATAATCAACACTTAGGAAGGATTAGATGACATGGTTAGAATCCTGAGTTAGATCACTTGCGAATGCAAGATCACTTCCGGAAGTATTAGCACTAGAGCTCGCGGATGGAGTACACATCCCATAGGGGACGCAAACGGAAGCAAGTGAGACACTTGGTTAGAACCCAGTCTAGATTGCTAACACTGAATCCTAAGTTAAGATGCGGATTCACTTCCGGATGAATTAAGACTAGCGCTCACGGATGAAAGACTCATCCCACAGCGGAATCACAACCGGATGCGGAATCACTTCCGGATGGACTAGGACTAGCGCTCGCGGATGAATGATTCATCCCCCAGCGGCAGCGAGTAACTCACTAGGGAATTAACTTAGCCCATGAGCATTAGTGACACAAAACCTTAAGACTAAGCTATGATTCAACCGGAAGTGAAATTGCTTCCTGTTAGATTTAGACTGGCACAGGTTGATAAAATAGATATAACCCCAAGCGTCAGTGAAAATGCAACGTCAAGTGAAATTGCTTCCTGTTAGATTTTGACTGGCGCAGACTGATAAAATAGAATAACCCCAAGCGTCAGTGAATCAGCCTCGTCAAGTGAAATTGCTTCCTGTTAGATTTAGACCGGCACAGGCTGATAGAAGAGATATAACCCTAAGCGTCAGTAAGTTTACCACGTCAAGTGAAAGTGCTTCCGATAGCTTAGTGACTAGCGCTGACTGTTGGATTGAAGGGCACTGAGCGAGAGTAAGTGATAGTGAACTAAATCCTTCATCCAGTTGATTTACCTCCGGATGTAGAAGTGCTTCCGAATACATCATAGACTAAGAGGACTAACGTTCAAAGTATACAATACACTAAGTCAGAACATAGTCTAAGTAAGACTACTCCCCATAGCAAACTTCCCACAACATGTATAGTTCTTACTATATTTGATTATATATATATTGCTATGTTGGACTAACCAGTATGTGCAGAACTTAGTCACACTTCCGGATGCAAATGAGCTTCCGGATGCAAAGACTCTTGGCATTGGATTTCAGAGATTAACACTTGCAGAGCAAGATTGCCACTTCCGGATGAACGATGATCATCCGTCAGTAGGAGTACAAGAGTAAACGTCACATACTCAGAAGTCAGAATGCTTTTGTCAGAGCAGAGGTGTCAGGACTACTTTTCAGAGATAAAGCAAGTCAACCCTGCTAAGCATTAATGAAGATGTACTTCACAACGGTAACTTGGGATTAAAGGCTATATTCAAACGGTCATATTCAACCTGCCGCCCAAGCCTTTGAAGCCGAGTATAAAAGGAACATCTACATTCAGAAGAGGAGTGAGAGAAGAATAGAGCCTATTGTCTGAAACATTGTATTCTACATTCCTCTCATCTTCTACTACTCTCAGATCTAGATTTGTAACATTATTAGAGAGTGATTCAGTTGTACTTAAGTGAGTAACATCTTCTACTCTTAGAGAGAGTCATTTGTACTTAAGTGCTTATCACAATCAGTTCATAGAGTGAACATATAACCAAATCCTCTAATTAATAGAGGCCGTTCTAAAGCTTGTGCTTGAAGAACAGAATTGTTATCTTACAAAAGTGAGGGGGAGCATTTAGAGGTTCTCTAAATCTCCATAGGTTGCAAGTTAGCCCGCAAAACTTGTGGTTGTAAGGTTGCAGGTGATCCCATTGTAAAACCTGTGGTTGTAAAGGTTTGCAGGTGAGCCTGTTGTAAAACCTGTGGGTTGTTAGGTGAACCCGTGTTCGTAAAACCTAAAGTGTAAAGGCTTTCTTGTGCCTGGTTCAAACAAGAAGTTTAGTGGATTGAAAATCTCAGGTGGAGCCTGGGGACTGGATGTAGGTCTGGGACTGACCGAACCAGGATAAACTCGCTTGTGCATATTTTGCTTATTTAAATCTCACACCAAGCACCACACCACTACATACTCACTTGTGCTTGGGATGATTCATCGTCACTCTCATCAAGCACCAGGAGTAAAGTTTTAAAAAGGGAAAATTTTAAGTTTTTATTCTGCCACCCAATTCACCCCCCCTCTTGGGTGACAGCCACGCATTTCATTTGGTATCAGAGCAAGGTCACTTGTTTAAAGGATCCAACGATCTCAAGTGCAAAGACCTAGGCTGACTTGGGTTATAAAATGTGTTTTGAAGGTTTTGATCATACTATCCCACCCTTGCTAGAAAATACTGATTTTTACTTATGGAAGGCAATGATGAAGAGTTTTGTGCTATCCTCGGATTTCAAAATGTGGGATGTCTTTGAAAATGTTTCTGATTTCAAACCAAAAGTAAATTGGACTGAAGAGGAGAAAAATTTATTTTACTTAAACATTAGAGCAATGCAAATTTTGTACAAAAGCTTAACTGACAGTGATTTCCAGAAAATTAAACATTGCTTTAATGCTAGAGATATTTGGAACACTCTTGATACTTTGTATGCTTCTAATCAATCTCTTGAAGTTAAAGCTGTCTAAAGCTCATTTTGTGCTCCCTGTGAATCTACCTTTGATGAGCTACTGGATGGTGATATAGAGGAAGCTAGCATCAGTGAAGAGAGTGTCGATCTGTGCCTAGAAGATTCAGAAACTGAAGAAAATGAGGTACCTGAACTTAAACCTTCTAAATTGCAAGACACTTATAATGAGTTACATATTGAATTTTGTAAACTTGCAAAAGAAGTTCTAGGCTTAAGGAAAAAGAATAGGAAACTTGAGGAATTTATCCTTTCTTCTACATCCAAGGAGTCCAAAGTTCTAGTCTTAAAAGAAGAGTTTTCAAAAGACCCTGAGATTTCAAAAGCTAACAAACATAGAGTCTTTGAAAAGAAAACTGACCAATACAATAATGACGAGAAATCTCATTCTGAACATCACTTCATTATCTGTCATTATTGTGGTAGAACAGGTCATATTTCTCACACATGCAATTTTAAAAGAAATTTAAATATGAGGAACAAATATGTATGGATCCCCAAAGGACAAGTAAGGTCCAGTGCTAACCATGTAGGACCCAAGTACAAATGGGTACCAAAACTCCCTTCCAGTGCCTTACTTGTACAGGAAAGATCAAGAGTTCCTCTTACCCAAAAGAAGAGAGCTCGTGGTGATGTCACTGCTGCAACCACCTGGTACAATCATAAGAAGCAGTGCACTACCACAAGGAACAAAGGTTTTGTCTCAAGGATGAGCTATCACAGAGTTCCACTCAACTATCCTGAGAAAAACAAGAGAGAGAGGATGTCTCAATCAACATGGAGAAAGCCTATGAATTCAGTCTCTCCTAAGAAAGTGCTTCAGGCCAAAGATAAGTATAGAAGATCACCTTGGGTAAGCAAGGGATCACTTAAGGTTGAAGCATGCAATAGTAAAATCTCCTATGCTGATGTTAGATGGACTTATTGAGATTTTACATTAAGCATCCTAAGATGTGAACATTGTATTAATCTTAGAAGAAAGCTTAAAGAAATTAATAATGTTCATAATCCACATGTTGTCCATGATTGTCTTGATCAAAAACCTTGTATATCCTTGTGCATATAGTCATGATAGATTCACCATGCCATACACATAGCAAGTAATCTCTAAGTGCATGTGAAGTATATATAACCTACAAACTGACCTTCAGATCCAGACTTGGATACAAAAGGAAGGAACTATCTGATATTTTGTAGGAAAGACAATTCCGAGGTTCAGCAAGACAAAGGTGAAGAAGACTCTGGCCTCGTTGATTTTAAAATAAAAAAAAATAAAAAAAAAGGGGGGATCTCCTCCCTCGGTGAGCCATCAGATAGTGAAAAAGAGTCAATTGCTGATCCTAAGAATGTTCTGAATGAACAAGAAGGGAAAAGGGAAAGCTAGGTCAAGCCAACCTCAAGACCCCAGCAACCCTGTCTGATAAACTCAGAATTCCCAGTTTGAAGGTTGAGATCAAAATGTTTATCTCCCTCACGGATCCATTACAATAGGAGATGCATCAACATTTGAAGGATCTGTTGAATTTATTGAGACTGTTGATCTGAAAAGCCATAGTAGAACCCCTGGAGCTTCAACAGATTCTTGTCCAGATCAATCAATCAGAGTTAGATGAGTTATGGGCTAAAATGAACAAGGAGCATGAGCAAAATCAGAGAGAGATAGGCTAAGATAGCCATCCCTCGGACTTGACCAGGATGTCACTACTGCCTTCAGAAGGGAAATTGAAATGAAGCGGATTGCCCAAGAAGGAAGGCTCGCCCTTGGGGAAGCCATCTGATTCATGTGCCCCCAACAGTCTGCTAGCACAGAGGCAAGCTTGAGATAGCGCTGAGTGATCAACCTACGGAGATACCCTCTGCTGAGCCTGTATCTCCGTCTGCGCCAGCACCCAATCTGATTGAAGAGCTGTGTATGAAGTATGGGTTCAAGAGGCCAGAGATGCCAGTGGTAGTGATCACAAAGTGAATTCATCCCTCTGCACCAGCTCCAATCCATCCTATTAGCCTCAGCAAGACTCAGGACTGTACCTCATCTGAACAATTAGTCAAGTCTTGATAAGCATTCGTCACGCATAGATTTTGGTGCTGCTCTGAAAATAGAATCCTTGCATTGCCAACCAAAATCAAGCGAGCTACTGCTTGATGCGAATGGAGCTATGGTGATATCATTCTTACCTTCCTCTTTACTTGAATAATCACTTGGGTAGTAAATGCATGATGGGCTTAACAGCTTTTATTTCTCTGAAACTGATATGATTTCCCTTATCTGTGATGACCTTATTTTCTGTAAAAACGATCCTATCATATCAAATTCATTTTCTGATATAATGCATACTGATTTTACAAATTCAAGAAGTCTGACACCTTGAAACTGAACTTTCTTCAAAACCTTCTGAATTTGTGCATGCTGAATCATTGTGTTCCAAGATTTCTGACATTGTTAAGAAGATTCAGAACTAGTTTCAGAATTTTGACACTAAAACTAAAAACCTTCTTCGGAGTTTTCATATGGTGTCTAAATCGTTTTACTCATATATGCTTAGTGAATCCTTTTAAGGGCACCTCTCATGGAAGAAAATAGTATATGCATTCACCTTGATTTTTGAAAGATCCTTTTTGAAATACAAACTTTCAAAACAGATTCCGATCCTCTTTAAACTTACATGACAACCATACCTCATGATAGCATTCAAAAGTTATTTCTGATTTTCCATTTCATGTGGTATCTCTTGCATCAAGTTTTTCAATGCATAAGCAGCTATGGTTTCGAGAACAATACATCCCTCTTAATTACATCTTTGAGTTCTCAATCTACTAATGATCTCGGTTCAAGTTTGTGGTTTAAGAATGTTGACACATGTTATTGAAGCTTGAACAATGAGAATAACCAAGAGAGAATGGCAACGAAAATGCCTCTTATCAAGATGTGTGGAATGGTTATACTATACCTGAGAAACTCTCGCCAATACACATGAGCATTTCTATCCCTTACACATTCTGTTGTGAAATTTAATGGATAGTCTCTCTCTTGTCTGACATGCATTAGAAATCTTAGGAAATGCCTTGAATTAAACTCTGCTAGATCTGTAAAACATGGCATAGTATCACAAGCATGCTATAATCTGTATTAATTTCAAGCTTGTTGATATCCTAAGAACAATGAGATCACACTGAGCATATCTAGAAGAACTTGAGCTAAAATTTGGAAATTATTCTCGTAATCATATGCTGAAATTTGGTTGTTTTTGTAAAACGGATTTAGTCTTAAAATCAAATTATTTTGTGAGGATGAAGATTTTTTTCAAAATTTCATTGTGTTAATAATTCACATGTCTTCATGATCTAACATGAACATCGTTGAGGCATATTTATTGAACTATACTTGCTTATGAAACTCTGAAAATATGCCACCTGTTTGATACTCTCTGTACTATCACATTGATATTTATTTATGAGAGTATAAATAGAGTTCATGTCTTGATAGTGAAACTATGTGAACGTATAGACAATTTCAAAATTAGTTTTCACATAATCATTGCTCATATTTTCTTAAACCAATTAGCAAGCATGATTTCTTAAAATTATTAACTTGTGCTGATTAACACAGATTGACTTGAATGTCCAGAGGATGGTCTCCAATGTTAAATCTTAAGTTCTTTCACTGACCATCAGGAAGCACTTGTTTCCTCAAGCACATGAAGGACCAATCATCAAGTTTGAGCAAGGTTGCTTTCGCAACAATCAGCGCTTTCGATAGCAGGCCAACTATTGAACCATGGGAAGAGTAGAGTGACTGCCCAGTCATGTCTGCTTGTGGTTGTAGCTCAGCTTGCCGAAGCGAATCATCAAAGCACTTGCGCTAGGGGTTTCCACTTGAGATAGCACACCTCTTGAAGATGTCAGGAAGCATGCTTATCTGCATATGATTCAGATTCATGAGTCTAATAGAGTATGAGGATTCCTCATCTGTGGTAACATCTACACCTTACCATCTCTTATATATGATGCATACATGGCATTGGTAAGGGTGTCAATTTAGGATGTTTTTCTCAATCTGCATTGACTTCAAAGTCTTAGAAAATCATCCTAGCTCACACATCTGTATCCTTTATATGACACGCTGGAAAGTAATTGATAACATACCTCTCTTATATGCTTCCTTTCTTGATTTTGTGATGATTAATCTTAATATAGAAGAGAAGTAGATGGACATTACTCGATAATGATCCCTTGAAAATAGAGAGTTACATGTTGTCATCGATAATAAACTCTTGAGATGCTGGGATGCAATTTGTTTGGAAATTACTTTTGGCATTTTAATCTCACAAATTTCATTTGATTTGGTTTCATTTCATATGGTATCACAAATTTCACTTGGCATTCAATCATTTCATTTGATATCACAAGTTCAAACTCACATATTTCATTTGATTTCATTTAGTATCACGAATTTAAAATCACAAATTTTCAATTGATATCATAATCATCATTTTAAACGCACCAAAATTATTTTGATATCATGTTAATCATTTCAAGAGGGTCATAATTACTTTTGATGTCTTTTATATTTGAAAAGAATTTTCACCTTCAAAAAGAGAACTGTTTTTGTATGTTTTGATCTAGACTTAATCCTTGCAAAACATGTTCTGTTATCTTGCATAATGGTTAGGGAGAGTAAACTCACTTAGAATACTGAATCAATATTTCTTCTTTTTGTCTCACACTGTTTAGCTATCTTACATAATGTTTAGGGAGAATACAATCATTTAGGATCATGAATCATTATTGTTGTCCCTTGTTAATTCTTGTACGTTGTATTGAATAGTCTAGAACAAATCTTTATTAACGATACATAGGGAGAAATATTAGGTAGAAAGCCCATTCCTAGGAGAACGATAGAAGTGTCCCCATCCCTAAGGCTAGCTTGCACTTGTTGAATTTTGATGAAGCCAAAAGGGGGAGAGAGATGAGACATGAGATGTCTAGAGATGAGACATGAGATGAGATATAAGATGTCTAGCTAGAGATGAGACATGAGATGTCTAGAGATGAGACATGAGATGAGATATAAGATGTCTAGCTAGAGATGAGACATGAGATGTCTAGAGCTGAGAGATAAGATAAGATATCTAGATATCCGGGGAGAGAACTGGGGAAAGAAATATAGCTCTGGGAGTGATCTAAGTTTAATTATGTTCTCTAGTCATCTATGGGTTTGTCATCATCAAAAAGGGGGAGAATGTTAGAATCTTAAGTTTTGATGGTGACTAAAGTATGATATGGTCTAGTACTTAAAAGAACATAATCAACACTTAGGAAGGATTAGATGACATGGTTAGAATCCTGAGTTAGATCACTTGCGAATGCAAGATCACTTCCGGAAGTATTAGCACTAGAGCTCGCGGATGGAGTACACATCCCATAGGGGACGCAAACGGAAGCAAGTGAGACACTTGGTTAGAACCCAGTCTAGATTGCTAACACTGAATCCTAAGTTAAGATGCGGATTCACTTCCGGATGAATTAAGACTAGCGCTCACGGATGAAAGACTCATCCCATAGCGGAATCACAACCGGATGCGGAATCACTTCCGGATGGACTAGGACTAGCGCTCGCGGATGAATGATTCATCCCCCAGCGGCAGCGAGTAACTAGGGAATTAACTTAGCCCATGAGCATTAGTGACACAAAACCTTAAGACTAAGCTATGATTCAACCGGAAGTGAAATTGCTTCCTGTTAGATTTAGACTGGCGCAGGTTGATAAAATAGATATAACCCCAAGCGTCAGTGAAAATGCAACGTCAAGTGAAATTGCTTCCTCTTAGATTTTGACTGGTGCAGACTGATAAAATAGAATAACCCCAAGCGTCAGTGAATCAGCCTCGTCAAGTGAAATTGCTTCCTGTTAGATTTAGACCGGCACAGGCTGATAGAAGAGATATAACCCTAAGCGTTAGTAAGTTTACCACGTCAAGTGAAAGTGCTTCCGATAGCTTAGTGACTAGCGCTGACTGTTGGATTGAAGGACACTGAGCGAGAGTAAGTGATAGTGAACTAAATCCTTCATCCAGTTGATTTACCTCCGGATGTAGAAGTGCTTCCGAATACATCATAGACTAAGAGGACTAACGTTCAAAGTATACAATACACTAAGTCAGAACATAGTCTAAGTAAGACTACTCCCCATAGCAAACTTCCCACAACATGTATAGTTCTTACTATATTTGATTATATATATATTGCTATGTTGGACTAACCAGTATGTGCAGAACTTAGTCACACTTCCGGATGCAAATGAGCTTCCGGATGCAAAGACTCTTGGCATTGGATTTCAGAGATTAACACTTGCAGAGCAAGATTGCCACTTCCGGATGAACGATGATCATCCGTCAGTAGGAGTACAAGAGTAAACGTCACATACTCAGAAGTCAGAATGCTTTTGTCAGAGCAGAGGTGTCAGGACTACTTTTCAGAGATAAAGCAAGTCAACCCTGCTAAGCATTAATGAAGATGTACTTCACAACGGTAACTTGGGATCAACGGCTATATTCAAACGGTCATATTCAACCTGCCGCCCAAGCCTTTGAAGCCGAGTATAAAAGGAACATATACATTCAGAAGAGGAGTGAGAGAAGAATAGAGCCTATTGTATGAAACATTGTATTCTACATTCCTCTCATCTTCTACTACTCTCAGATCTAGATTTGTAACATTATTAGAGAGTGATTCAGTTGTACTTAAGTGAGTAACATCTTCTACTCTTAGAGAGAGTCATTTGTACTTAAGTGCTTATCACAATCAGTTCATAGAGTGAACATATAACCAAATCCTCTAATTAATAGAGGCCGTTCTAAAGCTTGTGCTTGAAGAACAGAATTGTTATCTTACAAAAGTGAGGGGGAGCATTTAGAGGTTCTCTAAATCTCCATAGGTTGCAAGTTAGCCCGCAAAACTTGTGGTTGTAAGGTTGCAGGTGATCCCATTGTAAAACCTGTGGTTGTAAAGGTTTGCAGGTGAGCCTGTTGTAAAACCTGTGGGTTGTTAGGTGAACCCGTGTTCGTAAAACCTAAAGTGTAAAGGCTTTCTTGTGCCTGGTTCAAACAAGAAGTTTAGTGGATTGAAAATCTCAGGTGGAGCCTGGGGACTGGATGTAGGTCTGGGACTGACCGAACCAGGATAAACTCGCTTGTGCATATTTTGCTTATTTAAATCTCACACCAAGCACCACACCACTACATACTCACTTGTGCTTGGGATGATTCATCGTCACTCTCATCAAGCACCAGGAGTAAAGTTTTAAAAAGGGAAAATTTTAAGTTTTTATTCTGCCACCCAATTCACCCCCCCTCTTGGGTGACAGCCACGCATTTCAAAATCCTATTCAAGGAAGTGCAACCACAACAACCTAATTGAAACACTAGCTATTCAAGCCAAGCAACCACTTAAAGCATGTAAAGCATCATCAATCAATTCACATAGGAAATAGGAAATCCATAACATTTGACATACAAACATAGTATCCAATACATATGATATCAATCCATAACAAATAGAAAGATAAAGTCATGTCTCTACCCAAAATACACAAGGAATTGCAACCACATATCCCAAATATACAATGAAAGAGCATGGAACAAGATAAACTCCCCTATGGAGCTCATTGAAGCAATTGACCATCTTCACACCACCAAAGCACCAAGAACTTATCCTCTCATGGAAGGAGGAGAGGAATTTCGCCCAAAACCTACCCAAGAAGTGGCTGTGATGAGGTGGGGTGAGATGGAGAAGAAGGTTGGTGAAAATGGAAGAGGAAATGTAGATAGATGAAGAAGGAAATATGGAAGACTTGAGTTGAAATCTCATGGAAATGGAAGTGGAATGAGTGGGTTTGAGAGATTTTGAGTGAACCCTAGCATAGCTGAAATGCGTGGCTGTCACCCAAGAGGGGGGGGGGGTGAATTGGGTGGCAGAATAAAACTTATTATTTTCCCTTTTTAAAACTTTACTCCTTGTGCTTGATGAGAGTGACGATGAATCATCCCAAGCACAAGTGAGTATGCAGTGGTGTGGTGCTTGGTGTGGGGATTTAAATAAGCAGAATATGCACAAGCGAGTTTATCCTGGTTCGGTCACTCCCAGACCTACATCCAGTCCCCAGGCTCCACCTGAGATTTTCAATCCACTAAACTTCTTGTTTGAACCAGGCACAAGAAAGCCTTTACACTTTAGGTTTTACGAGCACGGGTTCACCTAACAACCCACAGGTTTTACAACGGGCTCACCTGCAAACCTTTACAACCACAGGTTTTACAACGGGATCACCTGCAACCTTACAACCACAAGTTTTACGGGCTAACTTGCAACCTATGGAGATTTAGAAAAACCTCTAAATGCTCCCCCTCACTTTTGTAAGATAACAATTCTGTTCTTCAAGCACAAGCTTTAGAACAGCCTCTATTAATTAGAGGATTTGGTTATATGTTCACTCTATGAACTGATTGTGATAAACACTTAAGTACAAATGACTCTCTCTAAGAGTAGATGATGTTACTCACTTAAGTACAAATGAATTACTCTCTAATAATGTTACAGATCTAAGATTGGAGAGTAGAAGATGAGAGGAATGTAGAATACAATGTTTCAGACAATAGGCTCTGTTCTTCTCTCTTCTCTTCTGAATGTAGATGTTCATTTTATACTTGACATCAAGGCTTGGGTGGCAGGTTGAATATGTCCGTTTGAATATAGCCGTTAATCTCATGTTACCGTTTGCCCAATAAATGCTTCATCAATGCATAGCAGGGTTGACTTGCTTTATCTCTGAAAAGTAGTCCTGACACCTCTGCTCTGACATAAGCATTCTGACACTGCATCTCTGAACGTTCTGACATTCTGATTGCTTGCGGAAGCAACTCCTCATCCGGAAGCAACCTTACTTAGTGTGCTGCACTTGAACGTTAGTTTAGCAATATAAGCACATAGTCACATGCAGTGGGCGTTCCCTAAGTCTAAGGTGTATCCGGAAGCACTTCTACATCCGGAAGTAAATCCACTGGATGAAGGATTTAGTTCACTATCACTCACTCTCGCTCAGTGTCCTTCAATCCAACAGTCAGCGCTAGTCACTAAGCTATCGGAAGCTCTTTCACTTGACGTGGTAAACTCACTGACGCTTAGGGTTATATCTCTTTTATCAGCCTGTGCCAGTCTAAATCTAACAGGAAGCAATTTCACTTGACGTAGCTGATTCACTGACGCTTAGGGTTATATTACCTCTATCAGTCTGTGCCAGTCTAAATCTATCAGGAAGCAATTTCACTTGACGTGGCTTTTTCACTGACGCTTGGGGTTATTCTATTCTATCAACCTGCGCCAGTCTAAATCTAACAGGAAGCAATTTCACTTCCGGTTGAATCATAGCTTAGTCTTAAGGTTTTGTGTACCTAATGCTCATGGACTAAGTTAATTCCCTAGTGAGTTACTCGCTGCCGCTGGGGGATAAATCATTCATCCGCGTGCGCGAGTCCTAGTCTATCCGGAAGTAGATCCACATCCGGTTGCACTCTTACTTGGGATCCTATGTTAACCTATTGCTCTCTAAGTACTTGGTCTATTCTTTTATATTTTAGTCTTCATCAAAACTTAAGATTCTAACATTCTCCCCCTTTTTGATGATGACAAACCTAGTTTTATCGATTAAATTCATAAGGAAGGATTAGCAAAAGAATAAAAGCAATAGATAAGAACAAGTAACTTAGACAAATATTATTGATGAGCAGAAGTTACAAGTCAGAGTATATAATCAAATAACATTTACAAGTAAAGAACATATACATGTAAATAACTTTAAGCAAGTATGAAAGTATGCATGAAAACAAAACAAAAAGAAAAATTTCTAAGTTAAAAGAATGTTTGGATTGGGGGTTCAGGGTTTGTGTTTCTTTTTCCTCTCCCTCTCCTTTTGCCTCTCTTCATTTCATTTTTGCAGTTTGGCTAGCTCGGCCTCCTGCACATTCTGGTTTATCTGGGCAATGATCTCCTGAAGCTCTTCTTCATCTCTTTCCCTTCTGAGCCTCTCTGATTCAATAGACTCCTCGAATGCCCTTTTTAGGTTCTCCACTTCTTCATACCCAGGGAACCCAGTAGCATCGTCGAAGTAGGAGACCTCTCCATTGGGATAGTGAACAACCCGGATTTTCACGTTCCATACAGGGAAGTTGGGATCCTCCTCAACTTCCTGGGCTTTCCTTTTCCCTTTCCCTTTGCTCTTCCCTTTGCTCTTGCTAATTGGAGGAGTGGGCATGGCACTTGCTCTATCAGCATCGAGGCAAGCCATCTGACCAAAGGATAGCTTGTCTGTGAATCCAAACTTCTCAAATTCCTCAGGAGTCATGTCTTCAATTTCCAATTTGACTTCCTTCAGAATTGGGACTGTTTGAACCACTGGAGTTTCTTGCTCAGCCTGGGCAGATGAAGTTCCTTGCTCAGGTAGGTCAGATGGAGTCTCTTCTTCACCCTCATCAGATTCAGTGGAGACAATTATCTTCCTGGCATGTCTTCTAGCAACGGCCTTCTTTCTGGACTCACTGACTCTGACTGCTGGCTCAGATGAGGAAGGAGGGGCAGATGATCGCTCAGATGAAGGACTCTCAGACACTTGCCCAGAGGATGCAGGAACAGGCTTGACTATCACAATGGGAGGATGGTTAGGTCTCTTCAGCCCGTATTTCATCATAATCTCCTCAACAATGTTTTTGCTTGACTTAGTTGGAGAAGGCTCTGATGAAGACGACTCAGGCTGTGAAGATTGGGTACTTTCTGGCTCAAAAACAACCATATCCCATTGTAGTCCTTGCTCAGCTGCTTTCTTCTGCTGCATGAACCGGATGGCTTCTCCTCTTATAAGGCTCTCAGCACCACCCAATCTTTGGGACTCAAATGCACGACGCAGGGCGGCCGTGATGTCTTCATTCATCCAGAGTGATGGCTGGTTGAGAACATCCCTTGTGGCCATACTGAAGCGAAGAGCAGACATAACATTTCTCCCCCTTTTGTCATCATCAACAAGGGTGAGTGCCAGGGATGGACTTGAGGACGAGGAGGGTGGAGATTTTTGGGGTGAGGTTTCTGGGGAGGAGGTAGATTGGGTACTTTCTGGTGATGAGGTAGGGTCGGATGAGGTAGGGTTGGGGAACCAATTGGGGGTGACAAAGAGACCCTCAAAAGGATGAGTGGAGGAGTATTCCTTGTAGTTGGTGGAGGCTGGGGTAAATGGTAAATGGTCATCAGAGAGTGGTTGAAGGCGGGGATACTCTCTATAGAATTGGTTGAGGGGGTGAATGACTGTGTCAGATCCTATGGGGCTAGTGCTTGGATGGGTAGGGTTGGAGAGACGGAGTGGAGAGCGTGTAGGAGCGCCAGGGCGTGAGAGAATGGGTGAAGGAGGTGGAGATGGAGAATTTAGTGGGGATTGGCATGGAGAGTGGTGAGGTGAGTCTTGGGTTTGCTGGTCATGGGTAGGTGAAGGTTGGGATTTGTGGTCATTATTTGGTGACGGAGGAGGTTGGTGGTCATTCTGTGGTGGTGGCTGTGGGTGTTGAGTGTTAGGTGGAGGAGGAGGGGGAAGTTGAGGGTGATTAGGAGGTGGGTTTTGAGGAGGAGGAGGAGGTGGTAGGTTACCTTGTTGTGGTTGGGGAATTTGTAGGTGTTGGAGAATGAGATCTAATTTGGCATCCACCTGGCAAGCTGATGTTCTACCTGGCCAACTCTGTCCTCAAGCCGCTGGATCCGCTCCCCTTGGTGCTGGAACCCAGCATCACAATCAAGCCTTAGATGGGCCACCAGTGACTCAGACAATTGAAGGATAATCTCAGCCTTCATCTCTTGAGCAAATGCCCTCACAGTCGCTGGCACTTTTGGAACATGGCTTGGCCCAGCATGGGAATCAACTTCCTGATCCCCTGCACCAGATGCAGAGGGGGCTGAAGTCTGAGAGGCACTCTCGGCCTGCGATCCTGAGCGAGTGGGCTTAGCAGGCTTGATATACTTGATGCCCATCTTTCCAATGTTGGTTGCTCCCACTGGCTTACACTTTACATTTTCTTCCTCCACAGCAGATGTGGCCTTGATCAGATGCTTCTCAAGGAGGAAGGCAATGATGGTGGGATAAGGAAGATGGCCAGACTTGTCATTTGTCAACCATCGCTGAAGCTCTAGGCTGATCAACTGGCCGGGATTGATAGGTTGTTGTTTGAGAAGTCTGGGGAACCAAGGATTGTCAATCAAGGTGAACTCGTTGAAGTTACCCCCTTTGTGTGTCATCATTCGGGAGTAAACGTAGTACAAGAGCCTGTAAGAGTCAGACATCTTGGATACCTTTTTCCCTGAGGTACCATATAACTTATCGAGATCCTCCTTGCTGAACTTTAGTGACTCAGGGTATAGCCACTCATTCATGCTCTCGTCATTGATCCCCATCATTTCATTCAATGTCTTCCACGTGAACCTGAAAGTTCTTCCCCTTACAGTGGCAGTGAAGGAGAGTCTGTGGATTTACTCTTTCCCATCAACCTTTTTGAACTTAGCCTTGCCTGTGAGAGACTGACAGAATACACGCAGGACGTTGACGTTGTAGTCCTGGTTGATCCCCAGCCAGGGCATGTACCTCTCAAGGTAAGGGCGCAGATGAGGGAATCCTAGTTCATCAATCTTGTCCAGATCGATGAACAGGCCATGGTTGAAGATGAGAATGGATGTCTCAAATTTGGCGGCCACACTCTCCAATGCCCCATCTCTGTATATAGTAGGGTCATCTTCTTCAACCCTCTGCCTCTTGGAAGAAGGCTCTTCAGCAAATTGCACCTTCTTCTTCTTCCCTTTTCTCTGGGCTTCCCTTGCTTGCTCATTCTCAGAAGCTACTGGCTGTTCTGCCACTCTACCAGAAGTTTCAGGCTGACCCTGAATATTTTCACCCTGCCCCAGTGTTTGCCCAGAACCTTCATGGTGTTCATGATGTTCATCGCGATGTTCTTCACAATGCCCAGATTTGCCAGAATGTTTGTGACTTGATTTTCCAGATTTCGACTTGTGTTTCTTGGATGAAGAGGTTTTCTGTGTAACTGGGTTGGATTCATGAGATCCGACCATTTTTTGTGTGGGATGATTGGTGAAAGGAGATGAAATGCGAAAGAGTGTTTGAAGAATGCGAAGAACACAGATGAATATGAAGAAAATTTCAGAGAGAATGGTTAAAGTGAATTTGATGCAAGTAAAAAGTGAAAGTGAAAAATGACATCTATTTATAGGCAAAACTTCTGAGGGTAAAATGGGCATCTTCTTTCAAATTTTCACATTGGGTAACGTAAGATTTTAAGTTGGAACGACACACCTGATGACACGTGTTGCTTCAATTAGTCAGAGAAGGCACAACGCCCCACAGAGGGAGTTGAAACGTTTCTGAAGTGACGTGTCCCTTGGACTGGTGCTGGCGCTCTCTTGGTTTCATCATCCAGCGTCAGCGTGTGATCATCTGGAAGTGGTTTTGCTTCCGGTTAGACAGGCGCTCTTGGTTGCCTTGAGTAGTCATTCAGCGTCAGCACGAGAGCATCCGGAAGTAGTTTTGCTTCTGGTTGTACTTACTTAAGATTTAACATTGAGGGACCTGCAAAACTTAAGGTTGGCACTTCGATGCCTAAGTTAGCACAGTTGGCAGGTTTTAATAATTAAGTACAGATGTTCTCTGAAGATTAAACTTCATCTTAACATTCCCAAATGTCTCTTTATAAGGATAAATTAATCAACCCTCAGTGATAGTTTGGTAAAACAAGAGCATTACTAAAGTGAAAACAGATTTTGAAAATTTTGTTCACAATTTCACATAGTTTCACTCTCAAGTCATGAACTTTACTCATACTCTTTTGGATGAATACCAGTTGTGATAGTACAGGGAGTATAGAATAGATTGCATATTTTCAGAGTTTCATAAACAAACATAATTCGATAAATATGCCTTAAGAATGTTCATGCTAGATTATGAAGATATGTAAATTGTCAACACAATGAAATTCTAAAAGCCTTATAGTCAAGAGAATAGTTTAGTTTTAAGAATAAATCAGGTTTACAAATCAACCAAATTCTCAGCATATGATCACAGTAGTTTTCAAATCTCATCTCAAGTCCTTTCAAATATGCTTAATGTGATCTCACTACTCTTACCAATTTTGCCAAAGTAAATTTAAAAGTTCCTAATCCAAGTCTGACAAGAAAGACTATCCATTAAGATGCATAACAAAATGAGTGATGGAAAGAAATACTCATATGAGATTGGCGAAATTTTCTCAAGATCAAGTTCAGAACAGCCATTTCTTCTCATGAGCATACTTGTTGATGTTCTCTCTTGTGCATCCATATCGCTCAAGCTTTCATAATCAAAGCTACATTTGCGTCAAGTAGCAGCTTGTTTGATTTTGGCAGGTGGTGTTTGATCTTTTCAATCTCAGGAGCAGTAGCACTCGGAGCCCAGTATAAACAACAGCTCATTCAGATTTGACACATTGCTCAGATCAGGTATGATCTTGAATATTGTTGTTCCTTTGGATCTTCTTTCCTACAAAATACCAAATGATTTCTTTTTCCCATTTTTCAGTCTCCAGACTTGGATCTGACTGGTCAGTTTGTAGGAAGTATGTAATTCTCATGCTCCTAAGAATTATTCACTATGAATATGGCATTGCGAATCAACTATGACTATATGCACATGGTTATACACGGTTTTTGATAATGATAGTCATAGATGGCATGTAGACTATGAACATTGTGTGAAATTTCTTATAAGCCATATAATGTTCATATATATGATGCTTGATGTAAAATCTCAATAAGTCCATCTAACATTTGCATAGGAGATTTTACTATTGCATGCTTCAACCTTAAGTGATCCCTTCCTTACCCAAGGAGATCTTCTATACTTATCTTTGGCCTGAAGCACTTTCTTAGGAGAGACAGGATTCATAGGCTTTCTCCATGTTGATTGAGACATCCTCTCTCTCATGTTCTTCTCAGGATAGTTGAGTGGAACTCTGTGATAGCTCATCCTTGAGATAGAACCTTTGTTCCTAATGGTGGCGCACTGCTTCTTATGATTGAACCAGATGGTTGCAGCAGTGATATCACCACGAGTTCTTTTCTTTGGGGCAAGAGGAACTCTTGATCTTTCCTGCACAAGTAAGGCACTGGAAGGGAGTTTTGGTACCCATTTGTACTTGGGTCCTACATGGTTAGCGCTGGACCTTACTTGTCCTTTAGGGATCCATACAAATTTATTTCTCACATGTAAATTTTTCTTAAGACTACATGTGTGAGAAATATGACCTGATCTACCACAATAATGACAGATAATGGGATGATATTCAGAATGGAATTTCCTATCATTATCTTGGTCAGTTTTCTTTTCAAGGACTCTATCTTTATTTACTTTTGAAGTCTCAGAGTCTTTTGGAAACTCTTCCTTCAAGGATGGAACTTTGGACTCCTTGGTTGTAGAAGAAAGAATAAGTTCCTCAAGTTCCCTATTCCTTTTTCTTAAGCCTAGAACTTCTTTTGCAAGTTTACAGAATTCACTATGTAGCTCATTATACATATCTTGCAATTCAGAAGGTTCAAGTTTAGGTACCTCATTTTCTTCAGTTTCTGAATCTTCTAGGCAGAGATCGACACTCTCTTCACTGGTGCTAGCTTCCTCTATATCACCATCCAGTAGCTCATCAAGGATAGATTCACAGGGAGCACAAAATGAGCTTTGGACAGTTTTAATTTCAAGAGATTGATTAGAAGCATACATAGCATCAAGAGTGTTCCAAATATCTCTAGCATTAGAGCAATGTTTAATTTTCTGGAAATCATTGTCAGGTAAACTTTTGTACAAAATTTGCATTGCTCTAATGTTTAAGCAAAATAAATTTTTCTCCTCTTCAGTCCAGTTTACTTTTGGTTTGAAATCAGAGTTCTTTTCAAAGACATCCCATATTTTGAAATCCGTGGATAGTATAAAACTTTTCATCCTTCCCTTCCATAAGTAGAAATCAGTATTTTCTAACAAGGGTGGGATAGTATGATCAAAACCTTCAAAACACATTTTATAACCCAAGTCAGCCTAGGTCTTTGCACTTGAGATCGTTGGATCCTTTAAACAAGTGACCTTGCTCTGATACCAAATGAAATGCGTGGCTGTCACCCAAGAGGGGGGGGTGAATTGGGTGGCAGAATAAAACTTATTATTTTTCCTTTTTAAAACTTTACTCCTTGTGCTTGATGAGAGTGACGATGAATCATCCCAAGCACAAGTGAGTATGCAGTGGTGTGGTGCTTGGTGTGGGGATTTAAATAAGCAGAATATGCACAAGCGAGTTTATCCTGGTTCGGTCACTCCCAGACCTACATCCAGTCCCCAGGCTCCACCTGAGATTTTCAATCCACTAAACTTCTTGTTTGAACCAGGCACAAGAAAGCCTTTACACTTTAGGTTTTACGAGCACGGGTTCACCTAACAACCCACAGGTTTTACAACGGGCTCACCTGCAAACCTTTACAACCACAGGTTTTACAACGGGATCACCTGCAACCTTACAACCACAAGTTTTGCGGGCTAACTTGCAACCTATGGAGATTTAGAAAAACCTCTAAATGCTCCCCCTCACTTTTGTAAGATAACAATTCTGTTCTTCAAGCACAAGCTTTAGAACAGCCTCTATTAATTAGAGGATTTGGTTATATGTTCACTCTATGAACTGATTGTGATAAACACTTAAGTACAAATGACTCTCTCTAAGAGTAGATGATGTTACTCACTTAAGTACAAATGAATTACTCTCTAATAATGTTACAGATCTAAGATTGGAGAGTAGAAGATGAGAGGAATGTAGAATACAATGTTTCAGACAATAGGCTCTGTTCTTCTCTCTTCTCTTCTGAATGTAGATGTTCCTTTTATACTTGACATCAAGGCTTGGGTGACAGGTTGAATATGTCCGTTTGAATATAGCCGTTAATCCCATGTTACCGTTTGCCCAATAAATGCTTCATCAATGCATAGCAGGGTTGACTTGCTTTATCTCTGAAAAGTAGTCCTGACACCTCTGCTCTGACATAAGCATTCTGACACTGCATCTCTGAACGTTCTGACATTCTGATTGCTTGCGGAAGCAACTTTTCATCCGGAAGCAACCTTACTTAGTGTGCTGCACTTGAACGTTAGTTTAGCAATATAAGCACATAGTCACATGCAGTGGGCGTTCCCTAAGTCTAAGGTGTATCCGGAAGCACTTCTACATCCGGAAGTAAATCCACTGGATGAAGGATTTAGTTCACTATCACTCACTCTCGCTCAGTGTCCTTCAATCCAACAGTCAGCGCTAGTCACTAAGCTATCGGAAGCTCTTTCACTTGACGTGGTAAACTCACTGACGCTTAGGGTTATATCTCTTTTATCAGCCTGTGCCAGTCTAAATCTAACAGGAAGCAATTTCACTTGACGTAGCTGATTCACTGACGCTTAGGGTTATATTACCTCTATCAGTCTGTGCCAGTCTAAATCTATCAGGAAGCAATTTCACTTGACGTGGCTTTTTCACTGACGCTTGGGGTTATTCTATTCTATCAACCTGCGCCAGTCTAAATCTAACAGGAAGCAATTTCACTTCCGGTTGAATCATAGCTTAGTCTTAAGGTTTTGTGTACCTAATGCTCATGGACTAAGTTAATTCCCTAGTGAGTTACTCGCTGCCGCTGGGGGATAAATCATTCATCCGCGTGCGCGAGTCCTAGTCTATCCGGAAGTAGATCCACATCCGGTTGCACTCTTACTTGGGATCCTATGTTAACCTATTGCTCTCTAAGTACTTGGTCTATTCTTTTATATTTTAGTCTTCATCAAAACTTAAGATTCTAACAATAGCCACCTTATTTTCGTTCAAATGGGGCTTGAAGAGAAGTTTGGGGGGGTGTTAGGAAGCTTATATAGGGTGTAGATACCCTAATTTCGCGAATCTGAATTTTTGGCTGCAGAGTGGCGCCCATGTGGCGCCCACGGGCGTCCCTTGGGCACCAATGGCGCCCAAATGGCGCCCAAGGGCGTGCCTAGGGCGCCACCAATCTGTAATGGCGCCCAGGTGGTGCTCAGATGGCGCCCGGGGGCGCCAAACTAATCATTTCTCCCATTTTTACCCTTTTTTGCTTTCCTTGCTTCCTCAGTCTTGTGCTTTGCTTCCATGATCTCTTTGAGTATTTTCTTCCATTAACCTATAAGAGATTAATACTTGAAGTAGCATCACAAAGTTCTCAAAAAGATGAATGACAATAAATCAATTTAAATATGACAAAATTGCCCTTAACTAGAACAAATTCCAACAACTAAAGCAATAGCTAGAATCTATGCTAATTAGGTGCAATTATCATCAAAACATGCATTAATTCAATGGATTTGGCCATGAAAAGATATGCAAATATATGGTGCAATCACCCGCCTACCCACGATTGTGATCATCATATTTACTTGAAGAGTGAGAAGTCAGTTAGTTGCAGGCTGTACTGATATGGTCTTGCGCAAATGGATGAAATCGAACGGCAGGTCAGGAATATGCTTGCTACCGGAGCGAGAAGTCATAGTCCTTTCGTAGCTCCTGTTGTGTTGGTACACAAGAAAGATGGATCGTGGCGATTCTGTGTTGACTATCGTCGCTTAAATGAGATCACTATGAAAGATAAGTTTCCCATTTCCCTCATTGAAGATTTAATGAATGAACTACAAGGTGCCCAGTACTTCTCTAAGCTGGACTTTCGTTCCAGTTACCATCAAGTGCGCATTGTTAGAATCTTAAGTTTTGATGAAGACTAAAATATGAAAGAACAAGCCAAACACTTAGAGAATATTAGGTTAATATAGAACCCCAAGTAAGAGTGCTTCCGGATGTGGATTTACTTCCGGATGGACTAAGACTGGCGCTCGCGGATGAACGTCTCATCCCCCAGCGACAACAAGTATATCACTAAGTCATAACTCAGTCTAAGAGCATTAGTGTATAAAATCCTTGAGACTAAGTTAGGAAGCTTCCGGATGTAGATTTGCTTCCGGTTGTATTAAGACTAGCGCTGGCTGTTGGTATGGATAACACTGAGCGCCAGTGACCATAACCCAACGTCCAGTGGATTTGCTTCCGATTGCTTAGTAACTAGCGCTGGCTGTTGGTATGGATAACACTGAGCGTCAGTGAGTAAAATGTGAACATAACCCAACGTCCAGTGAAAGTGCTTCCGGATGTGGAATTGCTTCCGGATGGAAAAGAACTCCCTTAGACTAAGTGAACTCCCACTGCATGTGAGTATGTGCTATTATTGTTAAGACTAACGTTCAAAATGCAGCACACTGAGTAAAGTTGCTTCCGGATGTGGACTTGCTTCCGCAAGCAATCAGAATGTCAAAACGTTCAGAGCAGTGCAGTGTCAGAATGCTTTCGACAGAGCAGAGGTGTCAGAACTACTTTTCAGAGATAAAGCAAAGTCAACCCTGCTAAGCATTAATGGAGCATTAATTGGGCAAACGGTAACTTGGGAAAAACGGCCATATTCAAACGGCTAACCCACCTACCAAGAGTGAGAATACTTGAAGACTATATAAACAAACTCACCTTCATTTATGAAGACAACTTATATCTTTGACATCTTGAAGAAAGCTAGAGTGAGAAACCGAGAAATCCTTCAAGCATTCAAAGTTGCCCAGAAAAGAGAAAGAACATTTAACTCATTGAGAGTCCTTTTCATCTACTTATCTTGTGCTCTTTGTGGTTAAGTCTCTTCTTGTATTAAGAGCATTGATTGTACTTAAGTGTGTAACATTATCCGTTCTTGAAGAGAACTAAGTTTAGAAAATCCTTTATTTGTAAAGGTTGAACCCTTGCTAGTTGTAAGGGGGAGCTAGTTAGCAAGGTTGCAAGTGAGTCTTGAGTAAAACTTGTGGTTGTAAGGTTGCAAGTGATCCCGTCCAAAACTTGCGGTTGTAAAGGTTCCAGGTGAACCCATTTCTAAAACCTGGGGATAGTGGAACTCAATCTGGGTGGTTGAGAACTGGACGTAGGTCAGGAAGACCGAACCAGTATAAACCCTTTGCTGTTATTGTTTGATTTTTATTTGGTAGCACAATTCACCCCCCTCTTTCTAACTTGATTCCAACGAATCTAGAAAGTAAAGATCCAGTAATGGATACAGATTATTCCTTGCCAGATGTCTCTATTCAACCCAACAAGCCTCCAGGTTTTGATGGATATAACTATCCATTCTGGAAATTCCAAATGGAGACCTACATCAAGTCCAGCGACATCCGACTCTGGGATGTGATTGAACATGGGAATCACACCCGTCTAGATGATGATGGCTTTGCAAAGCAGCGATCCAGATACACCAATGAGGACTATGCTCTAGTCCAGCTAAACTTTAGGGTCATGCACTACATTCAATGTGCCCTTAGTCCTAAGGAGTTTCATAGGATCAGCCACCACAAAATTGCTAAGGATATGTGGGAGGCTCTTGAGGCTGCTCACTCTGGAACCAAGGGAGTGAAGGCAAGACGGGTCGAGATGTTGGTAGAAGAATTTCACAAATTTGCCATGATTAGTCCAACTGAGCCAATCAGAGAGCTGGAGCTCAGGTTCACTCATCTTATCAATAACCTGGCCTCCCTGGGCAAAGACATTCCTGAAAGAGAACAAGTCAGCAAGATCTTAAAAGTCTTGAAAGGTGATTGGATCACCAAAGTTACAATCTTGCAGGAAGTCCAAGGAGAGTCAACCAGTTCCATCACTGCACTGTTTGGTTCTCTGGCTGAGTACGAACCAACCCTGCTGGCTCAGAGAGCTCCTCAAGCCTCATCCAAAACCAAGAATCTTGCCCTTGTTGCTCCCAGCAAGGAGAAGAATGATGATAATGATGATGATGAGGATGATGAGGAGGAATTGGATGATAAGGAGATGGCTATGATGGTGAGAAAATTCAGAAAGTTCTTCAAGAAGAAATGAGGCTTTCAGAAAGGTGATTCCAGCCAGAGGAAGGGATCTAAGAAGGAACGGGCCCCAGTGTGCTTTGAATGTAAAAAGTCTGGCCACTTCAAGGCTAAGTGCCCAAGCCTGCAGAGATCAAAGGGGAAGGACAAAAGAAAAGCCTTTGTATCCTCTATCTGGGTGAATAGCTCAGACGAGGAAGCAAGTGATGAGGAAGAGGTTGCCAACCTCTGTCTGGTTGCCAGAGAAGATGATGAGGGAGCATCCTCAGATTTTGATCCCATCCAGGAGGACAGTGAGGTAACTTTTTCTGAACTACAAGAGGCTTATAATGAGGTTCACGAAGAATTCTCCCGATTATGTAAAGCCTATAAAGTATTGAAAATTAAAAAGGAATCACTTGAGTCCAAGGTGGACTCACTGAGTGAAGAACTAGCGGAAGCCAGAAAGCTTCCGGTAGCGGATAGCAAGGGTTCTTCCCAAGCAGAACCCAATGCCTCAATACTTGAGAGCTGCCCTAGTTGCAGCAAAATCTCAGCTGAAAGAGATAAACTGCAAAATGCCCTGCAGAAGTTCACAAATGGATCTGAAATGTTAAATATCATTTTAATGAATCAGAGGGCATATAGGGACAAGTCTGGCTTAGGATACACACCTAGAGGGAAAAAGTGGGTGAAACCAAAAGTGAAACCCTACTTAAAATTCTTCCATAGAGCCACTGAGCACAGCTCCACACCTTTTAGCTTCTGTAATTATTGTAACAGGAAGGGACACTCCACGTCCACCTGTAATGCTAAGAAGCATGGAGCAAACAACTCCTATAAATGGGTCCCAAAAGGAACCAAGGCTACAAAGGATCCTCCTCCAAGAAAAGAAACTAAGGGAGGACAGGGATCCAGAGGCTGGAAACAATCCTCAAGGAAAGCCCAAGAGCCTAGAGCCAACACTAGGCCAGAGACACAAATTAATCATAAGCCCAAGGTCAAAACTAACACTGGACCAAGGGCTTTGGGTACCTAAGCTTGCTTGATTCTTTCAGGTGTGTCTCAAAGCATCCAAGAATAGGAAGTGGTATATTGACAGCGGATGCTCGAGACATATGACTGGAGACAGAGACAAATTCAAATCCTTGGTGATCAAAGACGGAGCCACAGTTACCTTTGGAGGAAATCAAAGTGGAAAGATCACCGGAGTTGGAGAAGTTGGGCCAGTGAAAGACGTCTATCTGGTGGATGGTCTCTGTCACAACCTGCTGAGCGTGAGCCAGAGCACTGACAAAGGAAATTGGGTAATCTTTGATTCACATGAGTGCATGATAGTAGATAAGCAAGATCTAAATCTAGATAAGGCCAACCTAAAATGCAAACTTAAGGCAAATAGAAATGGAAACCTATACACTCTAGATTTATGTCAACAACTGGAAGAAAAATGCTTAATATCTAGGGATGAAAATAGTTGGCTTTGGCATAAAAGGCTAGCACATGTTAATTTTACTCAACTTGACATGTTGATTAAGAAAGAGCTAGCTATAGGTATTCCATCTTTCAAGGTTAAGCAAGATTATATTTGTGAATCCTGCCAACGAGGGAAGCAAACAAAGTCCTCGTTTAAGACCAAGAAGAGAGTCTCCACCAGCAGGCCCTTGGAACTAATCCACATGGATTTGGTTGGGCTAGCGAGAGTGAAGAGCTTGGGTGGAAACCTGTATGCTCTAGTGGTGGTGGATGACTATTCTAGGTTCACTTGGACAATGTTTCTTGCCTCTAAGCAAGATGCTTTTGATGCCTTTGTTGTCCTGGCTAAGAAAGTGCAGAATGAGAGAGACCTCAAAATCACAGCCATAAGGACAGACCATGGAGGAGAATTTGAGAACCATAGCTTCTCTGAGCTGTGTGAGCAGAATGGTATTGATCATAACTTCTCAGCTCCTAGAACTCCTCAGCAAAACGGTGTAGTCGAGAGGAAGAACAAGGTTCTGACTGAGATGGCCAGGAGCATGCTCAATGAGAAAGAGGTTTCTCAAGTGTTCTGGGCGGACGCTATGAGCACTGCTTGCTACATCTCTAACAGAGCCTATGTTCGCAAGGGCTTGGACAAGACCCCCTATGAGTTGTACAAAGGCAGAAAGCCCAACATCAGCCACCTCAGAATCTTTGGATCAAAATGCTGTGTGCATAACAATGGAAAGGTAAATCTGGGTAAGTTTGATCCAAAAGCTGATATAGATGTATTCATAGGGTATTCCCTTAGGAGTAAGGCTTACAGAGTATACAACATGAGGACTAGAACTGTAGAAGAATCTATGCATGTTGTATTTGATGAAACTCCTACATGGGAACAATCCACAGAAGATGATGGGATAATAAACCTTCCAAAACCATCATCATCTTCACCACCAAAAGAAACACTAGCAAGCAATCTCAAAGAAGAAGATGAACCCAGTGATGAGCCTATAGTGCAGACAGTGCCTGATGAGGCAAAGTTGCCAACAGTTAGGAGACATCACAGGGATCATCCTCTTGATCAAGTGCTTGGTGATGTTTCTTCTGGTGTCAGAACCAGAAGACAGGTTCAAAATGAAGTTGAGTTTGGAGCCTTCTTATCTCAGATCGAACCAACTTCAGTTGAACAAGCTCTTGAGGACTGCGACTGGATTATTGCCATGCAGGAAGAGCTAAACCAGTTCGAAAGGAGCCAAGTTTGGGAACTAGTCCCAAGGCCGTCTCATCAATCCATAGTTGGGACCAAGTGGGTCTTCAAAAACAAACTGGATGAGACAGGTCAAATAACAAGGAACAAAGCCAGATTGGTAGCCAAAGAGTATAACCAAGAAGAAGGCATAGACTATGAAGAAACTTTTGCTCCAGTCGCTAGACTCGAAGCAATAAGGATTCTTCTAGCCTTTGCATCCATGAAAGACTTTAGATTATATCAAATGGATGTAAAGAGTGCATTTCTTAATGGTTACATCAAAGAAGAGGTTTATGTAGAGCAACCTCCTGGCTTTGAGGATCACAAGCATCCTAAACATGTGTATAGGCTAAAGAAAGCTTTGTATGGCCTGAAACAAGCTCCTCGAGCTTGGTATGAGAGACTCAGCAGCTTCTTGCTGGGAAAGGGTTTCTCAAGAGGCAAACTAGATAATACACTGTTTATTCTACACAAAGATAGAAACATGCTAATTGTCCAAATTTATGTCGATGATATTATTTTTGGGGCAACTAATGAAAAACTTTGTGAAGAACTTTCTAAGACTATGCAGGGAGAGTTTGAAATGTCAATGATAGGAGAACTAACGTTCTTCCTAGGACTGCAAATTAAGCAAAAGAAGAATGGAATATTCATCTCCCAAACTAAGTATTGCAGAGAGCTCCTCAAGAAGTTTGGGATGGATGAGTGCAAGGAGTATGACACTCCCATGAGTACCACTGCCGCACTCGATGCTGATGCAAAGGGTAAATCTGTCAGCCTGCCCATGTATAGGGGAATGATAGGTTCCCTGCTGTATTTAACGGCAAGTAGGCCTGACATTCAATTTAGTGTAGGCATGTGTGCTATGTTTCAAGCCAACCCCAAGGAGTCACATCTAACATGTGTTAAACGTATTCTAAGATACCTTGAGGGAACACAAGAGCTTGGTCTTTGGTACCCCAGAGGTAACCAAGAGTTCTTGTGGGCTTACTCTGACTCTGACCATGCAGGTTATAAAACTGATAGAAAGAGCACCAGTGGACAATGTGCCTTCCTTGGTGGTTGTCTGGTCTCTTGGGCTAGTAAAAAGCAAACCTGCGTGTCTTTATCATCCACAGAGGCAGAATACATTGCTGCAGCAAGCTGTTGTGCCCAAGTATTGTGGCTGAAGAACCAACTGAGAGATCTTGGCTTGGAGTTCCCTGAGGCTCCCATACTTTGTGACAACACAAGCACTATCAGCTTCGCCAAGAATCCGGTTCAGCACACAAGGACAAAGCACATTGATGTCAGACATCACTTCATCAGAGATCATGTTCAAAAGAAGGATGTCAAAGTGCAATTTGTTCCCACTCAGCATCAGCTTGCTGATATTTTCACCAAGCCTCTGGGGGTTGATCAATTTACATTCATAAGAGGTGATTTGGGAATGGTAAACCCAAATGAAGTCTAATTCTTCAAAATAAACTTGTGCTTAATTGATTAAAACCTGCAACTATACTAACTTAGGCATCGGAGTGTCAATCTTTAGTTTTGCAGGTCCCACACAATGTTGAATCCTAAGTAAGTCCAACCGGAAGCAAAACCACTTCCGGATACTCTTTTGCTGGCGCTGGATGACAACTCAAAGTTACTTGGAGCGCCACTCCAACCGGAAGCAAAACCACTTCTGGATGCTCTTCTGCTGGCGCTGAGTGTTGAGTCAAAGTGAGGGGGAGCGCCAGTGTCTGAACAAAGGGACACGTCACCTCAGAAAACGTTTCATCTTCTCACACCAAAAATTGTGCCTCTTCTGACATTGTGCAGAGACACGTGTCACAAAGGTGCGACGTTTCAATTTGAATGTTTACGTTTTCTGATGAACCAGCGCATGCTTTCATGAAGAGTCATTATGAGCATTTACCCGTTGTGACATTGCATATAAATAGGAAGCCGTTTTCACTTTTACTTTTTACTTGCACAATTTTTCACCCAAACTCTCTGCATACATTCATCGTGTTCTTCATCTTCATCTCATTCTCTTCATCTTCTTCATCTTCTTCGTCTGTCATTTCACTCCATTCATTCCACTTAAAAACCTTAAATCCACACAAAATGGCCGGATCACATGAGACAAACCCCAACACTGAGATAGCCACTTCTTCCAAGAAATCGATGTCCAAAAGTAGCAAATCTGGGCATTCACGAAAATCTGGAAAATAACATGAACATCATGAACAGCAAGAACACTCTGGGCAATCTGGGCCTCAACAAGAACACTCGAAGAAGAAGGGGAAGAAGAGGGTTCAATTTAGCGAAGAGCCCTCATCCAAAAGACAGCGAGTAGAGGAGTATGATTATCCTCGTATATACAGAGATGGGCCATTGGAGGCTGTTTCCTCCAAATTTGAAACTTCAAAACCTTACTTCAACACCGGGATGTTCATAGATCTGGACAAGATAGATGAACTAGGGTTTCCACACTTGAGACCATTTCTGGAGAAATACATGCCCTGGCTGGGGATCAACCAGGAATACAATGTCAACGTCCTGAGAGTATTCTGCCAGTCCCTCACCTCCAAGGTCAAGTATAAGAAGGTAAATGGGAAGGATCAGATTCGAAGAGTCACCTTCACTGCCACAGTAAGAGGGAGAACCTTCAACTTCACTTGGAGAGATCTCAACAGCCTGATGGGGGTGCCTGAGGGAGAGATGAATGAATGACTATTCCCTGAGAAACTCAGCAAGGCGGAGCTTGAAAAGGTCTATGACACCAAGGGGAAGAAGGTGTCTGGGATGTCTGACTCCAACAGACTCCTATACTATGTCTACTCTCGCATGATGACACATAAAGGGGGGAACTTCAACGAGTTTACTCTCCTTGACAACCCTTGGTTCCCCAGATTCCTTTCCCAGCAGCCACTCAACCCTGGGCAATTGATCAGTCTAGAGTTGCAAAGGTGGATTGACAATCAAAAGTCTGGTTATCTTCCCTACCCCACTGTCATCGCCTTCCTCCTAGAGAAAAATTTGATCAAGTCAACATCCACTGAGGAGGACGAGAATGTTAAGTGCATACCTGTCAGCGCAGTTAACATTGACAAGATGGGGATAAAGTACGTCAAGCAGACCAAGGCCACTCGCTCAGGCTCTCAGGCAGGCAGTGCCTCTCATACCTCAGCCCCCTCTGTATCAGGTGCAGGGGATCAAGAGGTCGACTCTCATCCTGGCCCAAGCAGAGCACCAAGGTTGTCTGTTGCACAAAGGACAATGATGGCAGAGCTGCGAGAGGAAATATTTCAAAGGCTGCCTGAGACTTTGTTGGCCCCTCTCCGAGCTGAATATGATGGAGCCCTTCAGCAGCAAGGGCAAAGAATCCAAGACATTGAGGATCGATTAGGACGGGTTGAGGCCAAACTCGACTTAATCATTAATCACTTCCGAATTCCTCAACCTCCACCACAAGGTAACTTACCACCACCTCCTCCTCCTAACCCACCTCCACCTCCTCCACCTAATCAACCATTACTCCCTCCTCCTAACTCTCAACAACCACAGCAACTCCTCCTCAAAATGACCAAACATCACCCAGAAATGACCATCAACCATCACCTCAAAACTCCCCTCAAAACTCACCCCAACACTCCCCTCGCCAATCACCACTTAACTCCAACAACTCCCCATCTCCACCTAACTCCCCAAACCATTCACCACCCCCAAGCCCCACAGAGCCCTCCAATCCTCCTTCTAACACTCAACCCACCCTAGCCCAATCCCTTGGGTTTACCTCTCCTGATCACCCACTTCACACCTACTTCCTCCGAGACCAACCCCCTATTCCATGGAGAGTTAAACAACCCGCCGCCTACTCCTCCACCTACCCCTTCGATGGGCTATTCACCCACCCCGACTTCTTCGAAAGAAACACAGTCCTTTTCCCAAACCCTCATAATTCACCAGAAAACACCTCACCCTTATCCTCGCCCGAATCCTCACCCTCCTCTTCACCCACTCCATCCTCCATGGCCCTCGCCCTCCTTGATGATAACAAAAGGGGGAGAGATGCTGCTATCGCCCTTCGCCATACCATGGAAGCAAGGGATGTCCTGAGTCAACCATCCCTCTGGCTCGATGAAGACATCACTGCTGCTCTTCGCCGAGCCATGGATCTTCAAAGATTGGGTGGTGCTGAAAGTCTGATCAGAGGGGAAGCCATCCGATTTATGCAATAGCAGCGATCGGATGAGCAAAGGTCCAAGTGGGCAATGGTTATATATGAACAACCTGAAGAGATCCCACAGCCAGAGTCTTCATCATCTGAGCCTCCATCTTCTAAGCCTGCCCAAAACTTAATTGAGGAGATAATGATGAAGTATGGGCTGGAGAGGATTAATCATCCACCAATCGTCATAGCCAAGCCAATTCCTTCTCCTTCTGGACCAACCACTGCTCCTCCTCCTTCTGAGCCAACCTCTGCACCTCCTCCACCAGTAGTCAAGTACAGCGAATCAAGGAAGAATGCAGTTGCTAGAAAGCATGCCAACAAGAGTACTAGTTCTACTGCGTCTGCTGTGAGTGAGCCAGAGGTTCCATCTGTTCAAGCTGAGATTGTACCTGAGACTCAGTCATCCTCTCAAGAGACACATGTCACTCCGATACTGAAGGAAGTCAAGCTGGAAATTGAGGACATAACTCCTGAAGAGTTCGAGAGGTATGGGTTCACGGACAAAATCTCATTTGGTCAGATGGCCTGCCTAGATGCTGAAAGAGCAAGAGCCAAACCTACTCAACCAATAGGCAAGGGCAAAGGAAAAGGCAAGGGCAAAGGGAAAAGGAAAGCCCAGGAAGTTGAGGAGGACCCCAACTTCCCAGTATGGAATGTGAAGATCAGGGCTGTCCATTATCCCAATGGCGAGGTCACTCCCTTCTCGGATGTTGTAACATCCTGAAAAATTTAATTCAGGATTAGAGAGTGTTTTGGGAGATTTTGGAATTTTTAGGAATTTTTGGGATATTTTTGGAAATTTTGAGTAATTAATATGCATATGATTAATTAAGAAATGAAGAGTTTGAAATATAAGGGAGCGGTAAAGCTAAAAATATTTTGAAGTTTAAGGAAATTGGAGGCTGGTTTAAATGGTTTTAGAATTAAAAGAGTACACTATGGCAAGTTTGGGCTACAAATCATTGGAGAATCCCCTAATTCCAGAAAACCAAACGCGCCCCTCCCCTTTTATATAAATAACCTGCGCGCCTCCCTCCTCATTTCCGTCTCCTTCTTCTTCGTTCCTCCTCTCCTCCGCCCTCCTCGCGATTTCCGGCGGCCAGAGGCGCGGCGGCGCCGACAGCTCCCCTCACAGATTCACCGTCCTTCTCTCCTTCCTTATTCCTTCCTCATATCCGACGGCCAAACCCACCCTCATGCCTCTTCATGTTCGTCGTCTTCTTCGGCTTTCCGGCGAGCTCAACGGCGGACGGCGGCAGTGGTGGTAAGATTCGACCATTCCTTGTGTACCTTATGTTATTTCTTCTTTGCAAACTTGATTTCTCACTTCTCCTTCCTTCTTGGATTTTCTGTGTTGCTTACCTTCGGCAATGGCCGTTTTCCGGCGAGTTAGGCGGCGGTCGGCAATGGGTTGCTTCTATCTCTCATTTTGGGATTCCGTAAGCATGTTCTACACCTTTCTTGCTTTTGATTTTTCGTTCTGGGCGAGTTTGAGAGGGGAGTCCGAAAATAGACCTAGGTTTTCTGGGTTTATGAATGACTTAAAGAACAACTTTTGCTTTGATTTATAGTAACCTAAGTGAGGATTTTGATTTTTTTTATTATGATTGGTGAAGTTTGTTTAAAAGCCCTAAAATTTGGGGATGGGGAAATCTGTCAACTTTAAGGGTGTATGGGGTCAAAACTTTTAATTTATTGTGGTGCAAGTTCATTGGAATGATAATATGATGCTATATGTTGAATTTCTGGGGAGTTTTGAAGTCTTTTCCTATGCTCTCCTTATTTGGCCGAGTTCAAAGAATTAAAGGGGTCTTTGAGATAAAGTAAATGATGATGGAATGATATTTAGTATGGTATAGGTGCTGTTGGAAGTGGTTTAAATGGTATGGTTGCTGGCATGATGATTTACACCATTGTTGTCTCTTTATTCAATGACATAAAGGTTGTTTAGTATGAGAATGAGTCAATTTGTGATTGAGGTGTTATAAGGATGATTTTAGCTAGGGGATTGAAATTCCACATTTCTTTTGTGCTTTCATTAAGAATTGAATTGGACTTCTTAGTAATGGGAATTTGTGTTTTTAGGTTTGTTAAATGTTGGGTTGGTGTATATATGTATAGAATGAAATGGATGGTTATGCTTGTTTGAACAATGTAGTAAAGTAGTTGTGATGGTGGTATTGCATGTTTCTGGTACTTCACTGCCATAGTCAAATGGAGTTATTGAGGAATGGAAATCTATGTCTTCTCTTAGAAGTGTTTATTTTTAATTATGATTAGTAAATGGGAATGATGGATGTTTGCCATTTGCAAGTAACTGGGAATGTTGCTTTCATGGTATTTTGAGTGAATTGAAAATTCGAAAGGGGGTCGTGTTTCCCTGTTTTTAGAAACTGGATTATTGTGCCTCATTGGATTTCGTTTGGTCTACCTATGAGGAGGTAGATGTATGAACTTGTTGTATGTTGTTGTAGTTTGAGTTTATTAGAATTGTGGTGATTAATGTGATTGCATGGGGTAATTTAGAATCTGATTTTGATTTGTTACTATCTCTTGGTAATTGAATTTTATTTTAAATTCTGATTATCCTTATTGTTGACAAAACTTGTGTGTGGTTTTATTCGAGGGATTAGGCTGCAAGCTTGGTTAGTTTTGAGACATTTAATTGTGGTCCATGTATGTTACATGAATGTACAAAGCTGATTCTTTTTGTTTATGTATGTGTATCTTAGATTTTCTACTATGTCTTTGCAATGGGTTGAATTATTATATAGGGGAATGAATGAAAATCTTACATGTCCAATCTTTGAAATAGAAGCCATTATTTTATTTAAAGTGTGTAGTTCTTCCATATGTAAATAATGTTTTGTTCTGATTGGGATGGTTTTAGTATATTTCTTGAGTAATAAATGTGATGTTTGATATCAATTTGGGATGACTATTTGGATTGTTGTAAGTAAAGTATGTGTATGATAGCGTGTAAAGTAAACATGGCTAGGGTGATATTGTTACATGCTTAAGTATGAATTTCCGTATTTCATTGTTCTTGCTGAATACACATGGTTGTTGTGATTGACTCTGAATTCAATTGTGTGATGTGTTTGCTAATGAACGTTGGAGTCTAGATCAAAGTTCATTATAAAAAGTTATTGGAATTTAATCTATGATCTAGAAGTTTGTTAAATTAAAGGCATAAAGGGGTTTGGGTAGTAATATCGATTTGAGAGCGACGTTAGTCATTAATTACATATATACGAATAATTGTTTATGACTATTATTACTTTGTGTAATAATAGGAGGGATTAAGAGGAAAGTTTTTGGAGATTCTCAAGGAAGGGTAAGGAAAAGCAATGGAGCGCTAAGTGCTACAGGTAATCACTCTTACCTTACTATAACATTGAGGGTGACGTTAGTTGGGATTTTCAATCCTTTCTAACCCTCAAATCTTTAAAAGTTATGTTTATACGAAACAGGCTATCGGGTGCCTTTTAAACACGATTATTTTCGTATAAAGAAACTTCATACATTATATATATAGTATCCTGTCTGGTGGTTGTGATTTTCCTGGAATAGTGGGTATATTTAGATGTGGTGCTCTGACAGCAGTGTTGATAGGTTATTCGATGGAAAGTGATGGAGTTTGTGGTGAGGTTATATATATATATATATTTGGTACTTGGACAGGGGTATTGAAAAGTGAATGGTATTGGAAAGTATCAAAGTTTGTGATTGAGGTATTGAATGAGTTTGAGATGTGAAAAGAGTTGTGATCATTGCATGACACTGAGATATGTACCATCGCGCGATGATAACCGGTTGATAGGCCAATCAACGGTTATTTGTACTGGTCGACAGATTGGAGACTGTGACCAATGGTCAACAGATTGGAGACTGTGACCAGCAGTCATCTGATTGGAGACAGAGACTGCTCCCTTTCTGATTGGAGACAGATTGGGGTTTCCCTCTCATGGGGTTACCAGAGAGGGAAATTGCCCCCTCACTTTTGAGAGGGGCACAGTGTCAACTCATTTAGATTATATATATATAGGGCTCGAGAGTAGTGCCTCCGGAATGGCATGTGTAGAGCACCAGGGTTGTATATGGATGTGAGTTGAGAAGTTGGATTTGAGGAGGTGCGAATAAGATTTACAATGATGATAGTAAGGATTGGAGATTGGAAGGTGAAGTTTAGTTGATGTGGAAATTGATTGAGTGATAATTTAAAGGTAGAGATGATGAACTTGATTTAAATTGGACATGACAGAGGGACCAGAGTGATAAATGGAAGGAAACTTGGCTTTATATATATATATATATATATATATATATATATATATATATATATATATATACTGTTTTTGAAATGTGGTACCCTTTTAGACGCCCTCACTACCGCACATCTCACTGTTATAGTGAGTTAAGCAGTAGATTACTGAGACAAGTTGTCTCACCCAACGATTACTTACATTTTTGCAGGTGATCATGCACAGGCTCGAGTGTCATGAAAGGGAATCAAGTTTCAAAGGTTATTTATGTTATTGAGACATGTATATTGCCAAAAATGTATAGGTCTGCATTCGCTTCCGCATATTTTTATTCGTATTGATAATATTGGTTAATCAGGTGAATGTACTAGGTTATTCCTTTTTCCTAACCATTTACAACTTGGTTATCAGTATTTGGTATACGATAACCCTAGACTGTGTTGCATTGCATATAAACTGGCAATATACATTCTCTGAATTCCCTTTCCTTTTGTGCATGATCACCGGCTCTTTTAGAGGTATATCGTTTGTCCCTTGGTGGGGAGAGTGGTAGAATCATAACAAGAACACTTAGAGGATATTGGTAAATGGATTTGGATTGTATAAGAGTGAACCGTGGAATTGAACTATTGGACGAGATTATTGGTTAGATTGTGGTTTCCTTATGTATTATGGAGTTAGAGATTTGAGAGGTTGCATTAATTGTGGTTTATGATCTGAAGTATTGTGGATTATTGATGAGTTCTATAGGTTATCGTGGTGATATAGCGATAGTGATTTAGTTGGAGTAGGTTTAATTTCCCTTGGAAGGGGTTTTGATGACTAAAGTTGGAATAAATTGGAATTTAATGGAGTAGTCTTAGGATTTTGAGTATGGGAGGTGAATAAATATATTAAGGTTTGTTCTTAAGAATAAGTGGAATAGTGTTAAATTTAAGAGAAATGACATGGATTTAGGAATTTATCGCAGTAAATTGATTTTCAATTATGGAAAGAGGTCAAATCTTGTGATGATTGAGTTGACTAGTGCATATTAGTTTATGACATTACTTAATGGTGAAATGGTGTAAAGTGAGAGTATCATGGAATGTGATTTCTTCATCAAATGTTTATATGTTAGTATTAGAATTTAGTTGGTTTGAGTGTAGTGATTATGTATGATTTATTGGAAAGAGTGAGACAAAGTAGAAATAGCTATAGGAATGAAATATAACTTAGGGAAAAGGTCATAACAGAGGTTGGAGGACTTATAGTGTCTTAAATAGACTATTGTTAAATTTTATTGATATTGAATTTTGGAGAATTAAGTAGTGTTATGGACTAGAGTGTATGGATTGACTATCTAGATGGTGATTGAAGAATTTAGTTTGGTTGGAATGACTATCTAGGATTCATAAAGGAATTTTGATACAATATCAAGTTGAAAAGGTTAGGAAAATTCTGCAGACAGACTGTTTCTGCTGATAAATTCTCGCCAGTCTGCTCGCCAGTGGCACGCAGCTGGTGAGCAGTTGCGAGCAAAGGCGCCATGCCTCTGGAAACTCGCCACTCGCTCGCCAGCTGGCGAGCGGCTGGCGAGCCTAAAAAAAAAAAAAGTTCTAAATGATAAAATTTATTTATCTATCCTTATAATTTTGAGGAGTTGGATTAAATATGTGGATAGATGAATGAGTTTGATGGTATAATTGACATTGAGATGAAGTGTAAGATTGAGAAATCAAGTTGACTAAGGGTAACTTGGTTAGTTCAAATGATAGAGTTTTAGGATTTGGGTTCAATGATTAAATAAGATTAAGGTTTAACTTTCTAATTCCAGGTTGGGCAAGGATTTCCTATCTTTCTATATAAGTTTCTCTAGCATTCGGTGAGGATTTTGAGAACGTAAGTAATGAGACTATGGGTTTATGGAAAGTATTAGAACTTTAATATTCAATCAATTGATAAATTGGTTTAATTGAGATGTTATTTGATTGTGTTGGATGCTAGTTTGGAATTGTGTATTGTTAATTGGATGTTTATTGTAGGCCTGTATGAATTCGAACTGACTTCGTGTGTCTGATTATGTGCTGAAATTGATGTTTCCCAATGTTTCTCTTCTCGTTTATGCTGGACAATTTGTTGATATGTGTGGAATTGGTTTTGTGATTTAAAGATGCCAGATGAAGATTGTAGTGCTGATTTCTTTGTGTGCAAGGTTATATGTTGAGTTTTGTGTAGATTGCGAATGTTGTTTCTTTCTTTTCTTTCCTTGCTTATTCAAACTGCTGCTTGGAAATGGAACTCTAATGTTCATGAATTGATAAGTGTACGTATGTTTAATGTTGGGCTTGGTGGATTTTTGTTTTGGTTGTTCTTCTTTTTCTGTATTGCCATGATTCTATTAGGTAATGATACATTGGTACTGATAGTATATTTTCTGGAATGTGGAGTTATTTATTTATGGACTTTTGTTGATTTATTTAGATACGTTTGATGAATGAATTGGTAACTAAAGTGATATGATTAGGAGGGTAAGATCAAGTTAAGTTGAAGTAGTAATTTGAACTTATGAAGGGGTGTATATTTAATGAATGAAGTTAAAATTAAGAAGTAGAATTTGAAATAGTTACAATTATAAGGAAATAGTGATATCATTTAATCAAGCTCAATGGGAATTAGATACTAAAAGCTGGACAGGAATTGTTTGAGAAACTTGACAGAATGAGGATTCTTCTTTTGGGGTCTCGGATATAATTATGAACCTAGGCATAATTATAGCCGAGGCATCATTGAAGACCTTATGAGCCAAGTGGAATATAGAAAATTTAGAAGTAATTAGAGGTAATTAATATAGGTTGAAGTAGGAAATATTGAATTTTTCTTATGGTTGCTAGATGAGGATGCACGTTATTGTTATAGGAGACTTATCAAAAGTGTGAATTTTGTTGAGAAATGAGGTTGAGGAATGAGGTTAGGACACTAAAGTAAAAATTTGTATAGGGTAAGTTGGAGTAGGGAAGGTAATTTGAGGTTGTATTGAGAGGATTATGCTATGTATTAGTTCCAAGATAGGTTAGTCATGGTGAATTTTGGGGGCAAAATTCCTAAAAGGTGGGGAGAATTGTAACATCCTGAAAAATTTAATTCAGGATTAGAGAGTGTTTTGGGAGATTTTGGAATTTTTAGGAATTTTTGGGATATTTTTGGAAATTTTGAGTAATTAATATGCATATGATTAATTAAGAAATGAAGAGTTTGAAATATGAGGGAGTGGTAAAGCTAAAAATATTTTGAAGTTTAAGGAAATTGGAGGCTGGTTTAAATGGTTTTAGAATTAAAAGAGTACACTATGGCAAGTTTGAGCTACAAATCATTGGAGAATCCCCTAATTCCAGAAAACCAAACGCGCCCCTCCCCTTTTATATAAATAACCTGCGCGCCTCCCTCCTCATTTCCGTCTCCTTCTTCTTCGTTCCTCCTCTCCTCCGCCCTCCTCGCGATTTCCGGCGGCCAGAGGCGCGGCGGCGCCGACAGCTCCCCTCACAGATTCACCGTCCTTCTCTCCTTCCTTATTCCTTCCTCATATCCGACGGCCAAACCCACCCCCATGCCTCTTCATGTTCGTCGTCTTCTTCGGCTTTCCGGCGAGCTCAACGGCGGACGGCGGCAGTGGTGGTAAGATTCGACCATTCCTTGTGTACCTTATGTTATTTCTTCTTTGCAAACTTGATTTCTCACTTCTCCTTCCTTCTTGGATTTTCTGTGTTGCTTACCTTCGGCAATGGCCGTTTTCCGGCGAGTTAGGCGGCGGTCGGCAATGGGTTGCTTCTATCTCTCATTTTGGGATTCCGTAAGCATGTTCTACACCTTTCTTGCTTTTGATTTTTCGTTCTGGGCGAGTTTGAGAGGGGAGTCCGAAAATAGACCTAGGTTTTCTGGGTTTATGAATGACTTAAAGAACAACTTTTGCTTTGATTTATAGTAACCTAAGTGAGGATTTTGATTTTTTTTATTATGATTGGTGAAATTTGTTTAAAAGCCCTAAAATTTGGGGATGGGGAAATCTGTCAACTTTAAGGGTGTATGGGGTCAAAACTTTTAATTTATTGTGGTGCAAGTTCATTGGAATGATAATATGATGCTATATGTTGAATTTCTGGGGAGTTTTGAAGTCTTTTCCTATGCTCTCCTTATTTGGCCGAGTTCAAAGAATTAAAGGGGTCTTTGAGATAAAGTAAATGATGATGGAATGATATTTAGTATGGTATAGGTGCTGTTGGAAGTGGTTTAAATGGTATGGTTGCTGGCATGATGATTTACACCATTGTTGTCTCTTTATTCAATGACATAAAGGTTGTTTAGTATGAGAATGAGTCAATTTGTGATTGAGGTGTTATAAGGATGATTTTAGCTAGGGGATTGAAATTCCACATTTCTTTTGTGCTTTCATTAAGAATTGAATTGGACTTCTTAGTAATGGGAATTTGTGTTTTTAGGTTTGTTAAATGTTGGGTTGGTGTATATATGTATAGAATGAAATGGATGGTTATGCTTGTTTGAACAATGTAGTAAAGTAGTTGTGATGGTGGTATTGCATGTTTCTAGTACTTCACTGCCATAGTCAAATGGAGTTATTGAGGAATGGAAATCTATGTCTTCTCTTAGAAGTGTTTATTTTTAATTATGATTAGTAAATGGGAATGATGGATGTTTGCCATTTGCAAGTAACTGGGAATGTTGCTTTCATGGTATTTTGAGTGAATTGAAAATTCGAAAGGGGGTCGTGTTTCCCTGTTTTTAGAAACTAGATTATTGTGCCTCATTGGATTTCGTTTGGTCTACCTATGAGGAGGTAGATGTATGAACTTGTTGTATGTTGTTGTAGTTTGAGTTTATTAGAATTGTGGTGATTAATGTGATTGCATGGGGTAATTTAGAATCTGATTTTGATTTGTTACTATCTCTTGGTAATTTAATTTTATTTTAAATTCTGATTATCCTTATTGTTGACAAAACTTGTGTGTGGTTTTATTCGAGGAATTAGGCTGCAAGCTTGGTTAGTTTTGAGACATTTAATTGTGGTCCATGTATGTTACATGAATGTACAAAGCTGATTCTTTTTGTTTATGTATGTGTATCTTAGATTTTCTACTATGTCTTTGCAATGGGTTGAATTATTATATAGGGGAATGAATGAAAATCTTACATGTCCAATCTTTGAAATAGAAGCCATTATTTTATTTAAAGTGTGTAGTTCTTCCATATGTAAATAATGTTTTGTTCTGATTGGGATGGTTTTAGTATATTTCTTGAGTAATAAATGTGATGTTTGATATCAATTTGGGATGACTATTTGGATTGTTGTAAGTAAAGTATGTGTATGATAGCGTGTAAAGTAAACATGGCTAGGGTGATATTGTTACATGCTTAAGTATGAATTTCCGTATTTAGACGCCCTCACTACCGCACATCTCACTGTTATAGTGAGTTAAGCAGTAGATTACTGAGACAAGTTGTCTCACCCAACGATTACTTACATTTTTGCAGGTGATCATGCACAGGCTCGAGTGTCATGAACGGGAATCAAGTTTCAAAGGTTATTTATGTTATTGAGACATGTATATTGCCAAAAATGTATAGGTCTGCATTCGCTTCCGCATATTTTTATTCGTATTGATAATATTGGTTAATCAGGTGAATGTACTAGGTTATTCCTTTTTCCTAACCATGTTAGGTGATTCTTTTCTAACATGGTTAGCTATTTAATAATCCATGATAGTATTCAGGTTATATTAGAAAATTCTTTTCTATCATGGATAATGATTATTAATCAGGGAATTGGTAACGATATGTTACAGATGCAACTGAGTTCCCTGGGTTTGAAGAAGTTGAAAATATGACGAAAGCTTTTGAGGAATCCGTTGAGTCTGAGAGACTCAGAAGGGAGAGGGAAGATGAAGTGCTTCAAAGGATAATTGCTCAGATTGACCAGAATGTCAAGGATGCCCACTTAGCCCAGCTTCAAAAGGAAAATGAGGAAAGACAAAAGGAGAGGGAGAGGAAAAAGAGACATCAGCTTTAAACCCCACTCTACCCCATGCATTTTACCTTAGAAATTTTTCTTCTTATTTTACATGCATAGTTCATTTTGCATAGTGTAGATTACTTGTGAATTTTATTTGTTATTGTAATTCTAACTTGTAGTCTTTTGTTCATCAATGATAAATTATCTGAGTTGTTTGTGTTTTATCTAACTGTTACTTTTAATTCTTTCATATGAACTTAATTAGATAACTTAGTTTGTCATCATCAAAAAGGGGGAGAATGTTAGAATCTTAAGTTTTGATGAAGACTAAAATATGAAAGAACAAGCCAAACACTTAGAGAATATTAGGTTAATATAGCCCAAGTAAGAGTGCTTCCGGATGTGGATTTACTTCCAGATGGACTAAGGCTGGCGCTCGCGGATGAACGTCTCATCCCCCAGCGACAGCAAGTATATCACTAAGTCATAACTCAGTCTAAGAGCATTAGTGTATAAAATCCTTGAGACTAAGTTAGGAAGCTTCCGGATGTAGATTTGCTTCCGATTGTATTAAGACTAGCGCTGGCTGTTGGTATGGATAACACTGAGCGCCAGTGACCATAACCCAACGTCCAGTGGATTTGCTTCCGATTGCTTAGTAACTAGCGCTGGCTGTTGGTATGGATAACACTGAGCGTCAGTGAGTAAAATGTGAACATAACCCAACGTCCAGTGAAAGTGCTTCCGGATGTGGAATTGCTTCCGGATGGAAAAGAACTCCCTTAATCTAAGTGAACTCCCACTGCATGTGAGTATGTGCTATTATTGTTAAGACTAACGTTCAAAATGCAGTACACTGAGTAAAGTTGCTTCCGGATGTGGACTTGCTTCCGCAAGCAATCAGAATGTCAGAACGTTCAGAGCAGTGCAGTGTCAGAATGCTTTCGACAGAGCAAAGTTGTCAGAACTACTTTTCAGAGATAAAGCAAAGTCAACCCTGCTAAGCATTAATGGAGCATTAATTGGGCAAACGGTAACTTGGGAAAAACGGCCATATTCAAACGGCTAACCCACCTACCAAGAGTGAGAATACTTGAAGACTATATAAACAAGCTCACCTTCATTTATGAAGACAACTTATATCTTTGACATCTTGAAGAAAGCTAGAGTGAGAAACCGAGAAATCCTTCAAGCATTCAAAGTTGCCCAGAAAAGAGAAAGAGCATTTAACTCATTGAGAGTCTTTTTCATTTACTTATCTTGTACTCTTTGTGGTTAAGTCTCTTCTTGTATTAAGAGCATTGATTGTACTTAAGTGTGTAACATTATCCGTTCTTGAAGAGAACTAAGTTTAGAAAATCCTTTATTTGTAAAGGTTGAACCCTTGCTGGTTGTAAGGGGGAGCTAGTTAGCAAGGTTGCAAGTGAGCCTTGAGTAAAACTTGTGGTTGTAAGGTTGCAAGTGATCCCGTCCAAAACTTGCGGTTGTAAAGGTTCCAGGTGAACCCGTTTCTAAAACCTGGGGATAGTGGAACTCAACCTGGGTGGTTGAGAACTGGACGTAGGTCAGGAAGACCGAACCAGTATAAACCCTTGTGTTGTTATTGTTCGATTTTTATTTGGTAGCACAATTCACCCCCCCCCTCTTGTGCATCCATTACTTTCACGCATGCATCCAACTGATGTTCATAAGACGGCGTTCCGAACTCATGAGGATCACTATGAATTTCGGGTGATGCCTTTCGAATTGAGTAATGCGCCAACCACATTTCAGGGGTTGATGAATTTGGTGTTTAAACCCTTCTTGAGGAAGTTCATCTTGGTGTTCTTCGACGATATCTTGATCTACAGTAGTGACTGGGAGATGCATTTGAACCATCTGGCTACCACTTTTTCTCTTCTCAGAAATCATACTCTATTCATGAAGGCCAGCAAGTGTTCGTTTGCTATGGATCAGATTGAGTACTTGGGTCATATTATCTCAGCCCGTGGTGTATTGCCGAATCCTTCCAAGGTTAGTCTTGTCCAATCTTGGCCGATTCCTTCAGATGTAAAGGTTTTCCGTGGTTTTCTTGGCTTGACTGGGTACTACAAGAAATTTATCAAAGATTATGGGTTGATTTGCCGCCCACTTACAGCTCTTTTAAGAAAAGATGTGAAGTTTCGATGGACCACAGAGGCTGTCAAAGCTTTTAATCTTTAAAAGCAGCTAATGACTTTAACTCTGGTATTAGCTCTTCCTAATTTTAATAAGAAATTTGTGATTGAAACTAAAGTATAGTAAAAAGACTCGATGTTCAAGTGTATGGCAAATAACACGAAGGCAACAACATAAACAACCACCCCCACCTATAAAGTATAGTATTAACCATTATAATCAATTCACATCATAATCTTATATACTCCATCTGGTTCGTAATTTAAGAGTACAACCACAAAAAAACACTTCTTAAGAAAACATGTAAAATTTAGTTGGGTGTCTGGAGTTAATGCTTGTTTTCAAATATTGTTCATGTTTATTATGATACTTTTAAGAGAGAGAAATACATAAGCATAAATGAATAAGAAAGGGAGTTAGGGGTAAAGTGAGAAAAAATGAATTAAATGAGGAGATAATGGTAGATGAAATCTTATATTTTGGATTAAAATATTCAAATTTTGGGCTATTATATCACGGACCGAAGGGAGTATTTATTATTTAATTAAAAATAAATATTTTTACATGATTTTTATATACCAACCAAACACACATTATTGGTAATCAAACTTGTATTACAACGCATAACATTACATGGCATGATTAATGATATGTGCAATTGAATCAAACATATCAACAACGATTTCACTTCATTACAATTCAAACCCATCAGTCTATGGTTTTAAATAAACCCTTTCTCGAATGGGAACAACCTAAGGGCTCATTTGGTTGGACAGAAGGTAGATGATGAAAATGGAAACGAAATGAATGTAAGAGGGTAAAAATGGAAAGTAGAGGTAAATTAGGTAATGATGAGAAAGTAAAGTTTGTGGGACCTAGAAAAAAATATGAGATAGAAAGAGAAAACTTATGAGATCCGACATATATGGAAATTAACACATCCATTTCCACCTTCCATTTTCCATTCTCAATTCGACTAAACCAAACTGGCTGTTTCTTCTAGCTTAATTAATTTCAAATCTTCACATAGAGTTCCATTACAAATTCCCAAACCTTAAGGCCCAAAACATTTTGTCGCTCATGTTCAATAATCTTCTACTATGAAGTACCCATATAGCTTCCCTTGGCTCACCTTGATCCACGTGTCACCTTCAATCCAAAACGCACGGCCTCAATCAGACACAAATCCCACACCACCAAAAAAAAGTCCCACACACAAATAACCAAAAAACAAAAATAAAAATAAAAAATGAAACAAAACAAAACTCATTTGCACATTCATAAACACTTGTAGCTAATTAGTCCTAATTTTCTAAATCCTCACTCTATTGCATGGCTCATTTGCTAGCTACCAACCCCACTACTTCTTCACCTTCACTGAAGCTATTTTTCTGCTCAGAATCCTCCATTAGTGTAAGCCTCCGAAATGCAGGGTGTTATTACAGTCCCATCAGGAAACGACACCGTTTTACTATGTGTTCAACATCAAGTAGTGCAGTTTCTGGGGAGTTGCAGATAGAAAAGATAAATGATAAAGAAGAAGATGGAGAATATGAAGAAGAAGAAGAAGAAGGGAGGAGAAGGAGAATTGGGAGTGTTATGGATGAAGAAATTGAGAGTTTGGTGTGTGAGAATGGGTGGAGAGTGAGAAGACTTGTGGAGAAAGATGAGGAAATTAGGAATGCTGCGAAAGTTCAAGCTGAAGCTTTTCATGTTCCTGTTTCACTCTTCAATCCTTTGTTCTTCCAGTTCTTTCAGGTTCACTATTGTTTCTCTTTTGCTTTCAACTTAATTAAATATGTTTAATTTTAATCTTGAAAAATGGTTCACATATTGCTTTTATGAAGGTTTATTTTAGAATTTGACAATAGTATTAATATCAGTTTTAAGTTTCAAAAAAATAACAAAATAATAAATTTGAGTTAAGATGCAAAAATACTCATGTAATCATGTCTAAAGTGAAAAAATACTCATTTGATATTTTTTGGAGCTGAAGTAACTATAACATTTCAAAACAGATTGATAACTCATTTTGGTTGATAACTCATTTTAAACATTTCAAAATTTCTCTTTGAAATATTTCATTAGTATTTTTGTTATTTATATAATACTTACTTTTTTATAAATAAAATAAACTGTAAATTGTTTATGATAAGTCTTTAGAAGGTCAAGTGTGTATATATGTAAGTATTTATTTATAATATAATATTTCACTATTAAAATTCAGTTTGGTCCTAATTATAACATCACTTTTAATTATTTTTAACTTTTCCCCAAATTATGCATGCTAATGATCTTCGATACTCTCTTCGTCCCACAATGTTAATGCTTCCTAAATCACTATGTTCGATATAACTGTTAAAAGTTGTTGAAAACAATCAATATGTCTATAACATATTTTTGCCAACTTTGCCCTTATTTTTAAAGAGGACAAGTCGAATGGTGATCAGATGAGAAAAAAATGAGAGAATATGTGTATGGGGAATATATATGAGATAGTGTTGTGAACAAAGGATAAAGGTGGAACCATTTCACATATTAGTTTATATTACGGGATATATCATCTCCCACCACATTAGCTTATATTTTGTGGCGGAGGAAATACTAAACAAGCAGGGTGAGGAGGTACATGATAGGTGCACTTTGATAATATTATGTGATTTAAACTAATTTAACTAACATACTTTATCTAATCAATTTAGGTAAAATGGTGTTATATTAAGACGCGAGAGTGTATTTAGAAGACTTTTTTTGGAAAATTAGGTAAGTTATAAAATTTTAATTACATCATATGTGACAAGTAATCAAATTATATATTACGGCATTTGATCCTAAATATAGGAGACATTCACGAAGGTGAATTTGATCTTAAACATAAGGTAAGATTTCTTTCTAGTTTTCTTATTTGGCCTAAGTTATTTTATTAATGCTCCTAAATAATAAATAATAGAGAGAGAGAGAGAGAGATGAGATCATGAGACTGTATAAATACAGTTAGAGCTAAAGCATAAATATAAATATATGAAGTAATTTATATGTTTAATCATTAAAGGATAATTCCGTTGATAAAGTGGTTGGATCATAACTAAACATTTGTGGGTTTGAATTATGTGGATATATGACCTTATTGGTGGAGACAATTAATAAATACCTCTATGAGTGCATTTCCACCCATGATTTATATGTTTCCTCAATAAAAATAAAATATCAATTGTATCAATACGATAGATAGATAGATTTATTTTAATTAGATGTGGTGAGGTGCATAGACGCATAATTATGTAGCAAGATCTATTGATTGTTCGATCTAAAATACATTCATTGTGATTGCAAAACTGGTGTTTCTAACCTTGTCGTTTCCGGCCTCTATTGCAATGCGCGCAGGCGGAAGTGCTTGCGGGCCTCCTTTACAAGTTGAAAAACTCTCCTCCTGATAGGTAAGAATTATTTTTTTCCCTCGGAAATGGATTAGATTTTTTTACACAACATATTCAAACAAACTAATGCTATGATCACTTGAAAATAACAAAAATAGGTATGCATGTTTGGTTGCTGAGGCAGCCCCAAACAGTCATTCATCTGAAGAAATAGTGGGAGTTGTGGATGTGACTGCCTTGAGGGATGAAAATGTGCTTCAACATCTCCCTCCTCACGCACCAGAGTACCTTTATATCTCCGGAATTGCTGTCTCCTTTAATTTCAGGTGATCAACAACTTAACCCATACTCATTTATAATCTCTCACCAATTATTGTTTTATTTTTTTTCCTAAGAATATCCCCACTTGCATGTCAAGTGGAACTAACCACTCGTTCTGAAACCTAATATAGAGGTAGACAGCTAGTCTGTCAATTTGTTCTGATCCATTTTTATAAGGATTGGGGATCGACCCCAATCACTTGTGGCATAATCATTTGTGTGTCAATTGTTTTATCTTGTTCTTGTGATCTCTAAATTAGAAATCATGTTATAATTCCATCATCAATACCATGAAAGGGTAATATTAGAAATTCTGATCAGACCAGCTTGTTAGATCAGTGATGACTTATTATTCACTTGGTTAATCTAATTAACCAATTAAATTAGCAGCTACTCGGGTCAACTCAAAGAGTTGGATGGGTTGAATCTCATAATTTGTTATGTTTGATGATTTTTTTTACCATTATGTTTGACGACTCTGAAAATATCATTTTAGTTCAGTCCAAAGTAATTTTAGGTTTTTTAAAAAATTAATTAACCGCATGAGTTTTAGTACTCTTTTTAAGTATTAATCGTTGAACCATTATTTCGACCGATATATCAACTGGTGCAAATATCATTTTGACTTGTTATCTTTAAAATTCTCAATTGATAATTTTTAAATAATTTTTTAATTTAATATTGATACCTATCTTTGTCCTAAATTTGTACAAACTAAAATAGTTTTTCATATAAATAAAAAAAATTCTAAACCATTTATACAACATATGGAGACCATCCATATTCAAGTGATGAGCATATAAACTCAATCTACATAATTAGAATAATTCTTATATAATGTAAAGGCTACAACATATTTTTGATCTCTTATATTTGCATTAAGTTTCAATTTAGTGATATATGTTTGAAAAATACACTTTTAATCATTTTTTTGCTAAAATCGTTAGTTTCATTTAACAGGAAATGTTATAACTTAACAATTTTAAATGGTTAATCTACAATTAAATATAAAAATGCTTAATTAAATTATTTTAGCGTAATTCTTCTTATATTTTTAAAATTTGGCATTTTTAGCCTCATTTAATCATGAAATAATTTTTTAGATTCAATTAAAACTAACGATATCAAAAAAAAGATTAAAAGTGTACTTTCCAAATTTAAAGGACTAAATTGAAACTTAATGTAAATATAAGAGATCAAAAATATATTTTAGCCAAATATAAATACTACGGTACTTGGTATAAACTTTAGGGTTAATAATCATTTTGGTTTGTAAACATTAACACAAATATGAATCTGGACAATAAACAATAATTAATATCAAATTAGCTAACAAACAATAAGAAAGTATCTTATTGGCCATTGTAATCTTGTGGAGGGAAATGACAATCTTTGCTAATAAGATAATTTCTTATCGATTGTTGACCAATTTGACATCGTTGTTTATTGTTCGTTGTCCATATTGTTACTTGCCTAATTGCTTATTGACCAAAATAGTTATTCATCCTAAAATAATTCTGTGTAACATTCTTTTAACTAATTTCTCAGAAGTAATGGGTTCCATAATTTATTTGTTTGTCTTTCTCTTTTTAATATTTTCTTAACTATTATGTTTAATATGAAAATTAATTATTGAAATCGTATTTCCGCGTGAGAATATCATACTTCATCCTCAAATTTTGTAAACTTTACAACAAACAAGTATATTCAATCAACACATACCAGTAACTATTTTCAAACAACTATTTTCAATCAACATATTTTGTGAAAGTTCATTGATTAAAAAGGTGGTGATCTTTGGCCCAAAAGAAGGTGATGATGATTAATTGTGTGAGTAATTTGATTTGATGAAACAGAAGGAGGAAGGTAGCAACTGCATTGTTGAAAGCTTGCGATGCGCTATCAGTGATGTGGGGATTTGACTATCTTGCCCTTAGAGCTCATGAAGATGATTGGGGTGCTCGCAATTTGTATTCAAAAGCTGGTTACGAAATTGTTTCTAGAGATCCACCATGGTTGTCCACTTGGATTGGAAAAAAATGTCGTGTTCTTATGATTAAACAAATTAACCGTAATTAAATATCAAACCACAGTTGTAACCATTATACATATAATCATTTTGAAATGATTAATTTAACATCCTTAATTTCTATAAAAAGGTCAAAGTAGTCTTATAATTAAAATTGGAGAAGTAATATATGATCAAATAAATGAATTATTTGAGGATGATTAAATAGGCAAATTAATTATATTCAAAATAGTTATAGTTATTATTTATTTCTCCAAAATAATTTATAAGTCTTATAAATTAATATATAATATAATAATATATTATATAGTTTAATATGAAGTAGTTTATTAACCTGTTTCACATCCCCAAGTAAAAGATCTTTATCTTATATATTACGGATAAGGGGATCTATCTGAAATAAAGGATGTTTTCGTATGATCTAAACTCATTTATTGTGTTTATCCTTTTTTTATACTCTATATGTTTATCCTCACACCTACCAACTAATCAAAATTTATACTTCTTTTGTCATTGATGCATATACTATATACCTATTCATGTAACTTGAGGAGATTATGAAAGCTAGTAAATTACTTAATTATAAAATATGATTTGACCTTCCTAAAATTGTTATATGCAGCATTAGTTAATTAAATTTGGTAAAAATGTTTTATATGAGAAAGATAAATTTCATTTAAGACCAAAACACACGCCTAAACTACGTTTTACATTTAAGATAAGAGAAGAATTACCTAGAGTCTTTTTTTTCCTTTTTGGTTAAGAGTCAAAAATACAATTGTCATTTCCCAAAAGATCATTCAACACCAAATGTTTTCCTTTTTGGAAAAAAACATATAAGCTTTCATATTAAATTCAAAAGTCACATATAAGCGTTAGTTGGTTTTACTTTTGTGTTTGGTCCGAAAATGTGTTCAAAAAAAAATGGCATGTGCCTTGCGTATGTTGATGTGGGTGGCGCTTGCGCCATACTGGGGGGTCTTGTGGGATCTCTTAGTCCCACATTAACCAGGAATGTGTGTGTGTGAGTATATAAGTAGGACATTCGCACTTCAGCTTGTCAATCGCGTTAGTTGGTTTTGCTTTTGTGTTTGGTCCGAAAATGTGTTCAAAAAAAAAATTCAAAAGTCACATAACCGATAAAAAGTTCAAAACATCGTTAACTTCTCTCTTTCAATTTCTCTAACAGTTTTATGTACTTTTAACAAATTATATGACTTTTGAACCTAATATAAAAGATTATGTGTACATTATTTCACCATGTATAAAGTTTTATGCGTATTTTTGGTGGAAATAAGTATTTGATGTTGGGTAATGTTTTTTTAGAAAATAAATGTCTATTTTTGACTCTTAACCCTTTTTTTAACAAAGTTATTATATGTAAACATACAAGAAATAGCCGTAGCTTCAGTTATGATTTGACTCTTAAATATGGGAAAACATTGCCACCTCTTGTAAAATTGCATACTCTTTTATGTGCCATATTTCTTAATTCTTACCTATCAAATATGTAATTTTATCATTTGATTATGTTTCATTTAATGTAACAAAAGAATGGTGGTGATATTTTGGAGTTATATTGTTCAAATATTAAAAATTTGGCTATTCAAATTGCATCTTCATTAGGTTGTGGAAAAAATTTGGATCTTAGAAGGAATATGTAACATCCAGTTGTTCTATTCCTAAATATTACTATCATTATGAAGAATTATTTCATAATAAATAAGATTTATGCTTTTATTTTTTAATTAAAGGGCTAAAACAATAATTACTTAAAACTATAAATATACGATTGGCCCAGCAATTTTCCATTTACATGAGAAATGTCATACAATTAGATTATTACAAGGCCTACAATGTTCTCTAATTATTTAAGCTACATAAATTTACTTAAAATATGGTCTATCAAATTAATGGAGCTTATAATATGATAAAAGAAAGGAATTACAAGGAGAATGAAAAGAAAAAGAAAAAATGGAAGGAAAAATGGTTCCCCACCCCAAAACTCTTTACCTCTTTTTAATGTATCATTTGTTTAAATCTTTCCTGTATAATATAAGACATTTTTAGAAAATCTTAATAAATCAAAATAATTTACTTATAAATTGATCTAACATTCATTTCTAAACTAGTTTTCCTTGTAAATTGATCTTCCTTCATTGATTTCTAAACTGATTCGCTTCATAAATTGATCTTCCTTCATTTATTTCTAAATTAGTTTGCTACACTTACAAGTTTGTGTGTGTATGTGTGTGGGTGTGTATCGTGTGTGGGTGTGTGTGTGTGGATAATATTTCCACATGTTATGATTAAGTACCTTGTTTAATTTCTTTAATCTATCTAAAATATGTGAATTAAATCTTCTCTTTCTTTCTCCTGTTTACTCTCATCTTTTACATAAAAAAAATTATGAAGCAACAAAGTCCAAATAATACACCCATCAATCGCACAAAAATGTCAAATTCTTTATTTCAACACAAATATGCACCAAAGGACCATCCATCATTTCATCGTTTTTCTACAAACATATAAATGTGTGTATGTATATGTATGAAAAAGGGTTGCCACGAGAATGATGCTCTCATCATGTGGGGTTTGGGGAGGGTTACATTTAAAACAACCTTACCTCTAGGAACAATGAGGTTATTACTATGATTTAAACTAGCAGTGACTCCAAATCATATGATAGAAACTAGAAACCTTGGTGTATTAGCTACACCAAGGCTTACCTCTTGTGATGTTTATGTATATGTATGCATGATTTAATCCATAAACCTTTTGAATTATAGGATCCTGCAATTCAAAAAAAAAAAAAAAACTGTCTATGGCTTCACAATGATTTTGCCAGTAGCATGGCCATCCATGCTCTTAGCCCATGCTTCTTCAGCTTGACTCAAAGGAAAACAAGAGTCAATAACAATTTTAAGCCTTCCATCTTTAACCAACTGAACCAAATAACTCAGATTCTCTTTCTTAGGTGTTACAAAGAATGGTACCATCTGCTTCTTAGAGAATGTGACTTTCTTCAGAGCAGAAATAGCAAATGAACTCAAGCCCGGTGTCAAGTCTATCACCTTCCCATGATCTCCCAATTGAGGCTCAAAAGTTGACCACAGTATCCCGGTCGCGCAATGTATAACCGCGTCATACTTTCTACCAGAAGGACTCTTCAGAGCAGCTCCTTCAGGAGTATTATAATCAAGAACTTCATCGGCACCTAGGCTCCGGACAAATTCGATGTTGCGGGCCCCACAAGTGGCTGTCACAAAAGTATTACCCATCTTTGCAAGCTGAACTGCTATGTGACCAACACCACCTGAGGCTGCAGTTACTAAGATGTTCTTTTGTTCACCAGTTCTATCACCAAGTTTAACACCAGCAACTTCAATTAGGGGCTGATGGGCTGTTAGACCAGCTAGAGTTAAACCTGCAGCTTCAGCAGCTGAAACTTCAGATGGTCTTAAAACTGTCAAGTTCTCAGAAGCCACAGCAAACTCAGCAAGTGCACCTCCAAGCTGTGAACAATAGACATTAAAATGAATTCTGCATAATTCAGGTGGTCTCAAAACTGTTGATTTCAATTAGGGGCTAGTTGGGGAATAAATTTGGTGGTTGTAACGGGCACAAGTCCTTGGGAGAACCACACCCCAAAAGCCAGCTGTTGAGGTTGGGGAGCCAAAAACTTATAAGGTCTCCCTTGTGAGGAAACCTCCCCAATGTGGGACTTGTGACAATGCACCCCCTTCGAGAGCCGACGTCCCGGCGGCTCCACTCTACGACACTTCACTCGGCGCTTCACTCGGCCTTTTTGCCGGTCAGCCCCTCCGGTTAGAACCCTTCGTAGGTAGCCCTTTCCGGTCTTTCGGCCGAGTCGGCGTCCCGGCGGCTCCACTCTACGGCACTTCACTCGGCGCTTCACTCAACCCTTTGTTGGTCAGCCCCTCCGGTCAGAACCCTCCACAGGTAGCCCTTTCCGTTTGGCCGACTCTCAATGAAAGCACCATTGTAACGAACACAAGTCCTTGGGAGAACCACACCCCAAAAGCTAGCTGTTGAGGTTGGGGAGCCAAGGACTTATAAGGTCTCCGTTGTGAGGAAACCTCCCCAATGTGGGACTTGTGACAACTTAAAAAGTAATTACCAAGTAATAGCTTAAGTTAAAATTACCTAATTGCACTAAAGTTAAAATTTTCAAAATGAATAAACAAAAATGATAGCATCAACTTAACAAATAATAGCTTTAACTTATCAAATGACAACTATTAAGGCAGTGAAAACAGACAACTAATTTCACTAATGGCAATTTTATTAAAATCTACACAGATTGTGAAATCATGCAAACATTCATGTAGCATCATCAGAGTTTTCTAGACTGCAAATAAAATAAGCACAAGACACCTCCATTCAGAGTTCAAGGAATAAATCCACCTCAGGTGGTTTTATTGGAAAAATTAACATATATTTCAATTTCATCAATTGATAATTTTTTTCTGTCTGCTATGCATTTTTCCTTTGTCACCAATCAAATGTGTAACCAAGCAACCAACTATACTCCTCCAGTATTAACTTTGGTCTTAAATATAAGACTTCAATTCACTTAGCTAGTCTACCCAATTTATGAATTTGTTCCCTGAAGTATCCCTATTGATTGCACTTAGTAGTCTATAATGCATATGATTTAAGAAGTGTTTTGGAAAACAACAGCACATTTCTTACAGAGAACTAGCTCAACTATTTTCAAAATCTATACAAATCAATTATCTAACTCCTAAATCTAAGACTATAGAATATCACAACTATTGAGATATCAAAGAAGAGAGGTGATTACATTATGGGGATGAAAGGCAACAACTTTGTCACCAACTTTGAAATCTTTGACTTGCGGTCCAACCTCTACTATCTCTCCAGCTATATCAGTTGCTGTTGCAAACAAAAATTTAATTCAGATTATCATGTATCCCAATAAAACCCACAAAACACATCAAAAGTATTATAAGTGTGATGAAGGAAGGCAGCAAAACCCATTTAGAATTGTGTATTAAAGTTTTAGAGGTGAATATTCCATGTCAAGGCTTTATATGTTACCATAAATATATTAAAGTATAGGCTTCATTCTTCAAGACAATCATTTATTTATGGCTTTGCATGAGCAGTTTAATGACAATAAAGCACAAGTACAAGAGATTGAATTATTTTACTCTTACTTGGAGACAAACTGACTTCTTTGAATGAATTCATAAAAATTCTTAATACTTTTTTAGCATTATGGTTTATATATTATAAGTTAGATCAAGTTTAGATTACTATCAAAAACAGTTTTACTATTGAAGAGATCAAAATCTCTTTCACACATGTATACAAAGCAAAATCACGTAAAAATAAGATAGATTAAACAAGCACTTCACAAATTTATATTATGGCAGGGGTTTCTTGAAGAAAAAACAATATACTAATATGAGAACAAAAGGATGTGAAAAGAATATACACACATGATGTATGTATGGAGATAACAAAACTGGATGAAAAAAAACCATGTTGATCACACCAGGAATTGTGGAAAAAAAACTACATAGGCTGAACAAATTATGATTTCTGGGAGCTAACTACAAGATACACATGATATTACAGGGAATGCTTCATGAACTTCTCAAAATACAACAAAAAAAAATATCAATTTACCAGGGGTATAGGGAAACTTTCGAGGTAACATAGGCCGTGCTACGCCCTTTTGAATCTTCCAATCAAAAGGGTTGAGACTAGTTGCTTCCACTTTAAGCAAAATCTCATTTTTGTTTGGAGTGGGAACTGGAATCTCCACATGCTGCTTTCAAGTATAAAATAACCATACCATTATTTTAAAACAATCTCAAATGCATAAAAACTAGAGAAACAGAGAATCATTTTCAAAGACCACTTCATATATACCAAAACTCGACTAGTTAGATGCAGACCCAATAATATAAATGCAATCTGATACTCGGAATATTGCCATAGATTTGAGAATTAGGATCCCCCAAAAGAATGATTTTATTTATATATATGACTTCCCATGAGAAAATGGAAAGAAATAAGTCATTACTTAACCAGTTACTCCATACTAAATTATTAACATAACCCGATACTAAGTTAAAATGCTCAACTGTATTATAAAAGAATAATAAAAGATTGCTTGTGCAGCAGACATGAGTCGTCTTTCCTCAATAGTTTTTTACATCAAAGTAGTTGAACAAAGGCTCAACCCAGCAATTCACAATTCTTTGTTTCCGGTTTAGGTACAAATTTGTTCTAGGAGTTTTCTCTCAAAGGTTATTTTGCTTATCTAGAACTTTCCAAAATGTAACAGTTTTTCCATTTATTATTAAAAGTATTAACAATAAGTGTCAATTTTTAACTGATCATGTTGATATTTAAATGGTTAGGTCATAAGTGTGGACAATGGATTGAAATTTGAGAGAGAGGAATGATGCATATTCTCAATGATGTGTTTGTATGTAAGAAGAACCTATATATAGACGGGAGTAGTAGACAACTAATTTAATGCCAATAACTAATAATAATGCCTAATAACACCTAAAATCAAATCAAAGGAAATATTTACAATAAATACATAAAATTCTTCCACAAAAAACAAATGCAAGTTTCAACAAAAAAAACTTGCATAACAAAATAGCTCCCAAACAAAAACTTACAAGACAAATTTGCATATCAACCCTTTCTTTTCTTATTTTTATTACTGCACCTTCTCTATCAGAATAACTTTTTAAGTTCTCAACAAAACTAAACTAATATGAAAATTGCAGATAAAAAACATAAAAAGAAGAAGGATCACCTTCAAACCATTTGGACCACCACCATAGCGATCATACTGAATTGCTCGCATAAGTTTGGTGGCCATGTCCTCCGTGAGGATACGAATATCGTGTGGATTTGGGTCTCAACTTAATAAAAAAAGGAAAAAAAATATATTTCTTTTTGGGTATAAGAAACAGCATTCTTTACTTATTAATATAGATAAGCTGGTCAAAGAACAAGTTGGAAAAGGTTGAAGCAAAAGGTTGAAGCAAACCAGAGGCCTTCATTACTGACTTTTCTCTATTCTACCTTCCAAATGTGAATGCTGATTGCTAAATATTTCATTATCTTGACAAATTCCTTTTCTGCTGCTCAAAAAAGACATTTCTTCTTCTTTTTTTTGGATACATCGGAAGAATAAAAAAAAAGACATTACATTTCTTCTTGCTTGCCTCTTTTTTGTACACACAAAATGGGATTTGTTGTATTGCTTTTCCAACTTTTCTTTTCTTTTTTCACGTGGTCTGCATGAGAAGACACATTTTGTCAACTCATCTTGGCCATTCAACACAAACGTTAAACGTAGCATAGTTCATACCCACAAACTAAACAATGTGCAAATGTCAACCCATTGATCTACTAGTCCTTTTAAAGTTACTAATGATTTTTAGATGGGGTTGATTTGAATGACTAAAAGTCCAAAACCATAATTTTCAAATTTCAGGACCAAAACTCTTAATAGGATTGATGAGCTATAAATGAACGTAGAAACATATAATTCAAACCTAGTTTTACGCTCAAGCCTCAGCCAAAAAAAGCTTTTACATAGGCTTACAATCAAATCCAGAATTAGGCTTTGAATCTCTTGATCAATCCCAATAATATTTATTTAAAGTTTGATCTGACCTAATTCCACTACCATTCCCTCTCAACCTATTATACTCTACATAATCATTTCCTCTTGATTTTACACATATTCTAAGAGAAGACCTGGACAAGCATCATTAATGACACAAGTTCATTTATACATTCAACAGTAAACCTTATTAGTAAAACCTTCAGATGAATAATAAACCAAAATGCTACAAATCCAATAACTTAATTTATACACCAATATCATCATGTACAGAATAAAAGTTCAGAAAACAACAAGGTTTACAACTTAACCAATAATCTGTAATTCTGTATGAAATATCAAGTTCCTCATTTCAATGAGAAAATGCATACCATAATTATTTACTGTTCTCCAAACACACATGTATATAGGCGTGCACGTATGGGAGGACACATATTTTACCCAAACACATAATCCAGCAGTTCCAAGAAACTCTGCCTATGGCTCTACAACGATTTTTCCGGTAGCGTGGCCATCGATGCTCTTGGCCCATGCATCTTCAGCTTTACTCAAAGGAAAACGAGAGTCAATTACAGATTTAAGCTTTCCATCTTTCACCAATTGAACCAGATAGCTCAGGTTCTCTTTCTTGGCTGACACCAAGAGTGGCACCAGCTGCTTCTTAGAGAATGTGATTTTCTTCAGAGCAAAAGTCGCCATAGCACTCATGCCAGGCGTTAAATCTATCACCTTCCCAGAATCACTCAATTGAGGCTCAAAAGTGGACCATGGTATTCCGGTCGTACAATGTACAACTGCATCGTATTTTCGGCCAGATGGACTCTTTAAAGCAGCTCCTTCTGGAGTTTTATAGTCCAGAACCTCATCAGCACCTAGGCTCTTGACGAATTCAAAGTTGCGGGCTCCACAGGTGGCTGTCACAAAAGTATTCCCTAGCTTGGCGAGCTGAACTGCATACTGACCCACACCACCTGAGGCTGCAGTTACTAAGATGTTTTTTTGTTCACCAGTTCCGTCAAGCTTGACTCCAGCAACTTCAGTGAGGGCCTGAAGGGCTGTGAGTCCAGCCACAGGCAATGCTGCAGCTTCAGCAGCTGAAACTTCAGATGGTCTTGAAGCTGTCAAGCTCACAGGAGCAACAGCATACTCAGCTAGACCACCTCCGCGCTGCCATTCAACATGAATTATACACCATTAGAATATACTGGCACAGACTATAAACTCGATCAAACAAAAAGATAGCATCATTTAGAGTTTTCTATGTAGCCAACATGACAATATAACTGCATTAGAGGGACTAAGAATGGTGGGTTATAAAAAACAATTGTTGCACTTAACTTTATTGGTTTACAGATAAAAGTACAAGGTGTTGGAAAACTAAACATATGGTGCAATTTGCAAAAAACTGAATATCTCTTTTTTCTATGCCCACCACTCATTTTTTCTCTCAGTCACGAATCAAATATCCAACATGCTCATAATTGTTTAACAACTAACAGAATATCAAAGGAGTTAAACAGAGATCTGGCTCAAAAATGAAAGAAAGAAAGACTAAAACAATAGGGTTAGAGAAAATATTACATCATGACCAAGTTTAGCAACAACTTTGTCACCAACTTGGAAATCCTTGACTTGTGCTCCAATATCTACTATCTCTCCAGCTATATCGGTACCTGTTTCCAACAGAATAATAATTCAGACACATACTATATACCATAATTTTAGAGGAACACATTGAATTAACCAACTGACAGATAAAGGCCATGAATGATGAACCAAATAAACAATCAAAGTAAGCATGATACAGCCAACAAAACCGATTTAAAAATGCACAGCATGTAGTCACCCAGGGTTATGGCACAGCTTGAAAAGCTTTGTCGTAATGCACCAAAATGACACTTTTCAAGTATAACGGTGATCAGACAAGTGAGAGAAAGCATTGAATTTTTGCTCCACTAAAACACAACTTGGATCAAAATGAGTTCCATTTTGTTAAGCATGTAAAAGCCTGTTAAATGCTTTTTTTTTGTACATTAATAATTAAAATAATATAATTTAATACCTTCATATTCGATAGAAGTTTTTAAGAATAAACAATAAGATACATAGGATATAGGTCGGTTGCTATGCTCTTCTAAATGAGGTTGACTAAATAGAAAGTTTATATAGGCATGTTGTGTTTTAAACTTTTTCAAGGGGACAAATGACATGTCAGTGTGCATGTGACACTATATGTGCTTTACTGCTTTATATGTTCCCTTAGTTATTCTCTTACTTTTTATTTTCATATATCTAGGCTTTTAATAATTCACTAGTGACTGATTATAGTTATATAACAGGAGCGTTATGGAACTAACTATTTGGTTAGAAAGCAAAATCAGTAGTCATAATCAGCCAGCAGAACAATTGAACAAGGATAACATTTTGAAAATAGCACAAACTGCAAATATGGTTATGCCTATGATAATCTTATACTTTTATGATTATGTTCTCTTCCCCGCGACCAACTGATAAAGTTAAACCTACTATTTCAATGAGCCAGCCACAAAAAATAGTGTAATAAAAAGAGTCATTCAGACGACATCCCTGTTTTTCTTGCGAAGCATTGCCTAGAACTGTAACCCTAAATCCTCAACACACAGGTTCTGTTTTACAGCTCAGGAATAGAAAAGTAGAGGAATTATTAATTGCTGAAGTATGAAGTTCCCGCATCAAAATATACTTGGCTAGTAAAGTAGTAAAACATATTGATCTTCCAGATTAATCAACAGATGCTTAAATCTATAGTGATACTCCCTCTGTCCTTGAATATAAAGTGAAAATAGCCACCTTACTGTATTAGAAAAAACTATTAAAATTTGTTAAAAAAAAATAATGTGTTTGAAACATTTTATTTTCCAACTTTGCCCCCATTTAACAAATGAGATGTAAATAAGAAAAAATTAAAGAGAGAATGTATGGGAAAAGAGTATACATTCTGCGGTAAAGAAGAAAGAGTGGAGAAGAGAGAGAAGAAACAAATGAAGGGTAAAATTGGAAAAAGGACAATAAATGAAGAGACCAACAAAAACTTTGCCTTATATTTAAGGACAAACATGTTTACAAAACTTCACCTTATATTATATTTAAGGACGAAGTAGTAAATTGACTGGTCACATTTTGAATTCAGATAAGGGAATCTAAATATGGCTGAGTTCAACAAATATGAGAACACAATTATAAAAATGTATATGTAGAGTGTGTGTTTGTGCGTGTGTGTGAATACACATAAGTCACATAACACAACTGCTAAAAAACTATTGATGAAACTGCAACTTGTGAGATCAAACATAACTTGGTCAAAATAAAGCTATAGTAGTACAAAGAATGCTCAAAACCATCTCAAAATACAATCAAAAGTCCAATTTACCAGGGATATATGGAAATTTTCTAGGCAGCAAAGGCCGTATCATGCCCTTTTGAATCTTCCAATCAACAGGGTTGATACTAGTTGCTTCCACTTTCAGCAAAACCTCATTTTTATTTGGAGTTGGAACAGGAACCTCAACATGCTGCTTACAGATATAAAATAAGAATAAATCTTTCAAAGCAATCTTAAATGTAAGAAACAAAACACAGAGTGAATCCTTGTCAAGCAAACTTGACTTACTTGACAAAGACCCAACAATATATATATCATTGTCAAGGAAACTTGACTTATTTGACAAATACCTAAAAATATATTGAAAATCCCCCAGTATTCAAAATTGTTGACTCTAGATTTGAGAATTACGGACTCCAAATGAAGGCCAAAGAATGATCTTATTTATATATCTGACTAAACTCCAAAAACCAAACACAGTTCTACCAAATCATGTTGTTTAATTTAATTTAACTCCAAAAAAGTGCAATTGCATGAATGAAACTCCTGTAATTGATAATAAATCCTCAATATCAAGTTGAAATTCTTAGAAGGTACTATTGGGAACAAAATACAAATCGCCTGAAACAGAACTAGCCCTACAGAGACTTGACCAAGAAAATTACAATTCCGTTCTTTGACAAGAAAAATTACAACTTATTCATTTTTTTTAAAAAAGAAAACAACAATTCAGCAAAACCCTTTAACAAAAATGAGTACACATGATAAAGAAAATTACAATTCCATTCTTTGACAAGAAAATAACAACTTGATTTTTTCTAAAGAAAACTACAATTCAGAAAAACCCTTCTAACAAAAATAAATAAACATGTTAAAGAAAATTACAATTCCATTCTTTGACAAGAAATATTAAAAACTTCTTGATTTTTTTCTAAAGAAAACTACAATTCAGCAAAACCCTTTTAACAGAAATGAATAAACATGTCAAAAGAACTGGAAGTCAAGAAAGACACAGAAAAAGAAAAAAGAAAGGACCTTTTTTCTATATCATGTTGAAATTCTAAGCAAATATTAACAAAATCCCTTAAACTAGTAATTCCACAAAGATTTGACCAAGAAAACCACAATCTTTCTTTCTTTTTTATTACAGAAAAATAAATAAAATAAAAGAAAATTGTTCATTGGGAGTGATAAAAGAAGAAGGAAAAAGACCTTTAGGCCGGCGGGGCCACCGCCATAGCTATCAAACTGAATCGCTTGCATAAGCTTGGTCGCCATTTCCAGTGATGATGATGATGAAGAGATACAATACAAGAAACCTATAATATGTGTTGGTTTTATTTTGGGAAATGACACGTGGGCCCCACAAATGGAAACAAAATCACCATCAAATCTTTTACAGTTACTATGAAATTTAATTTTATTTAATGTCCTTATAAATGTGGATGAGACTAATGCAATGCAATCTTCTTAATGCATGTAATGCGACGGTGATTGAGCTGTTGACAAACAATTTTTATTTTTTTATCAGAAAATTGACAAACAGTTTTGGTGTGAATACTAATAGGCATTGTTGAAGATTTTGGTTGAGGAATTGACAGCTACATTCTCACGTAAATTTAATAATTTTAACTAGAATTCTTATAATTTTTAGGGGCTGATTTATGATTTTTGTTTTTTTTTTGTTTTGATAAATTTATGATTTTTGTTTATGAGGGTCTTGTGTGTTATCTTCTTTTTCTTTTGGTTTGATTGTTTATTTTTGTTTCTTGAAGGGTCTTATGTTGTTGACCTTGACGTTGCAACTTGCACCAGAAACCAACCACTTTAGAGGTTTTATCTAATTAAAGGTTCAAAATCAAAACCATCAAACAACAATATTTTGTTCCACAACCGTTCAGCAGTGCAGCACAAGCCTTAGCACATTCAAAAAGTTATGTGACTTTAACATTTGAGGGCCACACCACACATGATCAATGATTTTAGATAATGATTATTGGATTAAAGTGCAAAAATGCTCATCTTAATGTTGTTACAAATGTGTAAAAATATGCATGTAAAATTTTTTGGAGTAAAAAAATCCATCACAGTTAATTTAAGGTAGAAACCTTTTAGTATTCCATCAAATTCCATGTCGTCGACCATGTGTTATCTGATGTGTCAAATAAATAAATAAATAAGTTTGTCACATGTTTTGTTGAGTACACAATAAATTCTTAAAAATAAGGGTTAAACTAACTTTGGGTCACAGTTTCCCATCATTTGGGTTTTAGTCCCTATAGTTTTTAAAGCTGAGGTTTTGGTCTCTATTATTGTCGTTCATTCATATTCATGAGATTCGAATAGGTTTGAGAACGGCTATAAACATAGCCACAATTAGAAATTTATTTGAATAAACAATGCTCAGAAATTTAACACCTGTCAGCAGTGGAATTAGCAACAGAAGTTTGCTCTCTTGTTATTTTGAACATAATACTTAATAAGTAGGTGTATTCTTGAGTCAGATGAGTTCATATCTTTTGCTTGGACCTTTATAATAAAGAAGAGAAATGATGTTTCTTTTTAAATATTTCATGAGGCAGTAATGTTTATTTAGATTTCCTACAAAATCATGCAAAGAGAAAGAACTCAAAATTAAAGGATGAAGCTAAGGTTGATCGGATTTGTTTTGGAGAGTTGTTTGAAACTCCTGGCTCCACTCCTTATAAGCACCCTCTAAAATTTATGACGGTTTGAATGAAAAATTTTCATGTATTTCTCCCTTAGCCTCCTTCCAAACATGTTGCAAGAAGCCTCCCAAGTCTTCAGTGTATTTCTTACACCCATCTAAAAATATTCACTTATTAGTTACATTTCCTTGGTCATTAATATAACACAATTTAGTATTGAGGGCAACTGTTATATATCTTTCGTTATCCCTTAATATGGTTCTCTATTTTCCTCTCTATGGATTTATTCACTACATAGTGCAGAAACTATAGAATCTTTTGTATGTGGATACTGAGTCAGATAATCTCACAATTAAAAGCGTCTTTCATCTGTGTGTGCAGATTGAGCATTATCTTCTGGTTGTTAAAATGGAGGTGATAACTGGGAAGGATTAAAAATTAATTGAGGAGTATGAGTATACAGCACACAGCAATATTGCTCATAGTTTAACACTTGCCTGTTGTTAGGTTCCATCTTGAGCTCTCTCCCATGCAGGTATGTAAATGGACTTGGTATATTTTAATAAATTCTTCTCTTTATCCCTTAGTTTACTTCTTCATTCACATGGATTGCTTTCTTGTTAGTTATATATTTATTTATCATTTATTTATCAGACCTTAATAACAGAAAATCAGAAGTCTTTTTCACACTTCATTAAAAATGTCTGTGCTATTATTGGGGGTGTTTTCACGTTTGCATCTCACCTTTTGGTTCCATACTTAGTATTTATTTCTAGGGTAATGGACCTAATCTGCCCCTCAAGTAACCACCAAGGAGCGCTGAGCACCCTGATCTAACAACAGGCCCGTATCTGGACTGCAAGTAACCAAGGTGTTTAAAAACTACCCCGGTTGGACGGTCAACAACGTTTGACCGTTACTATGCCTATGTGGCTGTCACGCGAGCACTTGCTTTGCCACCTCTGCTTGTCACGTGTGTATTTTAAATGGACCTAATCTGCCCTCCAAGTAACCACCCAGGAGCACTGAACACCCTAAACTAACAACAGGCCTGTATCTGGACTCAAAGTAACCAATGTGTTTAAAAACTACCCCGGGTGGACGGTCAATGACGTTTGACCGTTACTATGCCTATGTGGCCGCCACGTGAAGGCCTTGTTTGTCACCCGGTGCCTTGTCATCGCCACGTAAGATGTAACATCCCACTGCATTTATGCATGAGTGAAATCTTAATGTAAAGGAACCGTTTTTGGATTAAGAGGTCAATCGATATGGATAAAGAGTTTATTTGTACGAATGAATATGTGAATGACCTTTGTATTGTAATTATATGTAATTTGCTTGTGTATGTTAGGAGATTTTGGTAGTTACTGAGATGTCGATCTCACCCCATTATTAACATTTTAGGTGAAATATCTAATAGCAAGCCAGAGGAAGACACTTGAGGTGTAAGCACGTTTTTGAGTTATATTTACTTTGTCATAGACCTCAGCCTTTAATGTTTTATTTTTTTATTATTTCAAAAAAGATCTATCATCAAATTTTTAATTTGTTAATACGATTTGGACTTTTTGGAGTGTAAATATAATTTTAATTATAAATTGTATAAGATTTTTGTATTTTTAAGGGTGTAACATAAGATATGTTCATGTGGGTCCCACCTATAAAAATAAACAATTTATCTCTCCCTCTTCATCACCATCAACACAGCCCCTCCAACACCCACCACTTCCACTCACGCCACCCCCTCACCTCCCCAGCCCCCCACTGCCTCACCTCCACAGCCCCCACCCACGCCACCTCTGCTTGCCACGTTTGAGGGGGTGGTGTGGGTGGGGGTGGTGGGTGTTGGGGGGGCTGTGGTGATGGTGACGAAGAGGGAGAGAGAAATTGTTTATTATTATAGGTGGGACCCACATGAACATATCTTACGTGGCGATGACAAGGCGTCGGGTGACAAACAAGGCCTTCACATGGTGGCCACATAGGCATAGGTCAAACTTCATTAACCGTCCACCCGGGGTAGTTTTTAAACACATTGGTTACTTTGAGTGTAGATATGGGCCTGTTGTTAGTTTAGGGTGTTCAGTGCTCCTGGGCGGTTACTTGGAGGGCAGATTAGGTCCATTTAAAATACACACGTGGCAAGCAGAGGTGGCAAAGCAAGTGCTCGCGTGGCAGCCACATAGGCATAGTAACGGTCAAACGTTGTTGACCATCCAACCGGGGTAGTTTTTAAACACCTTGGTTACTTGGAGTCCAGATACGGGCCTGTTGTTAGTTCAGGGTGCTCAGCGCTCCTTGGTGGTTACTTGAGGGACAGATTAGGTCCATTACCCTTATTTCTATTGTAACTATTATTGATTGGTGACTAGAGCTTCAATATTTTTCAGGTTGCTGGAATTCTGGACTCGATTCTGCACAACACTTTTAGAATAATGAAAGAGTGGAGATTGGAAAAATTTTTGATAGATCGGCTATTAATTTGTCTAGCCTAGAACATAGGACATCTGATTTTACTACCCAACTTCACTAGAAAGTTCTTTTTTCATTATATATATTGTTTAGGGTCATTGCAGATTCATAGGGATAATCTGCTTTTTTTAGTGAATTTGTAGTTGACCATTGGTAACTTCATTTGATATCTTTGATTACTGTTCAGGCTGATGCAAAAGCAAAATTTGATGAAAATGTTGAAGTGCGTGCTTGTAAGACTGGGTATTGAGTCAAAGCGAACAGAACTGGTGTATGCCAATATATCTGAAGTATTTTATTGTTCGGCTTTGCTTCATTAGCTGCTGTATAAATACAATATGGAATTAGAGTTTGATATCAATACCTCATATGCAAGGTAGCTTTAGCATATTCAACATGTTGTAGATTCTTTTTGGTTTCTTCAGAAGTTGGGAGGATGTGTTATGAAAGAAGAAAGATTAGCATTTTATGGTTCTTTCAACTGAATTTAAATTCACAAGTATCCATGTCTTGCTGTCTAGCTGCCATGCACAGGAAGACTTTGTATTGCCTATAATAAATGAAGTATCAATCCAACCCACCTGTGTTTTACTTTTCCTTTGAGTTGACAGTTATGGAGTCTGCATGACCTTTTATCTTTGGCCATTTTGTTGATAAGAAACAGTGAAATCTTGCCACAATATCCTTTTTTTTACAAAGCTCTGATGGTTGTGTTTTAAAGTTTTTGTTCAGTTTTTATTGAGTGGATCATTTCTGAAGTTTTTCTCATTAATGGATCCGAACCTCATCAGCCAAAATTTCATTATTACCTCTTTTGTACCCTTTTCTTACTCATCTGCTGCACACATTATTGTGTATTGTTGCGTCACATGGTGTGCCTAAGGTAATTTTCAGGTGTTCATTTATTCATTCCTATAATTGTAGTCTTGTCACCTAATTACAGACAGTTTCTAGGCCGTCAGTGTGGCTGTTTTTGCAGAAGGAGCTGATGCGGAGGAAGCTAGAGCTGCAGGAGCTGACATAGTTGATGGTTAAGAGCTTATCGAGATTGCTAGTAATGAACCATTCTCTTTCTCAGAAATTTTGTTCACTACTATGACTAGCTTTCCACTGTAATAAATCTTTAAAAATATAATTTTCTAATTATCCTGGTCTGCACACTCATGGGGATCAATTATGTGTCCATTAAAGCAAATGTAGGGGCATATGATTATATTTTTGTTCAGTGGTTATATGCTTAGTTCAAGGAACGTGACGACTTCAGGTAAAAAAAAAAGACTAGTTAGTTAAATTTGTATCACATCAATTAGATTGTTACGTGGAGTATAGAGAAACTAGGAATAAAAAATAAAAGGTGGTGAGAAAGGAATAGAATATAGGGCAATGGTTCAAATATAGTGTTTATTAAAACCCGGACCGGAGGTCGATCTGGCTAAGGCAGAGGGTCAAAGGTTAAAGGTTCAAACAAGGGTCAGCCAGTGGTTCAACCGGTCAAATTGAAATATTAATAAAATAAATAAATACGTATATATAGTAATTAATTAATTAATAAATCAAGAAAGTAAAATATCTTTAAGAATTAAAGCATACTAATTTTATATAACGAAATTATTGAGACTTTCATTCAAATGAAGGATAAGAAGGATAGGTTTAACTTCATAAAATGAAATCAAGAGGTAAAAGAAGGAAGGAAATAAAAAAAAGAGGGGCACTAATGCAATATCTCTAGTTAAAAACCTAATAACCCCTTTGTAAACCTACATCTCTTCCCTGTATCAAATGTCTTCCTCTCCCTTCAATTGAGGCGGGGCCACACTCGCGACGCTTATTTCTCTTCTTCATTCTCCTTCACCAACACGGCCACCTCCTACATTTCCTCACTTCTACACTTCTTCAACCTCACACTCACCTTTCCGACCAAAAACTTCACACTCACCTCAAATCTCGCCGAAATTTCATCCTCTTTGCCTCACCGTTTCCACTATCCTCTGTTCGCCGCGCACCATAGAAAAGAGTCAGGTTTTGGTTTGCTTTGAGATCTTTCGTCTAATGGTATCTGTAACAGTCTGTTACTAATTACTTAATTAACCAATAATATTCATTTTAGATCTAATAACCTCTTTACTAACTATGATAGAAAAAGGATTGTCATAATATCAATGTCCTATCATAGTTAGAAAAGGAATTTCCTAATGATTAAATATTATCCATGATAGAAAAGAATAAACTAATACAACACAGCTGCTATCATGGATAATTTATTGCTAACCATGTTAGAAAGGATTCGCCTAACATGGTTGATAAACAAAACTAATTGATATTAAACAACGAATAGATATATATGAAGGTAATGGATGCACAAGAGAGGGGGGTGAATTGTGCTACAAAATAAAAGCTCAAATAAAATCAACACAAGAGTTTATACTGGTTCGGTCTACCTGACCTACGTCCAGTTCTCAACCACCCAGGCCGAGTTCCACTATCCCAGGTTTTACAACGGGTGCACCTGGAACCTTTACAACCACAAGTTTTGAACGGGATCACTTGCAACCTTACAACCACAAGTTTTACTCAAGGCTCACTTGCAACCTTGCTAACTAACTCCCCCTTACTACCAGCAAGGGTTCAACCTTTACAATTAAAGGATTTTCTAACTTAGTTCTCTTTAAGAACGGATAATGTTACACACTTAAGTACAATCAATGCTCTTAATACAAGAAGAGACTTAACTACAAAGAGTACAAGATAAGTAGATGAAAAGATCACTCAATGAGTTAAATGCTCTTTCTCTTTTCTGGGCAGCTTTGATTGCTTGAAGGATTTTTCGATTTCTCTCTCTAGCTTTCTTTAAGATGTCAAAGATATTAGTTGTCTTCATAAATGAGGGTGAGCTTGTTTATATAGCCTTCAAGTATTCTCACTCTTGGTAGGTGAGTTAGCCGTTTGAATATGGCCGTTTATCCCAAGTTACCGTTTGCTCAATTAATGCTCCATTAATGCTTAGCAGGGTTGACTTGCTTTATCTCTGAAAAGTAGTTCTGACACCTCTGCTCTGTCAAAAGCATTCTGACACTGCATTGCTCTGAACGTTCTGACATTCTGATTGCTTGCGGAAGCGAGTCCACATCCGGAAGCAACTTTACTCAGTGTACTGCATTTGAACGTTAGTCTTAACAATAAAGGCACATACACATGCAGTGGGAGTTTACTTAGTCTAAGGGAGTTCTTTTTTTCATCTGGAAGCAATTCCACATCCGGAAGCACTTTCACTGGATGTTGGTTTACCTTCATATTTTCCTCACTGACGCTCAGTGTTATCCATACCAACAGCCAGCGCTAGTCACTAGGCATTCGGAAGTGAATCCACTGGACGTTGGGTTATGGTCACTGGCGCTCAGTGTGATCCATACCCACAGCCAGCGCTAGTCTTAGTACAATCGGAAGCAAATCTATATCCGGAAGCTTCCTTACTTAGTCTCAAGTATTTTATCTACTAATGTTCTTAGACTGAGTTATGACTTGGTGATATACTTGCTGTCGCTGGGGGATGAGACGTTCATCCGCGAGCGCTAGTCTTAGTCCATCCGGAAGTAAATCCACATCCGGAAGCACTCTAGTTTGGGGTACTATATTAACCTAGTATTCTCCAAGTGTTTGTCAATTCTTTCATATTTTAGTCTTCATCAAAACTTCTTTTTGATGATGACAAACTAAGTTATCTAATTGAGTTCGTATGAAAGAATTAAAAGCAATAAATAAACAAGGCATAAACAACTTAGACAAAGTACAAACAACTGAGATAATTTATCATTAATAAATCAAAAGATTACAAGTTAGTATGACAATATAGATAAAAATTTACAAGTAATCAAAAATGAGCTATGCATGAAAAGTATGAGAAAAGAAAGAAAAAAAAATTTCTAAGGTAAAAATGTATGGGGGTTGAGTGGGGTCTAAAGTTGATGTCTCTTTTTCCTCTCCCTCTCTCTTTGCCTATCTTCATTCTCTCTTTGGAACTGGGCTAGATGGGCATCCTGCACATTCTGATCAATCTGAGCAATGATTCTTTGCAGCTCTTCCTCTTCCCTTTCCCTTCTGAGTCTCTCTGACTCAATAGACTCCTCGAAGGCTCTCTTCATGTTTTCGACTTCCTCATAGCCTGGGAACCCTGTTGCATCTGAGAAGGCAGTGACCTCGCCATTGGGGTAGTGAACAACCCTGATCTTAACATTCCAAACAGGGAAGTTGGGGTCCTCCTCAACTTCCTGGGCTTTCCTCTTCCTCTTGCCTTTCCCCTTTCCTTTGCCCTTGCTCATAGGCTGAGTAGATTTGGCTTTTGCTCTCTCAGCATCCAGGCAAGCCATCTGACCAAAAGAGATTCTGTCCGTGTACCCATATCTTTCGAATTCTTCAGGAGTCATGTCCTCTATCTCCAACTTGATTTCCTTTAGAATTGGAATGGCCTGTTCAGATGGGATCTCTTGCTCTGCTCGGACAGATGGAGTCTCTTCCTCACTCACAGCAGACTCAGTGGAGGTAGCACTCTTGTTGGCATGCTTTCTGACAACTGTCTTCTTTCTTGATTCACTGAATTTAACTGCTGGCTCAGATGGAGGAGGAGGGGCAGATGTTTGCTCAGAAGTAGGAGATTCAGATGTTTGCCTAGGGGATGAAGGAATTGGCTTTGCAATCACAATGGGAGGATGGTTGATCTTCTTCAGCCCATACTTCATCATGATTTCCTCAACTATACTCCGGTCAGGCACAGAGGGTGGAGGCTCAGCAGAAGAGGCTTCTGGCACTTGTTCAGCCTGCTCTGTTTCAGATGAAGGAGGCTCTGATGATGAAGAGGCTGGTTGTGGAATTTCTTCACTCTGCTCAAAGACAACCATGTCCCATTTGGACCTTTGCTCATCCGACCTCTGCTGTTGCATAAACCGGATGGCTTCCCCTCTGATCAGGCTCTCAGCACCACCCAATTTCTGAGATTCCATGGCACGACGGAGGGCAGCCGTGATGTCTTCATCTAGCCAGAGGGATGGCTGAGTCAGAACATCCCTTGTATCCATGGTCCGGCGAAGAGTGATAGCAGCATCTCTCCCCCTTTTGTCATCATCAAGGAGGGTGAGGGCCAGGGAGGACTGAGTGGGTGGAGGGGAGGGTGAGGATTCGGGTGAGGAGGTGGGTGAGGTTTGTTCTGGTGAATCAGGGGGGTTTGGGAAGAGAATGGTGTTTCTTTGGAAGAAGTCAGGGTGGGTGAAGAGGCCTTCAAAAGGGTGGGTGGCTGAGTAGGCGACGGATTGTTTATCTTTCCATGGAAGAAGAGATTGTGGTCTGAGGTAGTAGGTTTGACGGGAGTTAGTAGAGGAGGTAAATGCTAGAGGCTGGGTGATGATGGATTGGGTGTTTGAAGGAGGATTGGTGGGTTCTGTGGGACTTGGGAGTGGTGAAAGGTTAGGGGAATGTTGTGGAGATGGGGAGTTGTGGGAGTGAAGTGGTGATTGGCGAGGAGATTGTTGGGGTGAGTCTTGTGTGGAGGTTTGAGGTGATGGTTGATGGTCATTGTTGGGTGAGTCTTGGGGTTGTTGTTCATGGTTGGGTGAAGTCTGGGGTTGTTGGTCGTTGTTTGGTGAGGTGTGTGGGTGTTGGTTATTTTGTGGAGGTGGCTATTGCTGTTGAGTGTTGGGAGGAGGAGGAGGAGGGGGAAGTAAGGGTTGGTTAGGAGGAGGAGGATGTGGGTTTGGAGGAGGGGGTGGTGGTAAGTTACCTTGTTGAGGTTGAGGAATCTGGAGGTGTTGGAGGATAAGGTCTAACTTGGCATCTAGCCTTCCTAAGTGAGCCTCGACCTGACCCACGCGATCCTCAAGTCTCTGGATTCGCTCCCCTTGCTGCTGGAACCCAGCATCACAGTCATTTCGGAGAGGAGCCACCAGGGAGTCAGAAAGCCTAAGGAGAATCTCCTCTTTCATCTCCTGGGCAAAGGCCTTCACAGTGGCTGGCACCCTCGCAACTCGGCTTGGCCCGGGATGGGAGTCAACCTCTTGATCTCCTGCGCCAGAGGCAGAAGGGGCTGAGGTTTGAGAGGCACTGCCTGCCTGAGATCCTGATTTAGTGGCCTTGGCCTTCTTGAGGTACCGGATCTTCATCTTGCTGATGTTAATTGCACTCACTGGAGCACACTTAACATTCTCTTCCTCCACATCAGATGTTGCCTTGATCAGATGCTTCTCAAGGAGGAAGGCAAGGATGGTGGGGTAGGGAAGATATCCAGCCTTGCTGTTGACCATCCAGCGATGTAGTTTAAGGCTGATCAACTGCCCGGGGTTGATTGGCTGCTGGGTGAGAAGTCTGGGGAACCATGGGTTGTCCAGCAGAGTGAACTCGTTGAAGTTACCCCCCTTGTGTGTCATCACGCGGGAGTAGATATAGTACAAGAGTCTGTGGGAGTCAGACATCCCGGACACCTTCTTCCCTTGGGTGTCATAAAGCTTCTCGAGTTCCTCCTTGCTTAGCTTGAGTGACTCAGGGTATAGCCACTCATTCATCCCCTCATCCGTAATCCCCATGAGAGCATTGATATCCCTCCAGGTGAAACTGAAGGTTCTCCCCCTGACTGTGGCAGTGAAGGTGAGTCTGCGGATCTGTTCCTTCCCATCCACTTTCTTATGTTTGACCTTCCCAGTGAGAGACTCACAGAATACCCGCAGGACGTTGATGTTGTAGTCCTGGTTGATCCCCAGCCAGGGCACGTATTTTTCCAGGAATGGCCGCAAGTGGGGAAACCCTAGCTCATCAATTGTGTCCAGATCCAAGAACATCCCACTGTTGAAGTAGGGCTTGATGGTCTCAAACTTGGAGGAAACATTCTCCAAGGGTCCATCCCTATAGACCAGAGGATCATCCTCCTCTACCCTCTGTCTTTTGGAAAAAGGCTCCTCGCTAAATTGTACCTTCTTCTTCCCTTTTCTCTTAGCCTGTTCTTGATGTTGCTCAGTCTGCCCAGGCTGTTCTTCTACTTGCCCAGAATGTTCTTGGTGTTTATGCTGTTCTTCATGGTGTTCATGGGATTTCCCAGATTTCCCAGTGTGCGAATGCCCAGATTTCTTAGATTTCTTGGTTGAAGTGGCTTTCTTTGTGTTGGGGTTCGATTCATGTGAGCCGGCCATTTTTGTGAGGGTTTTGGGTTCAAATGAAATGAAATGCGAAGAAGAGGATGAAGAAAATGAAGAACACGATGAAGAAGAGAATATGCAGAGAATTTGTGGGTGAAAGTTTGAGTAAGTAAAAAGTGAAAGTGAAATTGACTTCCTATTTATATGCAAAGTAGCAGAGGGTAAAATGGGCAATAACTTTTCAGATGAAAACATGCGTTTATTCATTGGGTAACGTAAACATTTAATTGGAACGTCGCACCTTTTGACATGTGTCGCTTCACCTTATCAGAGAAGGCACAACTTCTCAAGGAGGAAGATGAAACGTTTCTGACGTGACGTGTCCTTAGGTTCAGACACTGGCGCTCTTTCTCGCTTTAGTTCAACACTCAGTGCCAGCAACTGAGCATCCGGAAGTGGTTTTGCTTCCGGTTGGAGTGACGCTCTTGGTCTCATTGAGTTGTCATCCAGCGCCAGCAAAGGAGTATCCGGAAGTGGTTTTGCTTCCGGTTGGACTCACTTAAGATTTAACATTGTGGGGGACCTGCAAAAACAATGATTGGCACTCCGATGCCTAAGTTAGTATTGTTGTAGGTTTTAATCAATCAAATAAGCATAGATTTATTTTGAAGGATTAAACTTCATTTGGGTTTACCATTCCCAAATCACCTCTTATGAATGTAAATTGATCAACCCCCAGAGGCTTGGTGAAAATATCAGCAAGTTGTTGCTGTGTGGCGACAAATTGCACTTTGACATCTTTCTTTTGAACATGGTCTCTGATGAAGTAATGTCTGACATCAATGTGCTTTGTCCTTGTGTACTGAACCGGATTCTTGGCGAGGCTAATGGTGCTTGTGTTGTCACAAAGAATGGGAGCCTCAGGGAATTCCAAGCCAAGATCTCTTAGTTGGTTCTTCAGCCACAGCACTTGGGCACAACAACTTGCGGCAGCAATGTATTCTGCCTCAGTGGATGATAGGGACACGCAGGTTTGCTTCTTGGTAGCCCAAGAGACCAGACAACCACCAAGGAAGGCGCATTGACCACTGGTGCTCTTTCTATCAGTTTTATAACCTGCATGGTCAGAGTCAGAGCAAGCCCACAAGAACTCTTGGTTACCTCTGGGGTACCAAAGACTAAGCTCTTGTGTTCCCTCAAGGTATCTTAGGATACGTTTAACACATGTTAAATGTGACTCCTTGGGATTGGCTTGAAACCTAGCACACATGCCTACACTAAATTGAATGTCAGGCCTGCTTGCCGTTAAGTATAGTAGGGAACCTATCATTCCCCTGTACATGGGCAGGCTGACAGATTTACCCTTTGCGTCAGCATCGAGTGCGGCAGTGGTACTCATGGGAGTGTCATACTCCTTGCATTCATCCATCCCAAACTTCTTGAGTAGCTCTCTACAGTACTTAGCTTGGGAGATGAAGATCCCATTCTTCTTTTGTTTAATTTGCAGGCCGAGGAAGAATGTTAGCTCTCCCATCATTGACATTTCAAACTCACCCTGCATAGTCTTAGAGAATTCTTCACAAAGCTTTTCATTAGTTGCCCCAAAGATAATATCATCAACATAAATCTGGACAATTAACATATTCCTATCTTTGTGAAGAATAAACAGTGTATTATCTAGTTTGCCTCTTGAGAAACCTTTGCCCAGCAAAAAGCTGCTGAGTCTCTCATACCAAGCTCGAGGAGCTTGTTTCAGGTCATACAAAGCTTTCTTTAGCCTATACACATGTTTAGGATTCTTGTGATCCTCAAAGCCAGGAGGTTGTTCTACATAAACTTCTTCTTTGATGTAACCATTAAGAAAAGCACTCTTCACATCCATTTGATATAGTCTAAAGCCTTTCATGGATGCAAAGGCTAGAAGAATCCTAATTGCTTCGAGTCTAGCGACTGGAGCAAAAGTTTCTTCATAGTCTATGCCTTCTTCTTGGTTATATCCTTTGGCTACTAATCTGGCTTTGTTCCTTGTGATTTGACCTGTCTCATCCAGTTTGTTTTTGAAGACCCATTTGGTCCCAACTATGGATTGATGAGAAGGCCTTGGGACTCTTCCTGCATGGCAATAATCCAGTCGCAGTCCTCAAGAGCTTGTTCAACTGAAGTTGGTTCGATTTGAGATAAAAATGCTCCAAACTCAACTTCATTTTGAACCTGCCTTCTGGTTCTGACACCAGAAGAAACATCACCAAGTACTTGATCAAGAGGATGATCCCTGTGATGTCTCCTAGTTGTTGGCAACTGTGCCTCATCAGGCACTGTCTGCACTCTAGGCTCATCACTGGGTTCATCTTCTTCTTTGGGATTGCTTGCTGGTGTTTCTTTTGGTGGTGAGGAAGATGATGGTGGTTTTGGAAGATTAAGTATTTCATCATCTTCTGTGGATTGTCCCCATGTAGGAGTTTCATCAAATACAACATGCATTGATTCTTCTACAATTCTAGTTCTCATGTTGTATATTCTATATGCCTTACTCCTAAGGGAATACCCTATGAATATACCTACATCAGCTTTTGGATCAAACTTACCCAGATTTACCTTTCCATTGTTATGCACATAGCATTTTGATCCAAAGATTTTGAGGTGGCTGATGTTGGGCTTCCTGCCTTTGTACAGCTCATAGGGGAGTCTTGTCCAAGCCCTTGCGAACATAGGCTCTGTTGGAGATATAGCAAGCAGTGCTCATAGCGTCCGCCCAGAACACTTGAGAAACCTCTTTCTCGTTGAGCATGCTTCTAGCCATCTCTGTCAGAACCCTGTTCTTCCTCTCGACCACTCCATTTTGCTGAGGAGTTCTAGGAGCTGAGAAGTTATGTTCAATACCATTCTGCTCACATAGCTCAGAGAAGCTATGGTTCTCAAATTCTCCTCCATGGTCTGTCCTTATGGCTGTGATTTTGAGGTCTCTCTCATTCTGCACTTTCTTAGCCAGGACAATAAAAACATCAAAAGCATCTTGCTTAGAGGCAAGAAACATAGTCCAAGTGAACCTAGAATAGTCGTCCACCACCACTAGAGCATACAGGTTTCCACCCAAGCTCTTCACTCTCGCTGACCCAACCAGATCCATATGGATTAGTTCCAAGGGCCTGCTGGTGGAGACTCTCTTCTTGGTTTTAAATGAGGACTTTGTTTGCTTCCCTCGTTGGCAGGATTCACAAATAAAATCATGCTTTACCTTAAAGGAAGGAATACCTATGGCTAGCTCCTTTTTAATTAGCATAGACGTCTTTTACTGGTCCGACTTCTCCAACTCCAGTGATCTTTCCACTTTGATTTCCTCCAAAGGTAACTGTGGCTCCGTCTTTGATCACCAGAGATTTGAATTTGTCTCTGTCTCCAGTCATATGTCTCGAGCATCCGCTGTCGATATACCATTTCCTATTCTTGGATGCCTTGAGACACACCTGGAAGAATCAAGTAAGCTTAGGTACCCAACCTTTCTTGGGTCCTCTGTCATTAGTTTTCAGTGCCCTTGGTCTAGTGTTAGCTTTGACCTTGGGCTTATGATCATTCTGTGCCTCTGGCCTAGTGCTGGTTCTAGGCTCTTGGGTTTTCCCTGTGGATTGTTTCCAGGCTCGGGATCCCTGTCCTCCCTTAGTTTCTTTTCCTGGAGGAGGATCCTTTGTAGCCTTGGTTCCTTTTGGGACCCATTTATAAGAGCTATTTGCTCCATGCTTCTTGGCATTACAGGTGGACGTGGAGTGTCCTTTCCTGTTACAATAATTACAGAAGCTGAAAGGTGTGTAGCTATGATCAGAGGCTTTATGGAAAAATTTTAGGTAGGGCTTCACTTTTGGTTCCACCCACTTTTTCCCTCTAGGTGTGTATCCTAAGCCAGTCTTGTCCCTATATGCCATTTGATTCATTAAAATGATATTTAGCATTTCAGATCCATTTGTGAATTTTTGTAGGGCATTTTGTAGTTTATCTCTTTCAGCTGAGATTTTGCTGCAATTAGGGCAGCTCTCAAGTGTTGGGGCACTGGGTTCTGCTTGGGGAGAACCCTTGCCATCCACTACCGGAAGCTTTCTGGCTTCCGCTGGCTCTTCACTCAGTGAGTCCACCTTGGACTCAAGTGATTCTTTTTTAGTTTTCAACACTTTATAGGCTTTACATAATCGAGAAAATTCTTCATGAACCTCATTGTAAGCCTCTTGTAGTTCAGAGAAAGTTACCTCAATGTCCTCGTGGGTGAGATCAACATCTGAAGGTGCTTCCTCATCATCTTCTCTGGCTACCAGGCAAAGGTTGGCAACCTCTTCCTCGTCATCACTTGCTTCATCGTCTGAGCTATTGACCCAGATAGAGGATACGAAGGCTTTTCTTTTGTCTTTCCCCTTTGATCTCTGCAAACTTGGACACTCAGCCTTGAAGTGGCCAGGCTTTTTACACTCAAAGCACATCGGGGCCTTTTCCTTCTTGTATCCCTTCCTCTGACTGGAATCACCTTTCTGAAAGCCTCCCTTTTTCTTGAAGAACTTCCTGAACTTCCTCACCATCATGGCCATCTCCTCTTCGTCCAAGTCCTCCTCATCATCCTCATCATCATCATTAATTTCCTTGCTGGGAGCAACAAGGGCAAGACTCTTGGTTTTGGATGAGGCTTGAGGAGCTCTCTGAGCCGGCAAGGTTGGTTCGTATTCAGCCAGAGAGCCAAAGAGTGCAGTGATGGAGCTGGTTGACTCTCCTTGGACTTCCTGCAAGATGGTTACTTTGGTGATCCAATCACCTTTCAATACTTTTAGGATCTTGCTTACTTGCTCTCTTTCAGGAATATCTTTTCCCAAGGAGGACAGGTTATTGATAAGATGGGTGAATCTCAGTTCCAGCTCTCTGATTGGCTCAGTTGGACTTGTCATGGCAAATTTGTGAAACTCTTCCACCAGCATCTCAACTCGTCTTGCCTTCACTCCCTTGGTTCCAGAGTGAGCAGCCTCAAGAGCCTCCCACATATCCTTAGCAGTTTTGTGGTGGCTTATCCTGTGAAACTCCTTATGACTAAGGGCGCAATGAATGTAATGTATGGCTCTGTAGTTTAGTTGGACTAGAGCATAGTCCTCGTTGGTGTATCTAGATCGCTGCTTGGCAAAGCCATCATCATTAAGAGGGGTGTGATCTCCATGCTCAATCACATCCCAGAGTCGGATGTCACTAGACTTTATGTATGTCTCCATTCGGAATTTCCAGAATGGATAGTTATACCCATCAAAGCCTGGAGGCTTGTTGGGTTGAATAGAGACATCTGGCAGGGAATAGTCTGTATCCATTACTGGATCTTTACTTTCTAGATTCGTGGGAATCAAGTCAGAAAGACCCGCTCTGATACCAAATGAAGGTAATGGATGCACAAGAGGTGAGGGGGGGGTGAATTGTGCTACAAAATAAAAGCTCAAATAAAATCAACACAAGAGTTTATACTGGTTCGGTCTACCTGACCTACGTCCAGTTCTCAACCACCCAGGCCGAGTTCCACTATCCCTAGGTTTTACAACGGGTGCACCTGGAACCTTTACAACCACAAGTTTTGAACGGGATCACTTGCAACCTTACAACCACAAGTTTTACTCAAGGCTCACTTGCAACCTTGCTAACTAACTCCCCCTTACTACCAGCAAGGGTTCAACCTTTACAATTAAAGGATTTTCTAACTTAGTTCTCTTTAAGAACGGATAATGTTACACACTTAAGTACAATCAATGCTCTTAATACAAGAAGAGACTTAACTACAAAGAGTACAAGATAAGTAGATGAAAAGATCACTCAATGAGTTAAATGCTCTTTCTCTTTTCTGGACAGCTTTGATTGCTTGAAGGATTTTTCGATTTCTCTCTCTAGCTTTCTTTAAGATGTCAAAGATATTAGTTGTCTTCATAAATGAAGGTGAGCTTGTTTATATAGCCTTCAAGTATTCTCACTCTTGGTAGGTGAGTTAGCCGTTTGAATATGGCCGTTTATCCCAAGTTACCTTTTGCTCAATTAATGCTCCATTAATGCTTAGCAGGGTTGACTTGTTTTATCTCTGAAAAGTAGTTCTGACACCTCTGCTCTGTCAAAAGCATTCTGACACTGCATTGCTCTGAACGTTCTGACATTCTGATTGCTTGCGGAAGCGAGTCCACATCCGGAAGCAACTTTACTCAGTGTACTGCATTTGAACGTTAGTCTTAACAATAAAGGCACATACACATGCAGTGGGAGTTTACTTAGTCTAAGGGAGTTCTTTTTTTCATCCGGAAGCAATTCCACATCCGGAAGCACTTTCACTGGATGTTGGTTTACCTTCATATTTTCCTCACTGACGCTCAGTCTGATCCATACCCACAGCCAGCGCTAGTCTTAGTACAATCGGAAGCAAATCTATATCCGGAAGCTTCCTTACTTAGTCTCAAGTATTTTATCTACTAATGTTCTTAGACTGAGTTATGACTTGGTGATATACTTGCTGTCGCTGGGGGATGAGACGTTCATCCGCGAGCGCTAGTCTTAGTCCATCCGGAAGTAAATCCACATCAGGAAGCACTCTAGTTTGGGGTACTATATTAACCTAGTATTCTCCAAGTGTTTGTCAATTCTTTCATATTTTAGTCTTCATCAAAACTTAAGATTCTAACAATATATATGCGGAAATGAATGCAGACCTATACAAATTGGCAATATACAATTCCAAATAAACTATATAACTTCTACTACCTAATTCCCTTTCCTGATGCTCGCGCTTGTGCATGAATACCTGCAAAAATGTCAGTAATCGTGGGATGAGACAATTTGTCCCAGTAATCACCGCTTAACTCACTATAACAGTGAGATGTGCGGTAGCGAGGGCGTCTAAAGGGTACCTCATTTTAAAACCAGCAATATATATATCCATGTCAAATCTTCTTCCATTCATCACTCAAATCCCTCCATCAATTTCACATTATCTAAATATCATCTCACAGTCTCCAAACTAATGATGCTACCATAACTCTCACACTCACCTATAGATGAATTGTGCCATCACGGGGCATTCAAGCATTTAATCTTCTCTATATGATTTGACACTGTGCCCCTCTCTATGATGAGGGGGCAAATTTCCCTCTCTGGCAATCCCCAGAGAGGGAACCCCAATTCTGTTTTCCATTGCAGAATGGGAACGGTTGGGCTCTCAAATGCCTTAACAACCGTAGGGGTGGTTGGGCTCTAAAATGCCTTAACAACCGTAGGTCACTTCTCTCAATAAGTTAACCTATGATCCCCGATCCAATCAATCAGAAAAGGATCATCAGTACAAATAACTGTCGATTGGCCAATCGACAGTTATCATCGCGCGATGGTACATAAATTCCAGTGTCATGCAATGCTCACCATATCCCTATCAATATCTCATCCACAACATCAACATCAACATCAACATCAACATCAACATCAATCTCAACATCAACATCATACACTCTCACATCATCTTTCAATCTATTATCCACAATATCTTCCCTCAACATTACTCTTCAATATCTCAACTCATATCTAATTCCTTCTCTATACTCACAACCTCTCAAATAACTATTATAACAATACACCTGCAAATATGTCACACCATTCCAAAATATCCAGCACCACCAGACAGGATACTACATATATAATGTGTCGAAATCTTTTATATAAAAATAATCGTGTTTGAAAGGCAACCAATAGCCTGTTTTGTATAAAAATACCTTTTAAAGATAATATATATATATATATATATATATATATATATATATATATATATATATAGAGGGTGAGAATGGATTTTACAAAATCCCTAACTAACGTCACCCTCAATGTTATAGCAAGGTTAAGTGTGATTACCTGTCGCCCTTTAGCACTCTTTTGCTCTTCCTTTTCTTTACCATGCCTTGAGAAATCTATGCATATCGCATCCTTTCCTATTATTACACCATGCAATAATAGGGGATTAATAATCATTCTAAGGCATGGATTAACTAACGTCTCTCTCGTTTGTATTACTACCCAGTCCCCATACATTTTCTTTTCTCAGAAATTATTCAAACTCAATCAATACTATTCACTTCCATTAACAGAAATCACCTCAACAAATAACTATGTCTCTTTACAATAAGACATCCTATACCATATATTAATCGTTTTGCAATTACAAATTCAACTCACTTTAGGAATCAAACCACCAATAGCAATAATTATTGACTTAACGGCCGTTTTCGGTCTTACCGTAAGCGTACGGGTCGTCAAAATAAGTAGTATAAAAGATATCGTCCCACAGAGACTAAGGCAAAAGAGGATTAACTATTTCAATTATGTTATCAATTAGGTTGAGTGCAAATATTTGGGTTTGGATATTCTAAACTAACTAAATTGAAAATAATCTAATTAAAACTAAACTAACAATTAAAATCAAGAAAAGTGAAGTCTAGGATTATTTATCACCATTCCATTTCATAAGACATAATTTAAACCCTCTCAATTAGTATGCTAATGAATCCATGTGTTTGCCTAAGGTTCATATGCATTTGAAAAAGCTTTCCCAAGTCAAGATCAAATTTCACAATCTCTTGTCACAATTAATACAAGCTCTACTTCAAAAACCAACCTTTTTGTGACAATGTTGGGTCAATAACTATATCTCTATGTTATCAACAAACCATCCATTTAAAACCATAAACTTCAAATCCAACATGTTTTTATCCAAGTTCTAAAACAAAATATACTTTCTCAAGTCATATTCCATTTAACTAAGTAAGTGGTGATCAAGCACTTAAGTAAATGAAAAGCAAGATAAAAACCACACATGAAATTCATTAACAACTACAAGAGGTTTTAACAAATCTCAATCCATGAAATGAGTCAAAATAATCCTAAACCAAAGACTAGTTACTCATGACTACAACTAAAAAAATACTCTAACAATGCCACAAATTTCAGAGTTCAACAAGAGAAATAAGAAAGAAAGGAGAGTAAAAGAGAAGAAAACACCAAGCAATCTTGAAGTCCCAAAGCATCTCTTCTCTAAGCCTCAAATCTTTCTCCCAATGTCTCTCTTTCTGCTCCTCTTCGTCGCTGCCCCTCACTTCATGAAGATGTGGTGTTGATGATAATCCATCGTGAAGTAGCAGCTGCCTCTCCTTCCTACTCGTGTCTGCGCGTGTGTGTAGCTGAAGAAGAGAAAAATGGAGTTGAGGGCACAGCCAGCCGCCCCCTCGTTTCTGCTGAACATGTTCTTTTTCTATTCAATTAGGTCTTGGGCCTTTTTTTCTTTTTCTCTTCAGGTCAGCCCAAACAAAACCCAAATCAGCTTTTGTGGATGATGATCAATGTGTCTAACTCTGCTGCCTCTCCTTAATGAATGTGCTTCTTTCTTTTTCACTTCAAGCCCTCAAGCCCATTGCTTTCATATTGAAGACCAATAGCTTTGACTTGTGGCCTATGTTCTAATTCTGCAAGTGAATAAGCAACAAACTAAACACATGTAATATATATAGTGACAATATTCATATGATGTTTTCTTTGCATTTTTTTAAGACATTTTATACATTTTAAAACTAACATATTTACTATATAATTCCCAAATCATACACCAACTTGATATCTAATCAAATCTCAACAAATCTCTTTAATTTTGTCACAATAACTCCCCAATCATACCAAAAATATATATAAAATCTATTTAAATTGGGGAGTTATCAATTATCCACCATAATATAGCAGAGAGAGATAACCCACATTCTTATTGTTAAAGTGTTAACTAAAGCAAGGACCAAAAAAGAAAAGAATATCAACACTAACTTACATCATTCTCATCTTTCCAACTAGTCATTAAATATACAACAAACTCAGAAAATCCCATTAATCAATTTGTATAACCACACTTCAATTATACCTCTAGTTTCTTATATATATATATATATATATATATATATATATATATATATATATATATATATATATATATATATATATATATATATATGACACCAACCATGCAACCAAACAGAATAATCATGTTTTCCTCCACAATATCAATCACACCATGTGAAAAACTAAGAACAAGGTCCAGAATTTAACCAACAACCATCAAGCATGAATTATCCTCCTTCCCATGTCATAAACTAATTAGAATCAAATTCCAAGGTCATAACACCAAACAAATTAACTATTGTGGGCATATGAAATAAAACTATTATCTGTTAAATTTCATAGATAGTCTCAACCACTTAGGGTATAAAGACAAGAATCAGTAATAACTGTCAATATTCTTTCACATATCGGGCGAGACGGGGAAAAGAAATTCAAAGAAAACCATAGCTTTTATTCAAGATTTCTCATACACGGATTAAAAATACCAAACCAGTTTCAATATTGCATATATTTCACATATCAAGCACTACATTTCATATAGGTATTGAAACAAAGAAGGGAAACAAAGTGTCAAACATAATTCAAAGTCACACACACAATTCACATGTTTATTCCCTAATACATATCACATACAACACCAAAATCAATGAATAAGGCTCACTTGAACCATTGTAGAACAAATAAACATAATGAAGCATGTTAACAATTATACATCCAAATAACAACCAAGATTTCCTTCTACTTCCATATTATTGAATAATTCGGCCCAATCAGAGGAAAGAGAAACCAACTCATCTCTATATGTTTCAAACTTATTTTCACAGCATGCAAGGATTTTGAATTCCATGAAAATAAGGGAGAACTTATTGCAAAGTTTCCCACCTAACCAATATCAAGAAGATTCAATTATTTTTCATGCATATAAAACACCAAAATCACCACAACACAATTTCCCAACTTGCAAAATCGTTTCTTAACTTTGTTCTACTCATGTCCAACTTCATACATCAACCAACAACCACCTAAGCTAGAAAAATCAAGCAAAAATCAAAGACAAACTTAAGGAATTTCGAAAATCCCCAAACACTTGAGCATATAAATAAATTTTTCTAACTCTATTTTACCTAAATCCATGCTTAACCAAACTGTTCACAAATTTTCAGTCTCAAAAAGAGATAACACCTAAATCCTTTTCACAATACCAAAAATTGAAGTTTAATCTTCATTTCAAACAAATTCCTAACTTAAAATCCCAAACCCTAGATTTGAAATCCCTCTCTTCTCGCATAAAAATCAAAGAACAGAGTATAAATCACATGAAAGAGCTCACCAAGGTTCGCTCTACATTTCTCCCGGTCCAATTTGGGCTCGCCGTCGCCGGAAATGATCGCCGGAAATCGGCCATCTAGGGCTGGCCGACCCAAAACAGTAAAAACAAAAGGGAAAATAAGGGAAATGAAGTTGGAAACAAGAAAATAGCTTGAAGAACAACAAAACACAAGCCTCACCATCCACTACTGTCGTCCGCCGCCTAGTGTAACATCCTGAAAATTTAATACAGGATTAAAGAGTGTTTTGGGAAATGATAAATGGAGAAATTAGGAATTTTAAAATTTTTAGGAATTTTTGGAGATTTTTGGAAATTTTGAGTAATTAATGTGCACATAATTAATTAAGAAATGAAGAGTTTGAAATATGAGGGAATGGTAAAGTTAAAAATATTTTGAAGGTTAAGAAGATTGGAGGCTGGTTTAAGTGGTTTTAAATCAAGAAGAGTACACTATGGCAAGTTTGGGCTACAAATTATCTTAAACCACCTTATTTCTCCCCAACCAAACACACCCTCCCTCCTTCCTTATCAACAAAACTGACACCTCCCCTCCCTTCTTCCAAAGACCTCCCTCCCTTCACTTAATTCATTTTCTCCACACCCACACATACACTCATTCGACTTCCTTGGTCCATAAAGCTTATCATTTTGTTGCATCCTTCACTTCTCTTCAAGAATCCGTGAAGCACGAACTTGGACTGTATTTCCGGCGGCGTTTCGGCGACGTGAACGGCGGGTGAGGGAAAGGTTTGATTTTTCTTATAGTTCCTCATGTTGTTCTTCTCTCTTCAACTTCACAACACATTTTCCTTAGCTCCTTTTCCTTTTCCAGTTTGGCCGACTACCAAGGGGACATTTTCCGGCGGCGGTGAGCGCTTCTCCGGCGAGGGGAAGGTTGTTTTGAAGGTAGAGGAGAGTTTCTTTCGTTTTTCGAGTTAGTTTCCACCATAACTTCATTTTTTTTCACCTCCCTCCCTTGTCTTTCGAAAACCCAGCTCGGCCAGCCACGTGAGGGCCGATTCCGGCGAGTTCTGAACGGCGGCCGGCAGCAGTGAAGCTCCTTCCTGCGTTCTTGAACTCCGTAAGCTTGATCTTTGCCTCTTGTGAAGTTAAACTTGTGAAATTTGGTCTCTTTGATGTTAAGATGTTGTGAAAAATTAGAACTTTAGGATTGACAAGTTATTATAATGATTATTCACTGTTAAATTGAAGATATTTGGGGAGTATTGAGGTTTATTGAAGTTGGAAAAGATTTTGGGGACTTTTGGAAGCTTTTTATGGCTCTTTGAATTGGGGTTTTGTTAATGAAAGATGATTTGAATGAATTAGTTGTTAATAAATGCTTGTTAAGGTAATATTAAGATGTGGGAAAGTTGATTTTGATTGAATTGGTGTTTTGGTAGGGAAATGCTTGATGTGATAATTTCTACAAGAGTTATAATGATGGTTGTAGGTTATTACATATGAAGTTGTAAAGGAATGTTTAGGAAGGAGTTTGGAAGTTAATAGGGCATTTTTGGACTCTTTAAGTTAGGGCTATGTTAGTGGATGATGTTCTGGAACAAATTGGTATTTATGTAGTGTTAGTTGAAGTTGTTTGGTGATGTTGGAATTTTGGTTTTAGAGGGATTGGTGTTTGTAAGGAATTTTGTTAGTTAAAGTGTTGATTTGAAGTGGCTTTGGTAGATTAAAGGTTGTTTATTGATGTTGGAATGCTAATGTTGACTAGATTGGGGTTTGAAAGGAAGTTGGATAGTTAAAGTATTGATTGAAAGTGATTTAGGTGTTTTAAAGAATGGTTTGGTTATGGTGGGTAATGTTATAAATTCTTCAAGAGATGATGATGGTTGAAAGTATTGGTATTGTAAAGATTTGGTAAAGAGAAGTTGGAGGAGGAAAGGATATGGATGTGGTTTTGATATTGAAGTATTTTTATACTTTTATTGTTAATGAAAGTATTTAAAAGGTTGAGTTAAGTCACTTGCAAAGTGTCTTGACCCATTTTTAAATTGTGGCATTATTGTAGATGGTGATCTTTCAAGCGGACTTTGAAGATAACTGTTATCTGCGTATATCTGTAACATTGTGTTACTAATTCCCTAATTAACCTGTGACATCTCTTTTAGTTCATTAATATCTTTACTAACTATGATAGAAAAAGGAATTGCAATAATATCAATATCTCTATCATAGTTAGAAAAAGAATATCCTAATGATTAAAATATTATTCATGATAGAAAAGAATAAACTAATACAACACAGCTGCTATCATGGATAATTTATTGCTAACCATGTTAGAAAGGATTTGCCTAACATGGTTAATAAACAAAACTAGTTGATATTTAACAATAAATGGATATATACATGCGGAAACGAATGCAGACCTATACAAATTGGCAATATACATAACTAACTAATCTAAATAACCTTTGAAACTTAATTCCCTTTCCTGATGCTTGCGCCTGTGCATGAATACCTGCAAAAATGTCAGTAATCGTGGAATGAGACAAAATTGTCCCAGTAATCACCGCTTAACTCACTATAACAGTGAGATGTGCGGTAGTAAGGGCGTCTAAAGGGTACCACAGTTTTAAAATCACTAATACATATATATATATCAAGTTTTCTCCCAAACGCCATTCAAATCTCTGTCACTTCTCAACAATAATCTCATCATCTTTATCTCCAATCCATGCGTATTACTACTCCAACTCTCACACTCACCTGTAGATGCATTGTGCCACCACGGTGCATTCAAGCATCTATTCTTCACTATATGATTTGACACTGTGTCCTTCTCCATAATGAGGGGACAATTTCCTTCTCTGACAATCTCCAGAGAGGGAACCCCAATTCTGTTTCCATTACAGAACGGGAACGGTTGGGCTCTCCACTGCCAAACAACCGTAAGGGCGGTTGGGCTCTTCAATGCCAAAACAACCGTAGGTCGCTTCTCTCAATAAGTCGACCTATGAACCCTGATCCAATCAATCTAAAAAGGATCCTCAGTACAAATAACTGTCGATTGGCCTATCGACAGTTATCATCGCGCGATGGTACATATATATCAGTGTCATGCAAACTCTCCCAATGTCCATATTAATCAATTTCAATTCATCATCAATATCATGCACTATTATCATTCCCTTCACTATCTCAATTTCAACTATTCAACTTATTCCCTCAACCTAACTATCAACATTTCTCACATAATACCAACTGAACCTTTCACATCATACCAGAATCAACACCAGCCAGGATAATATGTATAATGTTTCAAATTCCTTTTATACGAAAATAATCGTGTTTGAAAGGCACCCGATAGCCTGTTTTGTATAAAAATACCTTTTCAAAGATAATATATATATAGAGAGTGAGAAGGGATTTTACAAAATCCCCAACTATCGCCCTTAGCAATTTACGCAAAATTTCTTAACCATCCTTTCTTGATGCCTCGAAAACCTACTTGCATCCATTCCTAAAATAATATAGAGCAAAATTGTAAATTAATATCATTTCCCTTTATCATAATTAAACGTCTCTCTCTCGTACCCTTTTCTTACTACCCAAATTTTCCCCATTTATGTATTCTATCTTAATGAACCACATCAAACATATACACAAACCATTACAATTTAACATTTGTATGTGATCACAAAAGTAAGATTATTTCAACCACTTTCTCTTCAATATCATTCATCCTATTTAATCACAAGAGACCAAGTTAAGCAATTAAATACTCCAATTTAAAATCAGCCACATACACATTAACCAAACACGTGAATAACAGATCAAGAATATGAATATTGAATATTACTACGCTTATGCACACCCATCAAAGATAAACCAAGCTGAAAAAATGTTCAAATAAAACGAGTACCTTCATCATTCATTCTTACTACAAATTCAAAATCCACAAAGGATAATCCAATGTCTTTCCTTCACCCTTATAACCAATCCAAATCCATAACAATTATAATCTTCACTTTCTCATAATTTAATCCACAAGATAAACCCAAGCAAAACAGCGCCAACCATAAAAACAATGTGATTCAGGCAAAACATAAACTTCCTACTACTCTTTAAGCTTTAAACTCATATCTCTTAATACACTTTATAACACATTCCTATTAATAAAAAAAATATGTCTCTTTGTGAGCTCAAAAGCTAATTACAATCAAGGTTTATTTCACTCCAAACAAAGCAGAGAACCTTAGCCAAGACAAAAGAAAGAACTGAAACCCCAAACTTTAAAACTCCTTTTTCAGCCACACAGCAAGACCAAGAAATTAGGGTCTTACCAATCAAAATCAATAAGTTCCAAAAATTTAATAGTGCATAGAACATTGGAATGACTAAACCAAGCAAAGCAAGTAGATTCAATTTGTTTAGACATTAGAATTAATGAAAAATAAACTTATAACTCTAAATAACAACACTGGTGAATGAAAACCCCCATAATAAGAAAAATATGTATCACCATTACTTAATCACATAAGAGATAGTTCATAGCAAAAGAAAACAGAATCCCCAAGTCCTCAAACTTAAAGAAATTTAATCATGCAGCTTGGAGCAATGTACAGCCACCACTCTTAACTTGACTTCTTTAAAGAACTGTCTATATTATTTAATTATATAAAACCATCAAGAAACTTAAGCACCTTCTCAATCAAAACAGAAAATTAAACTAGCACACAAGAGTAAAACAAGATTCAAGTGAAAATCTCATAATTTCTTCTAAAGATCATACAAGTAAACAACAATTACCAACCTTCACTAATTTGTCATATTATCATTAAAACATATTCTAACGTAAGCTTCCATTTATTCAATTCAAGCACAGAATATGAAAACCATGCAAGTTTAAGAAAATTTATAGCTTTAGGTAAATACTTGAAAAACATATTCAACAATAGTCATAGTCCAGCCTTTCCCATGCTTCAATCACAAAACTATGAACCCTTGATAACAATGTTCACAAGCATAACATAAACTTGTCCAAAATACACATCTCAAGCTCAAATAAATTTCTGTATTCTCTTAAGCATTTCAACAAACACCTAGTGTGCAATAATATTCAAACAATAGTTATAAACTTCCCAATCATCATACTCTTGCTAAAAGTTTCCAAACACCATTTAATCAACTAAAAACATCAACTAATGACATATGCACAACCAATAACATACCAATCAAAATGTTCTCATATAATCTTAGTAAGCATTTAGGAACCATCAACCTATCCACCAACTCAAACATCACCAAAGCTCTCAATTTCAAGAAACCTTAAAAACCTAGAAATTCCAAAATAAGTAGAAAACACTTCAAGAAAACTCAATTACCTTTAAACAACTCAAATTAAATACTTAACATTCGTTGTTATTACTTTAAAACCCCAAAAACCCAAACTTTAATCAAAACCCTAACTTTTAAAATGCACAAATTCAACAAGTCAAATAAAAAAGAAGTAGAATCGCTTACAGAGTTCCAAAATGACAAGGAGGTGGAAACCCGCCGGAAAACCACCGTGAACCTCGCCGGAAAATGGCCTCTAGAGGGGCTGGCCGAATCAAGTATCAAGAGGAAGAAGAAAAATGAGCAAAACTAAGTTGGAAGAAGAACATATCTTGAAGAACAACAAGAATGAAAGTCTCACCGTCCACTGTCGTCGTCTGCCGTCCAAGCCGCCAGAGAACGCAGGAAAACGAAGTGGAGGAGGGAGATAGGACGAAGTGGCAGCAAGCACAGTTGGAAATCTGAGTCTCATGCGATTATGGGAGGTTTGAGAGGAAGAAGACGAAGGAAGCCACAAAGCTTCCTTCTCCGTCGTCGCTGTCGACGGCGGCGGCGGCCTCCTTGGCAGCCGACGAGAATGGAAAGGGGAAGAAGAGAGAAAGCTCATGTTTTTGGAATAGAGAGAAAGGAGTGTTTGGTGTGATGTTGGTTGAAGGAGAAGAGAGAGTAGTTTGAAGATGATGCATAATGAAGATGATGAAGATGGTGAATGATCTTGGAGGGTAGTCGATTTTTATTGATAGGAAGGAGGGAGGGAGTGTTTGGTTAGGGAGAAATAAGGGTGGTTTTTGATAATTAAAGCCTAAACTTGCCATAGTGTACTCATTTTGATTTAAAACCACTTAAACCAGCCTCCAATCTTCTTAAACTTCAAAATATTTTTAGCTTTACCATTCCCTCATATTTCAAACTCTTCATTTCTTAATTAATTATATGCACATTTACTGCTCACAATTTTCAAAATGTCCCCAAAAATCACCAAAAATTCCTAAAAATTCCAAAATCCCCAATTTCTCCATTTATTATTTCCCAAAACACTCCTTGATCCTGTATTAAATTTTTAGGATGTTACAATATCTGCTGCAGTGAAGTTTAGCAGGTAATCACGCTTAACTGACTGTGATACTGAGGGTGATGGTAGTTGAGGATTTTCTAACATCCTCTTCTACTTATATATATAAACAAAATGAGTTCAGATTATGTTATACTTAAACGTGGGCTATAGGGTACCTTTTAACTGAACTGTACTTTATATATATTCATATAAATCTTTTGTATGTTGCATGACACTGATTATTAGTACCGTCGGCCGATGTAACCTATCGATTTGCGCAAATCGATAGGTTAATTGTACAGGTTCCTCGGATTGTAAAGGAACCAAGGATTTTCACATTGATTAGAGTGGTCCCTTTTTATGCTTTTCGGATTGTAGACTGGGCACAGTGTCACACACGTTTATTTTTGTTTATTGAGAGATGGATGTATCTGTTCTATATATATATTTGTAAATGTTATATGTTGTTTGCAGGTTTTGAACTGTGGTACCCTGTAGACACTCCACTACCCCACCTCTGAGTGTCACAGTGAGTTAAGTAGTGATTACTGAGACATTGTTTTGTCTCACCCCATTCCCTTTATTTTTACAGGTGATCATGCCCAGGGGGAGGCGCAGAGGAAGGGGAAGGGGCCGTCTGGCCTATACTGATATAGTAAGTAGGCCAGAGGTGACCTTTTTAGGGACATATATCGCCATTTCACTAGGCTGCACCAGCTTCTGCACATATGAATGTTGTTTTGAGTGAATTTTATTATATGTGAACTGTATTACTTGTACTGTGACTTGATGTAGAGTTTTGGATGTTATGTGATATTGTTCCTGCTACTGTGAGAGTTCAGGAACTATCTTGACTAATATGTCAAGTTTGATTGGTGTATATTCTGTTTCCAGGTGATGAGAACTTGAATGGATGGTAAATAGGAAACTCGATTTTCCTAATATGTTGATGTGGTAGATGGAGGATGTATTGAGTGGTTTTATGTTTTCCTGTGTGTAAAATCATATTAGAAGGGCCCCGCTCTAATATGGTTAACTTTTATGTAGTTTGGTTAGTTCCTTTTCTAACCATGTTAGGTGATTCTTTTCTAACATGGTTAGATTTAGGTTATGGTATTAAATGTGTGATTTGTTAGGTGATGGTGGTTCTTTTGCTAACTATGTTAGAAGATTCTCTTTTCTAACATAGTTAGATTGTAATCTCTTATTAATAGAGAAATTCTTTTGCTAACCATGTTAGGTGAATCTTTTGCTAACATGGTTAGACTCCATTGTTTGGATTGTTTTGATTAGCAGTTGAGTTAGGTTAAGGTTAATTTTATATTGGGCGAAGGCCCATAAATGATACATAACTATTGGCCAAGGAACAAAACTGGTACATGACTATTTCAAGGTACACCAATGATACCCAACTTTACCATGGGATCAAGAATGATATTTTTACTAATATGACAATAAAATTAGACATGAAAAGTCCAAAATGCCCTTATAATTTAAATGAATTTTCTTTTCTTCTCCTTCTTCACCCTCTCCTTCCTTCTTCCACCATCATCTATCTCTCTATGTTGAATCTTAAATCCTAATACACTCTTTCTTTTCTTCTTCTCCAAAGTTCAGCTGCCTGCTTATACCATTCTTCACAAGCACATTACAACTCACAACAGCACATACTTCTCTTTTCTTTTTCACGAGCACATGCAATGGAGCAATTAATGTCCGGCGGCGGCGGCGACCATCGACATCTTCAAATGCAATCGGAGCCACCGTTGACGGCGATTTCCTCCGCCGCTTCACTCCGCTTAGCCGGTGGCCACCATCGTCACCTCCTCCGGCCAACCTCTCTCCCTCTCTTCCCTTCGTCTTCTTCCCCAAATCATCGATTTCCGGCCAACCTCTCGTCCTCCTTAAGCACCACCAACCACTCCACCACAGCCACACAACCTCCACCCAGTACCACCATCGGATCTGACATATCTTCTTCCCCCAAAATCTCATCCTCCACCACCATTTTCGAAACCCACAGCCACACCACCTCTGCCGTAAGTGTCGCCAAGTCCAACAACGTTACGATGCCTCAAACCTTTCTATGGGCTAGCTTGGATCAAGGAACATGGATTTGTAAATCATGGGGTTCTCGTTCTTATGCAATGAGTGTAATTGAATTGTTTCCTTCTCTAGTTATTGAGAGGTCTGCTCCGTAAATCATCGAGTTGATGTGTGTATGAAGAAGGAAGAAGGAAGAAGAGTTTATGTATAAGGGCATTTTGGACTTTTCATGTCTAATTTTATTATCATATTAGTGAAAATATCATTTTTGATTCATGGTAAAAGTTGGGTATCATTGATGTACCTTGAAATAGTCATGTATCAGTTTTGTTCCTTAGCCAGTAGTTATGTATCATATATGGGCCTTCGCCCTTTTATATTAGTAGGAGGTATTTTACACCTAGGCCGCCAGAGAAACAAAGGGAAACAAGGTGGAAGAGTGAGGAACAATGAAGAAACAATAAAACAATGAGGGATCGACGAGCTCACATGATTTTTGTAGGTTTGGGAGTGAGAAAACGTAATGGGTGTATGTGAAGGAGAAGAAAAATGAATGGGATTGCTTGGGGAGGAGGAGGCCGTCAGTTGAAGAAGGAAGGAGGGAGGTCTCTGAGTCAAACCACGGCGGTCGACGCCGCCGTGTGCTGCCGGAAGCTCGCTTGAACGACGAGCACGCGGTGGAGGAGGAAGGGGAGTCGGGGTTTGAGAGAGGGAGGAGACAGATCAGATCGATGATGATGATGAAGGTGAGGGGGTGCGGGTTTGGTATATGGAAAGGGAAGAAGGAAGTGTTTGGTGTGTGGAAATATATTAGGGTTTTGGGGCACTTTACCCAATTGTCCTTCTTTCCATACTTATTTACTTCTCCCATTTTTAATTTTCTATCTCAAAAAAAATTATAAAAATACTCCATACACTAACATATATGTTTTTTGTAACATCCTAAAAATTTAATACAGGATCAAAGAGTATTTTGGGAAATAATAAATGGAGAAATTGGGAATTTTGGAATTTTTAGGAATTTTTGGTGATTTTTGGGGACATTTTGAAAATTTGTGAGCAGTAAATGTGCATATAATTAATTAAGAAATGAAGAGTTTAAAATATGAGGGAGTGGTAAAGCTAAAAATATTTTGAAGTTTAAAAAGATTGGAGGCTGGTTTAAGTGGTTTTAAAATTAAAAGAGTACACTATGGCAAGTTTGGGCTATAAATCATCAGAGAACCCCCTTATTACACCAAACCAAACAAAGCCTTCCTCCTCCCTTCCTTAAAAACCCGATGGCAGCCGCCCCCCCCTCTCATTTTTTTCATCTTCTTCGTTCCTCTTCCCTCTCACCTCCGCTCTCCTCTGCCTTGCGATTCCCGGCGACGGACTGCGGCGGCGGCGGCTAACGACGGCGACGGCTTGGTAAGCGGCGTGGGACCTAGAACCCATTGTGGGTCACCCTTATTCTCCCTTTTCTCTCCCTCGCGCCCTCATTTCCTTCGCCCAGCCACCGACAGCGACGGCCAAGCCATTTTCCGGCGACGTCCACCTCCGGCGAGGCAAGCAAGGTGGGATTCAAACTCAGGTGACTCTTTTCTTCCGATTTCTACACTATTTCCTCGTTTTGGCCGAGGCTTATGAGAGGAATCCGAATGGGTTTCGAGATTTTGGGTGTTATGATGAACGATAACTAAGTTTAAACTTCATCTTTTAGTGTTTTGGTTGATGATTTGAGGATTGATTGAAGTTTTATGAAATTTGTACAAAACCCTAACTTTTGGGGCTTCATGGCCAACGAGTTTCATGGGGAATTAAGGCTCGAAATTCCTAATTAACTTGCTTAGGAAACCATTGGAGTTGTTTGTCATCATTTTCAAGTAAGATTTGTTTGAGTTTTATTAAGTGTGATTTTTATGGTGATTTCTTTCCCTCCCTTTGCTTCGTACTTTCAATGTTTTGTTGGTGGTAGCTAATGATGAAGAAACATAGAACATATAATTGAGTGTTGTTGCATGATACATCTGTTTGGTGTTTGTATGTTGCTGATTTTGTACTTAGTATTAATACTGTAAATGATAATGGGTATTTGAAATTGGTGAATAAGGTATTAGGAGGTTGTTGATTTCTTATGCTTGCATGTGTATTTAAGAATCATAGATATTATAGTTGATGTTTTTAGTTGATTAAATGGTGTTTGGATACTTTTGGGCAAGAGTGTGATGATTGGGAAGTTTATAACCATATTGTTTGAATATTATTGCACTCAAGGTGTTCGTTGAAATGCTTAGGAGAGTGGAGAAATTCATTTAAGCTTGAGATGTGTATTTTGGACATGTTTTAGGTTATGCTTGTGAACATTGTTATCAAGGGTCCATACTTTTGTGAGTGAAGTGTGGCAATGGTTGGTTTCATATTGGTATGCTATGTTTAGATATATGTATAGTGTTCTTGCATGCTAAAATTTAGGTTCTTTCCTTTGAAATGGAAATTCTGGTCCTCTTTATTTAGGACATGATTATGTATGTTGATGCTGATTTTGGGGACTCTCATTGTTGTTTCTATAGACATAAAGGAAAACTTGTGATCTCAAGTGTTTATATATGGATTTTTGAAAGTTCTTCTTACTTTTTCTCTGCCTTGGCTGAAAGAGCTAGGGAACAATGAGGTAGTAACTAATTGAATGGAGGTTAATGATAAATTGTAAAGTATAAAAAAATGTGTTTAAAGTGTTTGTTTATGTATGATGTGTGGTGTTAGGTGTATGTGGCTAAGTTTTTAATGGATTAACATTGTGCATATAAATGATTTCAATTGTTTACAAGATTACAAATATATGAATGTTGATGAGTTAATGGCATGTTCATTTGCAAATTTTCCCTTCTTGTATGTGCTGTCCGGTTGGTTCTTGAGTTTGGGGAAACCTTAGTATTCGTTGTTAATTTTGGAAAGGCATGACTGCAATGTTGATAATGAATTGTGATGGTATGACTAGTGAAGTGTTGTGAAGTTGCTATAATTGTGGGAGATGTTAGGTGTTTACATGTTATCTGATGGGTTTTGATTTTATTCTCTGCCCTCTTCTCTATCAAATGGATTTGGTTGTAATTAGATATAAGAGATTATAGAAATATATCTACTGCTTGTGGATATTAATGTTAAAGGTGCAAGTTTTGTGAATTTGAATGTGTATATAGGGATGTCAAATGACGAATTGTGTAGGCTTACAACATTGGAAATTTTCTAACGTTCTCAGTGGCTGAACTGAAATTTACTTAACCAAGAAAGAAGTAAAATCAATTTAATCAAGGGCTGAAGTTGTCCTTTTCATGTTTCTTAATATTCTGGCTCTTCGTACTACCATAGCTAAACTGATTGGAAAGGAATGAAGATGTTTGGCTTGATTACGTATGGTTTTGGTTTGGTTTGGTTCGTTCAAAACATTATAAAGTGGAAATGATATTAATTTATCATTTTGTATCATGTCATTATAGGAATATATTGTGGTGATGATACTTGAAGGAAAGGAAACAGTAAGGAAGAGCAGCAAAGTGCTAAAGGGCGACAGGTAATCACTCTTACCTTGCTATAACATTGAGGGTGACGTTAGTTAGGGATTTTGTAAAATCCCTTCTCACCCTCTATATATATATATATTATATTATCTTTAAAGGATTATTTTTATACGAAATAGGCTATCGGGTGCCTTTTAAACGCGAATATTTTCGTATAAAGGAATTTGACTCATTATCTATATATTATGCTGATTATGCTGATTTTTGGTGGTTACCGACCTTGAATGGTGTGAATGAGTATAGGTATAATGTTCAGATACTGGTGAGAGAGATGTGTATAGTATATTGTCAGGGATAGTGATATTTAGTTTGATGGAAGGAGTGGAATTGTTGTGATGGAGATATTGAATATTGTGGAAGTGATATTGATAGGTTATTGTGAGCATTGCATGACACTGGTTTTTATATGTACCATCGCGCGATGATAACTGTCGATAGGCCAATCGACAGTTATTTGTACTGAGGATCCTTTGTAGAATTTATTGGATCGGGGTTCATAGGTCGACTTATTGAGAGAAGTGACCTACGGTTGTTTGGCATTGAAGAGCCCAACCGCCCCTACGGTTGTTTGGCAGTGGAGAGCCCAACCATTCCCGTTCTGTAATGGAAAACAGAATTGGGGTTCCCTCTCTGGAGATTGCCAGAGAAGGAAATTGTCCCCGCATTATGGAGAGGGACACAGTGTCAAATCATATAGTGAAGAATAGATGCTTGAATGCACCGTGGTGGCACAATGCATCTACAGGTGAGTGTGAGAGTTGGAGTAGTAATACGCATGGATTGGAGATAGAGATGATGAGATTATTGTTGAGAAGTGACAGAGATTTGAATGACGTTTGGAAGAAAACTTGATATATATATATATATATATTAGTGATTTTAAAACTGTGGTACCCTTTAGACGCCCTTACTACCGCACATCTCACTGTTATAGTGAGTTAAGCGGTGATTACTGGGACAAATTGTCTCATCCCACGATTACTGACATTTTTGCAGGTATTTATGCACAGGCGCAAGCAACAGGAAAGGGAATTAGGTAGTAGAGGTTATATAATTTATTTAGAGTTGTATATTACCAATTTGTATAGGCCTGCATTCGTTTCCGCATGTATATATATTTATTTATTGTTAATATACTTAGTTCTGTTTAATAACCATGTTAGGCAAATCCTTTCTAACATGGTTAGCAATAAATTATCCATGATAGCAGCTGAGCTGTATTAGATTATTCTTTTCTATCATGGATAATATTAATCATTAGGATATTCTTTTTCTAACTATGATAGAGATATTAATATTATTGCAATTCCTTTTTCTATCATAGTTAGTAAAGATATTATTGAACTAAAAGAGATGTCACAGGTTAAATAGTGAATTAGTCACACAATGTTACATTTTTCTTCAATCAAAAATTAAATTACTAACTATTTTTCTTTAATTTCCAAGAAAAATAGGCATATTATTTTCTTAAAAATATACTTATCATCATTTACTTACTTACAATGTCTATTAATTTAATAATGACATCCTAATACCTTAATTAATTGTCAATTATTCCTAATTTAAAATTTGGGATGTTACAGTATCACTCAAAGTCTCAAAACCTAATCGCTAAAAGAAAAAGCCTCAAACCCTAAAGCTAGCTCCACTCCTTCATTTCTGCCATGGACCGTCTTCCCAATGAAATCGTCAAATCCATTCTTCACTGGCTTTCTTTGAAATCGTTTATATCTGCATCTAGGTGTGATGCAATTAATTAGTCTCCAACTATGATCAATCTCTCTCAAAACAAATAACCTAATACGATTGCGATATGAACGGGATATTGAACTCGATTAGCAGTTAAAAGAGCTAACTTGTTCTTATAGTTAGTAAGTGTACGGTGAATTGAATGATAAGGATTTTTATCTGGATCTTCAGGATCATGATATTCATCACTATTAGCAGGCAATGGAGGCAGTGTTATGAATGAAAATAGTCCATTTACCAAGTCAAATAAAACAACCAGATCGCTTTTTCCAATTTCCATTACCACCTTCATATGACAAGGAATGAATGTGTGAGGAGGAGGCAAGAAACAAAATAGAATAATAACCCACACATAATAAAATAGATACCAAATTCGCTTTTTAAAAAAAGTTTGATACCAAATTCGCTTTTTTAATGTAAGTTTGATACCAAATTCGCTTTTTGAAAACCAATTTAATACAAAATTCACTTTTTTACAACCAATTTGATAAAAAAATCAAGTGAGCAGCCAGTTCGGCGTTCTTGGTTCCTCTTTAGCCTCCAAAAGGATACAACGAGACTGAAAGTGAAAGTGAAAGTAAAAGTGAGGAGGGAGAAGGTTGGTTTGCTCTTTGCAATCTCACAACTAGGAGATACAGCATTTATTGGTGGGTTCCTTCCAGTCGCAGGACTTTTCAATGTGTGGAAACCCTTGCTTTATATGGGGGTTAACAACAAAAGTTCTATGTCATATTTCAATGTCTTTATTTAGATGCAAATTTATATTCATGAAGCATGCATAGATAGGGCTATTACATTGATGGTTAATTTAATTTCATGTCAACTAATTAGTGATTTCAGTTTTCTTGTGTTTCATCATTTGACCCATTAGAGACCTTGCATATAATGTCTGAGAAACGTTGTTTCCAGCTTCATATTTCCTAGCAGTTGTTCCAAAATGTTCCACGGTGTAAACACCCTATTTTGTCCGGACCCCATGAAATTTTTAAAAAAATAAAATAAAATAAAAAAAGTAAAAATTTAAAAAATAAAAAATAATAAGATATGCTCTCTTGATTTCTTCTTGCAAGGCAAGCACAATTCAAATTGTGTAAGAGGCTACCATGATGATTGGCCCTTAATTAAGGAAATAAAATGAAAATAATTATGATGATTTGATTTCGGTCATAATGAGAAATGTTGATATGAGTCATTATCATGTAGTAAATCAATAGAAATTTGATTTAAATGTAACAATTAAGAATATTTTTCATAACATGCACTCATCATTCTGAAAGGAATCAATCACCATGATATGAATTGAATGGAGGGGCCACGTGATTGCAACTAAAGAGGAAATAAGGAGGATGATCTTGCATGCAAGAAAAGAGTTCCAAATAGAAATAATAATAATAATAATAATAATAATAATAATAATAATAATAATAATAATAATAATAATAATAATAATAATAGGAAAGATTTTTAGAGGAAACCCTAGAGGTTGTGGCCTAGATAAATGAGAGCAAGAGAGCATAGAAAGGGGGATTTTTGGGGAAGCATTGAGAGAGAAAGACTAGGTTTTTAGAGCAAGGAAAAGAGGCATTGAGAGGTTCTAGAGAAGAATATTAGAAAAGTAAGTGATATGATATCCTTGTTGAAACTTTTCCATAATTCTTTTCTTATGTCAATGAAAGTCTCTTGTGAGACAGAGACATTGATTTACTCCTATGTCGCTCTAGGAATTAATCAATAACTACCTAAACTACTAAGTAGTAATGGTAAGCAGGTCTTTTCTCAATTTTAGCTTGAAATCTTGCCAATCTTAAGTCCTTAAGCCACGCAAATTAACAAGTAATTGGAGAATGTTGATTTTTTTATTAAAAACTACAATTATAACCTAAAAGAAATAATAATGCTGAAAATAAAATTGAGATGAAGTCAAGAGAAAAACCTCCCTCTCTATTGTACTCATGTGCTTATGATGAATGTGACCTCATGCATTTGCAAATCTTGATATATTCTAATTAAATTCTCAAGATCTCTTAATCTAAAGAAATCTAGAAGAGTTTAACTAGAATAATCAAGCTAATTGCCCTTTCCATTTCTCACATATACCTTAGGCAACATTAGGACTAGATCTAGCACCTAAGTAAATCATTCATTCCATAAAATCATATATATACTAATCGCAATACATGTCTTAAGGAATTACAAAAGAAATAGCCATAGGTTTTCATACATGAAACCTAGAAAGAGAGATTATAAGCTAAAATGAAGTAGAACACCTAAAGGATACGCATTCTAACCTAGTGAAACCTAAATCAAGAGAATCACAAGGCACAAGATGAATCTAGCTTATGACCTACAAAATCACTCTTACAAATACATGAGGCAAAATGGATTTAGGTCTTCAAGCACATTTTCCTTTGGAGAAGGAGATCAAGGAGACTTAGTCAAGCATGTTGGAGGAGAGAAGAAGAGGTTTTCATGTGGTGGAGGCCATGGAGGTCTGATTTGCGAAGTGGAAGGGAAGGAGAAGATGAGAGAAGTTGAGAGAAAATGGAAGTGGAGAGAGAAAGTGAAAGTGAAGTGTGAATGGGTAATGTGACATTTGAGCTTATATGTGGGTGTTTAACTTTGGGATTATCACCCAAATTAAATACAAATTAAACTCAAATGTCACTTAAATGAAGGTTTAATGAAGTGGAGATGAAGGCTTAAGCAAAATAATGGTGAGGTGTGTGTAGTGTAGTGAAAGGCCGAGAGGGTATATAACAAGAGAGGGAAGGGTATTTTGGGAATGAAGGTGGAAAATGTGTGAATAAGGCCTCCATAAAGTCTAGGTGCATTCTCCAAAAATTCGTCCTTTTTCTCCTCTCCATTGTGCTTCCCTTTTTGCCCTTAATGAGACCTCCAATTCAAATTTGAACTTGGAGCCATTTTTTCCCTTTTTGGAAAGATGCTTAGCAAAGTGCTTTTCCTTCTTTTTACCAAAAATGGTAAAGTTGCTTCTTGTCCACATATCTTGTCAACTAGCCTTCTCCTTGCCACCTAAGCTTTTCCAAGGGTGTGTGGGGCCCACGTGAGACCCCCTTACAAATAAAATAGCACACATAGTCAAAAATGACCAAAATACCCTTGGTTTCTTAAAATGCAAGTAATAAGGCTAATATTCTCCAATTAATACATATAAGCATGCACATAAATAATCACTAATAATGATCAAATATAACAATTAATTCTCACTAATTAAGCTCAATTGCACATGCTTAAATACATAAAATTAGGTCCAATCAATTCCCCTACACTTAAGCTTTGCACTCCGGGCAAAGTTATGTATGAAGACTAAATCAATCATATAGCATAATGAATACACATGGAATTGACATAGGATACAAGTTGATGTTTTTGAACCTTTCCCTAAAACATCACATAGGCCACATTTAAGAATACAAAGTGAATGAGAGTTTAACAAGCAACTAGAATTAAGGAGGAGTGCCAATAGAGATTTTTCCTCACCGGATTAAGTGTTTAATTCATTCACTCAAGTTAGGAAAGATGCCTAACTATGGACTTGGGATCACTCTTTGGCTCAACTCTCTTCACCTCACCATAGGCTTATAGTAGCTCTTTGTTCTCCACCCATTATTTTGCATGGCACAATCAAATCAAGGGGGCTTTGAGGGTTAGATGGAAAGGCTAATCATGAATGGTGAATGATGGAAAGTAGTCAATGACCAATGATGTAGACAAGTTACTACCACATATAAATGCAATACAATGAACTTAGTCCAATCAAACATGCTACATATCACTCTTTTTTTTCAAGCACTTTGTGTTTCTCTCATTTTTTTTTCACTCTAATGCCTTTGGCATACTTAAGCACTTTGTGCTTTCATTTTTTTTTCATAGGCCTTCGGCCTTATTATTTTTTTCTTCTTTTCTTTTGCTTTTTCTTGGCCTTTGGCCATCTCTCTTTTCTTTTCCTCTCTCAAGGGCTCTCGGCCACATTTTCCTTTTCTCATGTAGCATGCTTTTCACAATATACAACAATACAATACTAATGAAATGAGCAAGTATATGTTATAGACACTTATTCACATATTGGTCAAGGTGGAAGAAAAGAAAGTGAATGGCCCAAAGGTGTAAATCAAAGGATAATTTTTGTTGGTTTAGTGTTTGGGTCAAAAGGGTTTAGAAATTAAATGCCCCTATCCTTTTCGATCATGTCATGCATTGTGATCTCAAACAAGAGCTAGGACAAGTTCTAGATGGTGAAGTAGACAATTGGCCCACTCAAATTCGGTTGGAGGCTTTCTCACTTTAGTGGCTTACTCAAATTGGTCACTTCCTCCCTAAGAAAAGTTGAATAAGAAACTAACACCCTCTTTATACCTTAAAAATGCCCCATGCAATGTCTCAAGTACTCATTCCAAAAATTCTACTTGCATACTAGAGGAAAATTCCATTTGTTTTAAAGAGTCATGATTAAACTAGTCTTCCTACAAAAATATGCAATGGAAGTCCAAAAATTAAGTGTGTGAGCTTTGGAATAAACCACTTTTAAGCACCAATATACACCGCCCCCACACTTATATCACACATTGTCCTTAAAGGGACCAATAAAACCAAGTAGGAAGGGCATAATCAAGACAAGGCAGCAAGCATATCTAGGGCAGTACAAGAATATTCACATCGGCCATCATGCATTGTACAAACAACAAACACAAACACAAAACCTAACACATGTTTATAATTTTTTTTCTTTATTTTTCCTAAACAACACATAACAACATATTAAAACATAAAACTAAAGACAAACAATCCTATTTTTTCTAACAAATCAACTTTCCCCACACTTAGAATGAAAACAATACAAAACAAGTGAGGAAAGGATAGAAACAACCTCTTACGGAGGCTTGAAGTTCTCCTTGAAGAATTTCTTGGTGTGGCCTTGTATGAGAGTGATTCGGCCACCATCAAGTTGGTTGACTTGGAGCTTTTCTTTCACATCATTCTCCTTGTACAATTCGGCCTTCTTTTGGTGTGGAAACTCCCAAGTAGGCTTGTTAAGCTTTGCACCCCTTTTCTTCTCTTTTGGGCGCCTAGCTCTTCCATGGGCTTTAAATCTCAATAGCAACTTGTGCACCTTCTTCTTTAGGACATCAAGTAGTGTAGGCTCACTCATAACCTCTTTCAAACTGTTGCCTTTCAACTTAATGTTCCTTTGAAGAACCTTTAACCGGACTACAAGCCTTGTTAATTCTTCGTTTGAGAGCTTGCCATTGAAGTAGTGAACTTCCTCCTTTGATGCATCACAATCCAAGCTCCTTCTTAAGACACTTCTCGGCCTCAAACAACTCCAAATTGACTTCCTCAAATCTAGAAGTCCCCTCAAGCACCATGATGGACTCCTTCTTTTCCCAATAATCCTTGTGCATCCTAAAAGTACCTACAACATAGCACAAACTTCCCTCTTTCAAGGGGTTGTAGGTATGCAAAGATAAACAAAGAGGAACACAAGGAAAATCACGATATACATGCTTAGAAGGAACATCATCATAACATATGGAAATCAAGTGAGAGACATGAAATAGATCAAGATTGTGCCCCTTCAAAGCACTTGGCCAAGGGGTACATTTCGGCCAACTCCCATAAGTGGTGGTTCCACTTCTAGAAACAACACTCAAGGGTGCCACATCAAGCAAGCAAGGGTCAATCAAAGTGTGAGCAAAGTCTTTCCCTTGAAAAGTACTCCTTCCATGCATATTCCTCATTCGGCTTTTCCAATCCAAGAGAACATGTGAGAAGTAACAAAACAAATCCTTCTCCAAAGGCAATCTATCCTCCATTATGAGAGCAAGCACTCCCTCCAACCTATCCCTATCAACAAAATGGAACAAACCTCCCTTTTCCAAGGGGTTGTGGAAAGGCAAAGAAGGAATGCATATACAAATATCACCAAGCTTATTCTTGACACACAAGTGATTATCATATGATAGCATCATGCTCACAATGTAAGAAGATTCATTCCTAGTATCTAGCAAACATGCATCATATTTCACAATAGCACAAGAATCAAGATAGCACATGGAAACCTCAACATCATCAATCATGTTCATCCTCAAGGAATCAAGATGCTCTTCAACCATTACATGCATCAACTATCGGCTAATTACAAAACCTCATTAGTTGAGCTTATGTTCTTCAATCCTAGGGAGACAAAAATAGTCTTTGGCATCACATTAATGGCCGCCCCTAGATCTAACAATGCCTTATCAAATCTATGATTCCCTATTTGACAATCAATTGTATAAGCACCAGGGTCATCACATTTGAGAGGCAACTCATTCCTAATCATGATTGGAACATAGGGTCCTCTTTGGATCTTCTTACTAGGCTTAGAAGCTCTCTTAATTAGTTCTTTCAAGAGTTTAGTAAATGAAGGCATTCTTTTAAAAATAACTCTCATGGAAAACTTATCCCCAAGCCTAGAGAATACATCAACCAAGTTCTTCTCTAATTCCTCAAAATATTTATTATCTAAAGCATGGGAACTAGAAAATGGAACATGCATAGAGTTAAGGAAATTACCTTTGGAGGAGCCCTCCTCTTGTTGTGAAGATTGTAGATTTTGAGGAGAAAATTCTCCAACTTTGAGTTTGCCTTGAGCTATATCTTTTCTCCTTTCTTCCAATCCATGTGAGCTCTCGGCCTCTTCATCCAATTTAGTGAGGCTCTCGGCCTTCTCAATATTATCACCAAGAGGTTGAGGCAATCCGGCCGCACTATGCACATGATCAACAACAAAGTCATTTTGAAGGTTAGGATGGCCTTCCACAAGCTTTTCACTCTTCTCGGCCTCTTTACTATGTGGACACTCCTCATGATTTTCTAGGGCACTAGAGTGATGTTCAGCATGCAAATCACCCCTAAAATTGGTCTCTTAGACCATATCATGCTTAGACTCCCTCTTTGACTCATGCTCTTTATCACCCTCTTGTATATTGCACTCGGCCTCATAATACTTCTTACCACAAGAATCGTTCTCTTGAAAATTAGGGTGCTTTTCATCAAACACAACACCATTCTCGGCCTCATGACTATATTGAGAGTCCTCCTCCTCTTCATAATAGCAAGGCATTGAATCAACTTGTATCTTACTTCTCATATCAAGAGTCTTCAATCCCTTAGGATTCATCACAATATTAGAGGGTAAACCTCCCTTTTTAGCATCTTCTTGGGCTTGTGCATTCATCATTTGAGATACAAAAGAAGTAACACTCTCTTGTTTTCTTTGATCTTCTTCAATATGAGTAATTTTGGAATCCATCCCATCCATTTTTGCCATCAAATTAGTCTTCATTTGAAACATCATATCCTCCTTGGAAGATGAAGGAAATGATTGTGCACCTTTGAAATGCGTGGCTGTCACCCAAGAGGGGGGGTGAATTGGGTGGCAGAATAAAACTTATTATTTTCCCTTTTTAAAACTTTACTCCTTGTGCTTGATGAGAGTGACGATGAATCATCCCAAGCACAAGTGAGTATGCAGTGGTGTGGTGCTTGGTGTGGGGATTTAAATAAGCAGAATATGCACAAGCGAGTTTATCCTGGTTCGGTCACTCCCAGACCTACATCCAGTCCCCAGGCTCCACTTGAGATTTTCAATCCACTAAACTTCTTGTTTGAACCAGGCACAAGAAAGCCTTTACACTTTAGGTTTTACGAACACGGGTTCACCTAACAACCCACAGGTTTTACAACGGGCTCACCTGCAAACCTTTACAACCACAGGTTTTACAACGGGATCACCTGCAACCTTACAACCACAAGTTTTGCGGGCTAACTTGTAACCTATGGAGATTTAGAGAACCTCTAAATGCTCCCCCTCACTTTTGTAGGATAACAATTCTGTTCTTCAAGCACAAGCTTTAGAACAGCCTCTATTAATTAGAGGATTTGGTTATATGTTCACTCTATGAACTGATTGTGATAAACACTTAAGTACAAATGACTCTCTCTAAGAGTAGATGATGTTACTCACTTAAGTACAACTGAATTACTCTCTAAGAATGTTACAGCTCTAAGATTAGAGAGAAGAAGATAAGAAGAATGTAGATTACAATTTCTCAGACAATAGACTCTGTTCTTCTTACTACTCTTCTGAATGTAGATGTTCCTTTTATACTTGACATCAAGGCTTGGGTGGCAGGTTGAATATGTCCGTTTGAATATAGCCGTTAATCCCAAGTTACCGTTGAGAAGTACATCTTCATTAATGCTTAGCAGGGTTGACTTGCTTTATCTCTGAAAAGTAGTCCTGACACCTCTGCTCTGACAAAAGCATTCTGACACTGCATTTCTGAACGTTCTGACATTCTGGTTGCTTGCGGAAGCAACTTCTCATCCGGAAGCAGCCTTACTTAGTGTGCTGCACTTGAACGTTAGTTTAGCAATATAAGCACATAGTCACATGCAGTGGGTGTTCCCTAAGTCTAAGGTGTATCCGGAAGCATTTCTACATCTGGAAGCAATTTCACTTGATGAAGGATCTAACTCACTATCACTTACTCTCGCTCAGTGTATTTCATTCCAACAGTCAGCGCTAGTCACTAAGCTATCGGAAGCACTTTTACTTGACGTGGTAAGCTCACTGACGCTTAGGGTTATATCTATTCTATCAGTCTGCGCCAGTCAAAGTCTAACAGGAAGCAATTTCACTTGACGTTGCATTTTCACTGACGCTTGGGGTTATATCTCTTCTATCAACCTGCGCCAGTCTAAATCTAACAGGAAGCAATTTCACTTGACGAGGTAAACTCACTGACGCTTGGGGTGATATCTATTCTATCAGTCTGCGCCAGTCTAAGTCTAACAGGAAGCAATTTCACTTCCGGTTGAAATTATAGCTTAGTCTTAAGGTTTTGTATATCTAGCATTCATGGACTAAGTTAAATCCCTAGTGAGTTACTCGCTGCCGCTGGGGGATGAAACATTTATCCGCGTGCGCGAGTTCTAGTCTATCCGGAAGTAAATCCACATCCGGTTGCACTCTTACTTGGGATCCTATGTTAACCTATTGCTTTCTAAGTACTTGGCCTATTCTTTCATATTTTAGTCTTCATCAAAACTTAAGATTCTAACATTCTCCCCCTTTTTGATGATGACAAACTTAGTTTTATCGATTAAGTTCATATGAAAGGATTAGCAGAAGAATAAAAGCAATAGTTAAGAACAAGTAACTTAGACAAATATTATTGATAAGCATAAGTTACAAGTCAGAATATATAATCAAATAACATTTACAAGTAAAGAACATATACAAGTAAATAACACTAAGCAAGTATGAAAGTATGCATGAAAACAAAAACAAAAATTTCTAAGTTAAAACAAATGTTTGGATTGAGGGTTTAGGGTTTGTATTTCTTTTTCCTCTCCCTCTCCTTTTGCCTCTCTTCATTTTCTTTTTGCAGTTTGGCTAGCTCGGCCTCCTGCACATTCTGGTTTATCTGGGCAATGATCTCCTGAAGCTCTTCTTCATCTCTTTCCCTTCTGAGCCTCTCTGATTCAATAGACTCCTCGAATGCCCTTTTTAGGTTCTCCACTTCTTCATACCCAGGGAACCCAGTAGCATCGTCGAAGTAGGAGACCTCTCCATTGGGATAGTGAACAGCCCGGATTTTCACGTTCCATACAGGGAAGTTGGGATCCTCCTCAACTTCCTGGGCTTTCCTTTTCCCTTTCCCTTTGCTCTTGCTAATTGGAGGAGTGGGCATGGCACTTGCTCTATCAGCATCGAGGCAAGCCATCTGACCAAAGGATAGCTTGTCTGTGAATCCAAACTTCTCAAATTCCTCAGGAGTCATGTCTTCAATTTCCAATTTGACTTCCTTCAGAATTGGGACTGCTTGAACCACTGGAGTTTCTTGCTCAACCTGGGCAGATGAAGTTTCTTGCTCAGGTAGGTCAGATGGAGTCTCTTCTTCACTCTCATCAGATTCAGTGGAGGCAATTATCTTCCTGGCACGTCTTCTAGCAACGGCCTTCTTTCTGGGCTCACTGAATTTGGCTGTTGGCTCAGACGAGGAAGGAGGATCAGAAGATTGCTCAGATGAAGGGATCTCAGACTCTTGCCCAGTGGATGCAGGAACAGGCTTGGCTATCACAATGGGAGGATGGTTGGGTCTCTTCAGCCCGTACTTCATCATAATCTCCTCAACAATGTTTTTGCTTGACTTAGTTGGAGAAGGCTCTGATGAAGACGACTCAGGCTGTGAAGATTGGGTACTTTCTGGCTCAAAGACAACCATATCCCATTGTGGTCCTTGCTCAGCTGCTTTCTTCTGCTGCATGAACCGGATGGCCTCTCCCCTTATAAGGCTTTCTGCACCACCCAGCCTTTGAGACTTCATAGCACGGCGAAGTGCTGCTGTTATATCTTCCTCAATCCAGAGGGATGGCTGGCTGAGGACATCCCTTGTGTTCATTGACAAGCGCAGAGTGGTCATTACATCTCTCCCCCTTTTGGCATCATCAAAGAGGGTGAGGGCCAGGGATGGACTTGAGGACGAGGAGGGTGAAGATTGTTGGGGTGAGGTTTCTGGGGAGGAGGTAGATGGGGTACTTTCGGGTGATGAGGTAGGGTCGGATGAGGTAGGGTTGGGGAACCAATTGGGGGTGACAAAGAGACCCTCAAAAGGATGAATGGAGGAGTATTCCTTGTAGTTGGTGAAGGCTGGAGTAAATGGTAAATGGTCATCAGAGAGTGGTTGAAGGCGGGGATACTCTCTATAGAATTGGCTGAGGGGGTGAATGGCTGTGTCAGATCCTATGGGGTTAGTGCTTGGATGGGTAGGGTTGGAGAGACGGAGTGGAGAGCGTGTAGGAGCGTCAGGGCGTGAGAGAATGGGTGAAGGAGGTGGAGATGGAGAATTTAGTGGGGATTGGCGTGGAGAGTGGTGAGGTGAGTCTTGGGTTTGCTGGTCATGGGTAGGGGAAGATTGGGATTGGTGGTCATTGTTTGGTGATGGTGGGGGTTGCTGGTCATTTTGTGGTGGTGGTTGAGGTTGTTGAGTGTTAGGTGGAGGAGGAGGTGGTAGGTTACCTTGTGATGGTTGGGGAATTTGTAGGTGTTGGAGGATGAGATCTAACTTTGCATCCACCCTGGCAAGGTGATTCTCGATCTGACCCACTCTGTCCTCGAGCCGCTGGATCCGCTCCCCTTGGTGCTGGAAACCAGCGTCACACTCAGCACGGAGAGGACCCACCAAGGATTCAGGCAGCCTAAATAGAAGCTCTTCCTTTACTTCCTCGGCAAAAGCCCTAACAGAGGCTGGCACTCTTGCAGCACGGCTTGACCCAGCATGGGAGTCCACTTCTTGATCCCCTGCACCAGATGTAGAGGGGACTAAAGTCTGAGAGGCGCTCTCGGCCTGTGATCCTGAGCGAGTGGGCTTAGCAGGCTTGATGTACTTGATGCCTATCTTCCCAATGTTGGTTGCTCCCACAGGCTTACACTTTACATTTTCTTCCTCCATGGCAGATGTGGCCTTGATCAGGTGCTTCTCAAGGAGGAGGGAAATGATAGTGGGATAGGGAAGGTAGCCAGACTTGTCATTATTTATCCAGCGCTGAAGCTCAAGGCAGATCAACTGGCCGGGGTTGATTGGCTTGCGGGAGAGGAGTCTGGGGAACTGATTAGACCAAATTTCATACCTTTAAGCATGTGCATTTGAGCTTAATTAGTATGGTTTATTTGTTATATTTGATCATTATTGATACATTTTCATGCACATGCTTATGTATAAATATTTGAAGAATAATAGCCTTATTATTTGCATTTTATGGAACTAAGGGTATTTTGGTCATTTTGACTATGAGATGTGTTTTTCATGTAGGGGGGTCCCAAGTGGACCCCACACACCCTTGGTGGAGTTTCAATGGAGATAATTTGGCAAGAAGGAAGGCTAGATGGAGAGTACTCAAAGTCACATCCGGAAGCTGAGCTACTTGAAGAAGCGGACTTCCATCCGGAAGTGGATTTACATCCGGAAGTAAACGTGCTGGCGCTGGCGGACAGAGAGCTACATCCGGAAGTAAACGTGCTGGCGCTGGCGGACAAAGAGCTACATCCGGAAGTGGATTCTCATCCAGTGGATTCTCATCCGGAAGTAAATGTGCTTGCGCTTGCAACATGAAGTTTCACATCCGGAAGCTGAAGTCCATCAGCCAGCGAGTACATGAGCCAAACTGCACAATGATCAGAAATGTCAACTACTTTTCAGAAGTATTTGGTGCAGAGTTAATTTAAGGCAAAGTCAGCCCTGCAGCTTTCTAAATGAGGCAAAATTGGCGCCAAGGCCAAATTCAAGTCTGGAGACCTCATTAAGGGCAAAAAGGGAAGCACAATCACTTGGAGAAAAAGGAGGAACCTTTGGAATTGCATGGAGATGAGATCTAGTCCACATTCATCCTAACCTTTACCAAATACCAAAACTACCCTTTGGGCGATAATCCCAAAGTTACTCACCACTATAAAACCCCAAACATAACTAACATCTGAACATCTCTCTTCTCACTTCACTTTCATTTTCTCTCTCCTCTAACAAACTCTCTCAACTTCATCTTCATCTTCTTCACCTCCGCCATGGCCATTTCATCTCGCAAATCCTCCGATCTTTCCATCTCCATGCGCGGCTAAGCGTTCTTCTCCTTCCTTCAAGTCCAGATTTGTGTTCGAGCTTAAATGTAATTGGCCTTATGTGAGAATTTTCCTTTTCTAGGTTTTCAAGCTTGTAATCACTTAGACCTTTCATGTCTGGAGATTTTTAGGTATGTTAGATCTAGGATTCTGCATAGAGATTTCTGTGTAGAGTTCATTTATTCTTTCAAGTTTGTAAACCTAACTTCTAGATCTTGAACTTTCATGTGTGTTAGGTATATACAATGTGTAGCTTCATGAGATTAAGCATATGTGAGTACATTTTGTTTGATTCTTGAAGTGAATGTTAAATAGAAGTTAGTTTTGATTTCTATCTCACCTATGGATATGCATCAAGTTCAAGGCTAGACTATCTTGATTAATCAGTTTAAACTAGCTAACACTTCTTAGTTTTAAGAGGTCTTGGCTGATTTAAGCTAGTTAATTAAGAGGAAATTGTCACATGAGGCCTAACAATTGAGATGCACAAATCGAGGCTTGAAGGAGGAGATTCCACCTATTGATTCTTTACACTCATACTTTCGGTACATTTTATATTTTAATTGTAGATATAAGCACACACTCAAACTGTTTGTTAATTTGCGTGACTTATATACTTTCAATTAGCAAGATAACCTGAACTGTGGAAAGACCTGTACTCACCGCTATCTAAATAGTGGAGTAGAGTATTGAATTGTTTTGATCAATCTTTTTAGGCGACAAAAAGGTTAAATCAAGTGGCGCCGTTGCCGGCTTAGGCTATTTCTTGCTAGTTTTAGGTGTTCGTAGTCACAATCTTAATTTGTGTAACTTGTGTGATATTTTAGTTAGTTTTAGTTTTAAGTTTTTAGGTTGAATTGCTTTATATATAGTTAAGCCTGTTTTAGCAGTGTTTTAGGAAGTATTTGGCTGCTCTAGTTAGCCTCTTCTTGCTGTTCTGTGTTGATTGAACTTGTATACACTTTTCTGGAATCTGCACTAATTTCTGCTGGTGTTTTGTCTGTGATTCTGCTGGATTTTGTTGGATTTTACTGCAAATAGTTGCACTAAGTAGCTTTGTATGAACCCTACCACATCATTAGTGCCATTGGATAGAGAGATTAATAAGACTCTGAGAGAACTTAAGAAAAAGAAAAAGCACGAGAAACAAGCTCGTAAGCAACCTGTAGGATCCACATCAAATCCACAAAATTCATCTGTAGCGTCCAATAACACATTCCTAGACCAGCATTTCATTATGGCAGAAAGACGAGAGGACCATAGAGAACATGAGAGAGAGGTGAGAGATCATGAACATGAGCGTGAGCGACATGACAGGCGAGAGCAAGAGGATGAACGTCATTTTGAGGGGGGTAGGCATTTACATGATGATGATAGACCAATGCGTGAGTTCACACAGTCATATGCATCGTTTGCACCTCAAGGTTTTTATGCTAACCCCGCTAACTTTGAGATCAAAGGATCTCTTCTTGCTCATCTGCCTAAGTTTACAGGTTTTCCCCATGAGGATGCTCACACGCACTTGCTTGGCCTCTACCACACTTGCTCCTCCATGAAGCCACCCAATGCAGACCTGGATGATGTTCTATTGAGAGTGTTTCAATTCTCCTTAGAAGGCAAAGCCAAGGAGTGGCTCTTGAACCTGCCTACTCATTATGCCACTCTTTCATGGGAGCAACTTAAGAAGGTGTTTTTAGACCGCTATTTTCCAGTCTCAAAGATATCAAAGTTGCGGAAAGACATCACAGGTGTTCAGCAATTCTCTCAGGAGACATTCTATGAATATTGGAGCCGGTTCAACACCTTGGTGAACTCGTGCCCCAACCATAACATCTCCAAGGGCAATCTGGTGCAATACTTTTATGATGGCCTGGTGCCACAACTCAAGATGAGTGTGGATGCTGCTTCTAATGGCTCACTTTTCAACTTATCAGCCAATGAAGGATGGAACTTATTTTCAACCATGGCCTCTAATCACCAGAATTTTTATGGTCGTGATGCTGTGTATGGTGCTGCGCAAAAGGTTGCCTCCCTGAGTGGGGATGACAAGCTGTACAACTCTATTGAGAGGCTGACCGAGAGCCTCAGTAGGATGGACGGACGCTTCGTTCAGCCTACTCCTAGTGTTGATGATTCTATGGCCTTGGTGGCCTCATCCTGTGATCACTGTGGCTCGCCCATGCACCTATCCTCAGACTGTCCATCCCAAGCGGGAGTGGCGGCCATGTATAACAATGCTAGGCCTCAGACCAAATATGATCCTTACTCTTCCACGTACAATCAGGGATGGAGGGACCATCCGAACTTCAAGTGGGGGGGAGGTTCAAACCAAGCCACAAATTCCAGCTCTTTCCAACCACAGCAACAGCCTAAGTGGGGGGGAGGTAACTACCAAGCTGCTAATGCCTATCCCTCACAACAAGGTTATGGTTCATATCAAGGGAGGCCTAACTCTAATGACCAAAGGTACAGGCCGAATCAACAAGCCAATGTTCCTCCTCCATTTATGAAGAATAATGATCCAGCTCATGTTCCTCCATCTGGTTCTTCGACATCTCAACAAGATACTATGTACCAGATGATGTCAAGTTTAATGGAAAAGTTTGGAGAAAGTCTAAAGAAAGATGTAACTACCTTAGTTTCTCAAATGTTTAATGATAAAGCTGAGCAGGACGCAATGAAAGGGGGATTGCCGTCAAATGTGGTTGTTAATCCGCAAAATATGCATTCTATGCAATTGAGAAGTGGAAGGCAGTATGGCGATGCTTATGAATATGAGGAGGAAGAGGAGGAGACACAACTTCCGTGTGAGGCCGAACTGAATCCTCCTCTTGATGGTTTTCTTGATGAAGCTGAGATTCTTCCTATGAAAGGTGATGTAGCAGAGACTTCACAGGAGGAAAAGAAGAAGGAGATTGCAAAGGGAAAGCGGAAAGTTGGTGAATCTCCTTCGCAAGAACATCCTAATCAACAAGGGGATGAATCCCCCAAAGGTAAGTCTCTTGATCCTGAGCATTTACCATTTCCTAATTCATATGCTTTAGCTAAGAAGAAACATGAGGATGAATTGGAAAAGGAGATGCTTGACTTATTTTCTAAGTTGGAAATTAATGTGCCTATGCTTGTGCTTGTGAAACAAATGCCTAAGTATGCTAAGTTCCTTAAAGATCTTTGCACTAACAAGAGAGCTACTAATTCAAGTAACAAAGTCCAACTTGGGACTCATGTTTCATCTCTCTTAAAGGGGCACTTGCCCCAAAAGTGTGGAGATCCGGGCTCTTTCACTATCCCTTGTCAGATAGGGAAACTTAGCTTTGGGAAAGCACTTCTTGATTTAGGAGCCGCCATTAACGTCATGCCTAAGGCCACCTACCTTGCACTAGGGTTGAAGAATTTGAGTGAAACTAGTGTTGTGGTCCAATTGGCAGATAGGTCCATTAAGAAACCCTATGGATTTATTGAGGATATTCTTGTGAGGGTTAGGGAACTAGTATTTCCAGTGGATTTTTATGTGCTAGACATGACCAGTGAAACTAGGATGGATGACTCCTTGATTTTGGGAAGGCCATTTATGAAAACAGCCAAGATGATGATAAGCTTAGAAGAGGGCTATGTTACAATGCAAGTAGGAAATCAATTAATAAAGTTTGATGTGGGGAAAGCAATTAAACATCCTCACGAGGATTATTCTCTCCTTGGACTAAGTGTGATTGATTCTCTGATGCATATAGTTTGTGATGAGCATGTAAATACCTTCAAGTTGAACCTAATTGATAATGAAGATGCTCATATGTGTTATCATGACTCTTGTGCTAGATTAATTGAAAATACATGCTTGTATGATATGCCTAATGATTCATCTAGCATAGGAAGTTCAGTGACAGAATTCAGTGACTCGCTGCATGTGCATTATAATTTTGATAATGATTGCACATCTATTTCCTCTTTGTCAAGCTACAACCCCTTGGAAGAGGGAAGTTTGTTTAATTTTGTAGGACAGGAGAAGGGAGGATGTGACTTCACCCAGGGAATTGAGAAATCCAGTGCACAAGAGTTTGACCATGAAAAGTATGAAGCCGTAAGAAGAAGCCGCTTACATAAGCTGAGGGAGAAGCTATATCTGAAAGAGTATGTGCTCACTGACGGTCCACATGTTTCTACCCTGAGCGGCAGTGGGGATGCAGACTTGAATAAGAATGCTGAGGCCTCACAATCTAAGAGGCCGAATTGTAGTGATGAGCTGCCGCAGTTTGATGATGATTTCTATGAACATCAATTGCTAGAAGTTGAGATGCACACTCTGGTACCTTCTATTATTGAGCCACCTACGCTGGAGCTGAAACCTTTGCCACCCAATCTTAAGTATGCTTACTTGCTTGATGAGAAGAAGCTCCCAGTGATTGTTTCTAGTGCTCTGTCTTCTCTTGAGGAAGGGAAGTTGCTTGAGGTGCTCAGACGATACAAGGGGGCCATTGGGTGGACTCTGGCCGATCTTCCTGGCATGAGTCCTACCACGTGTATGCACCGGATCTTGCTGACTGATGATGCTAAGCCGGTGAGGCAACCACAAAGGAGACTCAATCCCTTGATACTTGATGTTGTGAAAAAGGAGGTAGAAAAGCTCTTAAGTGCTGGAATCATCTATCCAATTAGCGACAGCGAATGGGTGAGTCCCATTCATGTGGTGCCAAAGAAGAGTGGGCTGACTGTGGTGAAAAATGACAAAGATGAGCTAGTGCCTACACGGGTTCAGAACTCTTGGAGGGTTTGTATAGATTATCGGAAGCTGAATGACTCCACAAGAAAAGACCACTTTCCATTACCATTCATCGATCAGATGCTGGAAAGACTAGCTGGCAAGTCACACTATTGTTTTCTGGATGGTTTCTCTGGGTATTTCCAAGTTCCGATAGCACCTGAGGACCAAGAGAAAACAACCTTTACTTGTCCATTTGGAACCTTCGCATACAGGAGAATGCCTTTTGGTCTGTGCAATGCTCCAGGAACCTTTCAACGTTGTATGATGAGCATTTTTAATGACTTGCTGGAGGATGGCATAGAGGTGTTCATGGATGATTTCTCCCTCTATGGAGACAGTTTTGACACTTGCTTGGTCAATCTTGAGAAAGCTTTGGTTAGATGTGTGGAGAAGGGTTTGGTACTCAATTTTGAGAAGTGCCATTTCATGGTGGACAAGGGCATAGTGTTGGGACATTTAGTCTCAAAGGAGGGTATTCAAGTTGACAAAGCGAAGGTTGAGGTAATCTCCTCTCTACCATTTCCGACTTGCTTGAAGGAGTTGAGGTCTTTTCTTGGACATGTGGGTTTCTATAGGAGGTTCATCAAGGGTTTTAGCCAAATTGCTTCCCCACTGTCTCATCTACTACAAAAGGATACAGAGTTTGATTTCTCTTATGAGTGTAAGGAGGCCTTTGTTGAGTTGAAGACACGGCTTACTACTCCTCCTATCCTGGTTGCACCTAATTGGGAATTACCTTTTGAGTTGTCTTGTGATGCTTCTAATGAGGCTCTGGGAGTTATGCTTGGCCAAAGGCAAGAATCTTTGCCTAGAGTCATTGCTTACGCATCCAAAACATTGGATAGAGCTCAGAGGAACTATACAACAACTGAGAAGGAACTTTTCGCCATAGTCTTTGGTCTGGACAAGTTTAGACAATACTTACTACATTCTAAGGTAATCATATTTACGGATCATGCAGCCGTCCGTTATCTGTTATCTAAGCCACAAACAAAGCCTAGGCTCTTGAGATGGGTCTTGCTTTTACAAGAATTTGAGATAGAGATTAAGGACAGGGCTGGAAAAGAGAACTTGGTAGCAGATCATTTAAGCCGTCTGCCAGTGGATGTGGGAGGAATTGATGACTCTTCTCTTGTTTGTGATACTTTCCCAGATGCTTTATTGTGTGCTTTGAATGCTAAGAAGGATCCGTGGTATGCTCATCTGGTGAATTATATGGTGGCCGAGATGATTTCTCCTTCATTAAACAAATACCAAGCTCAAAAATTGAAGAGAGATGCAAACTATTATGTTTGGGATGAGCCACACTTGTGGAGGTTATGCAATGATCAAATCATCCGGAAGTGTGTGCATGATGATGAGATCTCTTCAATTTTGGAGTTCTGTCATTCTCTTGCTTGTGGTGGGCATTTCGGTGCCAGGAAAACCTCAAGGAAAATTCTGGAGGCTGGTTTCTATTGGCCTACTTTGTTCAAAGATGCCTATGATTATTGCAAGTCTTGTGATCGTTGTCAAAGGTTTGGAGGATTAACTAAGCGGCATGAAATGCGTCAAATTCCTGTGATCTTTTGTGATGTTTTTGATGTGTGGGGCATTGACTTCATGGGACCCTTTCCACCCTCTTGTGGCTATGTCTATATACTCTTGGCCGTGGATTACTTTTCAAGGTGGGTGGAGGCCGTGCCTACTAGGACAAATGATGCTCGGACTGTGTTGAAGTTCTTGAAATCTAACATCTTTTGTAGGTTTGGAGTGCCCAAGGCACTTGTGAGTGATCAGGGCTCACATTTTTGCAACAAGCTCATGACTTCTTTGCTCAACCAATTTGGAGTCAATCACAAGATCTCTACACCATATCACCCTCAAACCAACGGGGAGGCCGAGGTGTCTAATAGACAAATCAAAAATATCCTCGAGAGAATTGTGAAGCCAAGCAGGAAAGATTGGAGCTTGAGGCTTGAGGAAGCTCTCTGGGCTTATAGGACTTCATTTAAGACTCCAATTGGCATGTCCCCTTATAGGTTGATCTATGGCAAAGCTTGTCATCTTCCAGTTGAGCTCCAACATAAGTCTTATTGGGCGGTCAAATCTTGTATTGATGACATGGATGCTGCGGCGCAAGAGAGACAATTGACTTTAAGTGAGCTTGACGAGTTGAGGAATGAGGCATTTGAGAACTCCAGAATCTTTAAGGAAAGAACAAAGGCTATTCATGATAGTGGCATCCTGAGGAAAGAATTCAAGGCGGGTGACTTTGTGCTTTACTACCGTGCTAAATTCAAGTTCAGTGGAGGGGGCAAACTTAAAGACAAGTGGGAAGGCCCTTATGTGGTGACCAAATCTCATGATTTTGGCATGGTAGAGATTAAGCATAGCAAAGATGGCCGAATCTACAAGGTTAATGGCCATTTGCTAAAATTGTATAAGGAGAACTTCAAGCCGCCCTAAAGGTTGTTTCTATCCTTTCCTCACTTGCTTTGTTTAGTTAATATCTTAAGTGTGGGGGAAGATATTTGTTTAGAAAAAAATTAGGAATGTGTTTAGGATTATGTTTTAGAGTGTTGTTGTAGGTTAGAAAAATTTCACTAGAGCTGGGGGATGGCTATTTGTTTCAGGAAGTGTCACTGGGAAATATAGGATTTGCATCCGGAAGTGTTTTTGCTTCCGGAAGCTCTCACTTAGATTTTTCTACTCAGGATCAGATTGTGTTCATTTTGCTTCCGCTAGGGGATGAGTTCATTGTGCATAAGCGTCAATGCATCCGGAAGCAATTTTGCTTCCGGTAGCAAGTTTGCTTCCGCTAGGGGTGAGATTAGAATCTGAACCTAGAGTGACTTCCTATAGCAGTTTTGCTTCCGGTAGCACTTTTGCTTCCGGAGGCATAGCAGCTTGAGATGACATCTAGTTAGGCTTCCTAAGCGTCAGTGAGTAAAAAATTATAAAATTTGTTTTGATAGGTTGTGTTTAGTGTTAGTTTGTGAATAATACATGCATTGGCCATTTGTTTGTTTGAACTGCCCTGCCTTTAATGTTGCTGCTTTGCCTTTAAAATGCATCTTCCTACTCGAATTGATTGGTCCATTGAGGACAATGCATGCTTTAAGTGTGGGGGAGGTGTATTATGTGCTTTAAAGTGGTCTGATTCGAAGCTTTCACACTTGATTTTTGGACTTATTTGGCATGATTTTTCTTGAAAATTTGACTTGATTATGGCTTTTGAAAGCAAATGGAATTTTCATCTAGTGTGTAAGTAGAATTTTTGGAATGATTACTTAGGGCATTGCATGGGGCACTTTTAAGGTATAAAGAGGGTGTAAGTTTCTCATTTAACTTTTCTTAGGGAGGAAGTGACTGATTAGAGTAAGCTATAAATGTGAGAAGCCTTCAACCGAATTGAGTGGGCCAATAGTTACTTGACCTCCTAGAACTTGTCCTAGCTCTTGTTCGAGATCACAATGCATGGCATGATTGAAAATGAAAGGGGCGTTTCTTTCTAAACCCTCATGACCCAAACACTAAGCCAACCAAATATTATCCTTTGATTAACCCCTTTGGGCCATTCACTTTTCTTTTCTACCACCTTGACCGAAGTGTGAATAAGTGATTATAGCATATGCTTGCATTCATATTAGTATTGTATTGTTGTATCTTGTGGAAAGCAAGCTATATGAGTGAAAAATAAAAGATGGCCGAGAGCCACAATAGAGGAAAAGAAAAGAGGAAATGGCCAAAGGCCTAAGAAAAAAAAAAAAAAAAAAAAAAAAAAAAAATAATAATAAGGCCAAAGGCCTATCAAAAGAGAAAAAAAAAAGAAAGCACAAAGTGCTTTAGTATGCCAAAGGCATAAGATTGAAAAAGAAAAGAGAGATGTAGCGTGCTTTGCGAGGATTGATTTCATTGTATTGCATGCATATGTGGTGATTACTTGTTCATGTCATTGGTCATTGACTACTTTCCATCATTCACCATTCATTATTAGCCTTCCATCTAACCCCAAAGTCCCCTAGATTTGGTTGTGCTATGCATACTATGGGTGGAGAACTTAGAGCTATTACAAGCCTATGGTGATGGTCAAGTGCATTGAGCCAAAGAGTGATCACAAGTCCCTAGTTAGGCATTTTTCCTAACTTGAGCGAATGAGTTAAACACTTTATCCGGTGAGGAAAAATCTCAATTGGCACTCCTCCTAAATTTTAGTGGATTGTTAAACTTGGATTCGCTTTGTATTCTTAGATTTGGCCTATGCAAAGCTTTAGGGAAAGGTTCAAGAAGATCAACTTGAACACTATGATAATTCCAATTGCCTTCATTATGCTTAATGATTAAGTTAATCTTTTACATGACTTTGCCCGGAGTGCAAAGCTTAAGTGTGGGGGATTTGATTAGACCAAATTTCATACCTTTAAGCATGTGCATTTGAGCTTAATTAGTATGGTTTATTTGTTATATTTGATCATTATTGATACATTTTCATGCACATGCTTATGTATAAATATTTGAAGAATAATAGCCTTATTATTTGCATTTTATGGAACTAAGGGTATTTTGGTCATTTTGACTATGAGATGTGTTTTTCATGTAGGGGGGTCCCAAGTGGACCCCACACACCCTTGGTGGAGTTTCAATGGAGATAATTTGGCAAGAAGGAAGGCTAGATGGAGAGTACTCAAAGTCACATCCGGAAGCTGAGCTACTTGAAGAAGCGGACTTCCATCCGGAAGTGGATTTACATCCGGAAGTAAACGTGCTGGCGCTGGCGGACAGAGAGCTACATCCGGAAGTAAACGTGCTGGCGCTGGCGGACAAAGAGCTACATCCGGAAGTGGATTCTCATCCAGTGGATTCTCATCCGGAAGTAAATGTGCTTGCGCTTGCAACATGAAGTTTCACATCCGGAAGCTGAAGTCCATCAGCCAGCGAGTACATGAGCCAAACTGCACAATGATCAGAAATGTCAACTACTTTTCAGAAGTATTTGGTGCAGAGTTAATTTAAGGCAAAGTCAGCCCTGCAGCTTTCTAAATGAGGCAAAATTGGCGCCAAGGCCAAATTCAAGTCTGGAGACCTCATTAAGGGCAAAAAGGGAAGCACAATCACTTGGAGAAAAAGGAGGAACCTTTGGAATTGCATGGAGATGAGATCTAGTCCACATTCATCCTAACCTTTACCAAATACCAAAACTACCCTTTGGGCGATAATCCCAAAGTTACTCACCACTATAAAACCCCAAACATAACTAACATCTGAACATATCTCTTCTCACTTCACTTTCATTTTCTCTCTCCTCTAACAAACTCTCTCAACTTCATCTTCATCTTCTTCACCTCCGCCATGGCCATTTCATCTCGCAAATCCTCCGATCTTTCCATCTCCATGCGCGGCTAAGCGTTCTTCTCCTTCCTTCAAGTCCAGATTTGTGTTCGAGCTTAAATGTAATTGGCCTTATGTGAGAATTTTCCTTTTCTAGGTTTTCAAGCTTGTAATCACTTAGACCTTTCATGTCTGGAGATTTTTAGGTATGTTAGATCTAGGATTCTGCATAGAGATTTCTGTGTAGAGTTCATTTATTCTTTCAAGTTTGTAAACCTAACTTATAGATCTTGAACTTTCATGTGTGTTAGGTATATACAATGTGTAGCTTCATGAGATTAAGCATATGTGAGTACATTTTGTTTGATTCTTGAAGTGAATGTTAAATAGAAGTTAGTTTTGATTTCTATCTCACCTATGGATATGCATCAAGTTCAAGGCTAGACTATCTTGATTAATCAGTTTAAACTAGCTAATACTTCTTAGTTTTAAGAGGTCTTGGCTGATTTAAGCTAGTTAATTAAGAGGAAATTGTCACATGAGGCCTAACAATTGAGATGCACAAATCGAGGCTTGAAGGAGGAGATTCCACCTATTGATTCTTTACACTCATACTTTCGGTACATTTTATATTTTAATCGTAGATATAAACACACACTCAAACTGTTTGTTAATTTGCGTGACTTATATACTTTCAATTAGCAAGATAACCTGAACTGTGGAAAGACCTGTACTCACCGCTATCTAAATAGTGGAGTAGAGTATTGAATTGTTTTGATCAATCTTTTTAGGCGACAAAAAGGTTAAATCAAGTATTTGATTAGACCAAATTTCATACCTTTAAGCATGTGCATTTGAGCTTAATTAGTATGGTTTATTTGTTATATTTGATCATTATTGATACATTTTCATGCACATGCTTATGTATAAATATTTGAAGAATAATAGCCTTATTATTTGCATTTTATGGAACTAAGGGTATTTTGGTCATTTTGACTATGAGATGTGTTTTTCATGTAGGGGGGTCCCAAGTGGACCCCACACACCCTTGGTGGAGTTTCAATGGAGATAATTTGGCAAGAAGGAAGGCTAGATGGAGAGTACTCAAAGTCACATCCGGAAGCTGAGCTACTTGAAGAAGCGGACTTCCATCCGGAAGTGGATTTACATCCGGAAGTAAACGTGCTGGCGCTGGCGGACAGAGAGCTACATCCGGAAGTAAACGTGCTGGCGCTGGCGGACAAAGAGCTACATCCGGAAGTGGATTCTCATCCAGTGGATTCTCATCCGGAAGTAAATGTGCTTGCGCTTGCAACATGAAGTTTCACATCCGGAAGCTGAAGTCCATCAGCCAGCGAGTACATGAGCCAAACTGCACAATGATCAGAAATGTCAACTACTTTTCAGAAGTATTTGGTGCAGAGTTAATTTAAGGCAAAGTCAGCCCTGCAGCTTTCTAAATGAGGCAAAATTGGCGCCAAGGCCAAATTCAAGTCTGGAGACCTCATTAAGGGCAAAAAGGGAAGCACAATCACTTGGAGAAAAAGGAGGAACCTTTGGAATTGCATGGAGATGAGATCTAGTCCACATTCATCCTAACCTTTACCAAATACCAAAACTACCCTTTGGGCGATAATCCCAAAGTTACTCACCACTATAAAACCCCAAACATAACTAACATCTGAACATATCTCTTCTCACTTCACTTTCATTTTCTCTCTCCTCTAACAAACTCTCTCAACTTCATCTTCATCTTCTTCACCTCCGCCATGGCCATTTCATCTCGCAAATCCTCCGATCTTTCCATCTCCATGCGCGGCTAAGCGTTCTTCTCCTTCCTTCAAGTCCAGATTTGTGTTCGAGCTTAAATGTAATTGGCCTTATGTGAGAATTTTCCTTTTCTAGGTTTTCAAGCTTGTAATCACTTAGACCTTTCATGTCTGGAGATTTTTAGGTATGTTAGATCTAGGATTCTGCATAGAGATTTCTGTGTAGAGTTCATTTATTCTTTCAAGTTTGTAAACCTAACTTATAGATCTTGAACTTTCATGTGTGTTAGGTATATACAATGTGTAGCTTCATGAGATTAAGCATATGTGAGTACATTTTGTTTGATTCTTGAAGTGAATGTTAAATAGAAGTTAGTTTTGATTTCTATCTCACCTATGGATATGCATCAAGTTCAAGGCTAGACTATCTTGATTAATCAGTTTAAACTAGCTAATACTTCTTAGTTTTAAGAGGTCTTGGCTGATTTAAGCTAGTTAATTAAGAGGAAATTGTCACATGAGGCCTAACAATTGAGATGCACAAATCGAGGCTTGAAGGAGGAGATTCCACCTATTGATTCTTTACACTCATACTTTCGGTACATTTTATATTTTAATCGTAGATATAAACACACACTCAAACTGTTTGTTAATTTGCGTGACTTATATACTTTCAATTAGCAAGATAACCTGAACTGTGGAAAGACCTGTACTCACCGCTATCTAAATAGTGGAGTAGAGTATTGAATTGTTTTGATCAATCTTTTTAGGCGACAAAAAGGTTAAATCAAGTGGCGCCGTTGCCGGCTTAGGCTATTTCTTGCTAGTTTTAGGTGTTCGTAGTCACAATCTTAATTTGTGTAACTTGTGTGATATTTTAGTTAGTTTTAGTTTTAAGTTTTTAGGTTGAATTGCTTTATATATAGTTAAGCCTGTTTTAGCAGTGTTTTAGGAAGTATTTGGCTGCTCTAGTTAGCCTCTTCTTGCTGTTCTGTGTTGATTGAACTTGTATACACTTTTCTGGAATCTGCACTAATTTCTGCTGGTGTTTTGTCTGTGATTCTGCTGGATTTTGTTGGATTTTACTGCAAATAGTTGCACTAAGTAGCTTTGTATGAACCCTACCACATCATTAGTGCCATTGGATAGAGAGATTAATAAGACTCTGAGAGAACTTAAGAAAAAGAAAAAGCACGAGAAACAAGCTCGTAAGCAACCTGTAGGATCCACATCAAATCCACAAAATTCATCTGTAGCGTCCAATAACACATTCCTAGACCAGCATTTCATTATGGCAGAAAGACGAGAGGACCATAGAGAACATGAGAGAGAGGTGAGAGATCATGAACATGAGCGTGAGCGACATGACAGGCGAGAGCAAGAGGATGAACGTCATTTTGAGGGGGGTAGGCATTTACATGATGATGATAGACCAATGCGTGAGTTCACACAGTCATATGCATCGTTTGCACCTCAAGGTTTTTATGCTAACCCCGCTAACTTTGAGATCAAAGGATCTCTTCTTGCTCATCTGCCTAAGTTTACAGGTTTTCCCCATGAGGATGCTCACACGCACTTGCTTGGCCTCTACCACACTTGCTCCTCCATGAAGCCACCCAATGCAGACCTGGATGATGTTCTATTGAGAGTGTTTCAATTCTCCTTAGAAGGCAAAGCCAAGGAGTGGCTCTTGAACCTGCCTACTCATTATGCCACTCTTTCATGGGAGCAACTTAAGAAGGTGTTTTTAGACCGCTATTTTCCAGTCTCAAAGATATCAAAGTTGCGGAAAGACATCACAGGTGTTCAGCAATTCTCTCAGGAGACATTCTATGAATATTGGAGCCGGTTCAACACCTTGGTGAACTCGTGCCCCAACCATAACATCTCCAAGGGCAATCTGGTGCAATACTTTTATGATGGCCTGGTGCCACAACTCAAGATGAGTGTGGATGCTGCTTCTAATGGCTCACTTTTCAACTTATCAGCCAATGAAGGATGGAACTTATTTTCAACCATGGCCTCTAATCACCAGAATTTTTATGGTCGTGATGCTGTGTATGGTGCTGCGCAAAAGGTTGCCTCCCTGAGTGGGGATGACAAGCTGTACAACTCTATTGAGAGGCTGACCGAGAGCCTCAGTAGGATGGACGGACGCTTCGTTCAGCCTACTCCTAGTGTTGATGATTCTATGGCCTTGGTGGCCTCATCCTGTGATCACTGTGGCTCGCCCATGCACCTATCCTCAGACTGTCCATCCCAAGCGGGAGTGGCGGCCATGTATAACAATGCTAGGCCTCAGACCAAATATGATCCTTACTCTTCCACGTACAATCAGGGATGGAGGGACCATCCGAACTTCAAGTGGGGGGGAGGTTCAAACCAAGCCACAAATTCCAGCTCTTTCCAACCACAGCAACAGCCTAAGTGGGGGGGAGGTAACTACCAAGCTGCTAATGCCTATCCCTCACAACAAGGTTATGGTTCATATCAAGGGAGGCCTAACTCTAATGACCAAAGGTACAGGCCGAATCAACAAGCCAATGTTCCTCCTCCATTTATGAAGAATAATGATCCAGCTCATGTTCCTCCATCTGGTTCTTCGACATCTCAACAAGATACTATGTACCAGATGATGTCAAGTTTAATGGAAAAGTTTGGAGAAAGTCTAAAGAAAGATGTAACTACCTTAGTTTCTCAAATGTTTAATGATAAAGCTGAGCAGGACGCAATGAAAGGGGGATTGCCGTCAAATGTGGTTGTTAATCCGCAAAATATGCATTCTATGCAATTGAGAAGTGGAAGGCAGTATGGCGATGCTTATGAATATGAGGAGGAAGAGGAGGAGACACAACTTCCGTGTGAGGCCGAACTGAATCCTCCTCTTGATGGTTTTCTTGATGAAGCTGAGATTCTTCCTATGAAAGGTGATGTAGCAGAGACTTCACAGGAGGAAAAGAAGAAGGAGATTGCAAAGGGAAAGCGGAAAGTTGGTGAATCTCCTTCGCAAGAACATCCTAATCAACAAGGGGATGAATCCCCCAAAGGTAAGTCTCTTGATCCTGAGCATTTACCATTTCCTAATTCATATGCTTTAGCTAAGAAGAAACATGAGGATGAATTGGAAAAGGAGATGCTTGACTTATTTTCTAAGTTGGAAATTAATGTGCCTATGCTTGTGCTTGTGAAACAAATGCCTAAGTATGCTAAGTTCCTTAAAGATCTTTGCACTAACAAGAGAGCTACTAATTCAAGTAACAAAGTCCAACTTGGGACTCATGTTTCATCTCTCTTAAAGGGGCACTTGCCCCAAAAGTGTGGAGATCCGGGCTCTTTCACTATCCCTTGTCAGATAGGGAAACTTAGCTTTGGGAAAGCACTTCTTGATTTAGGAGCCGCCATTAACGTCATGCCTAAGGCCACCTACCTTGCACTAGGGTTGAAGAATTTGAGTGAAACTAGTGTTGTGGTCCAATTGGCAGATAGGTCCATTAAGAAACCCTATGGATTTATTGAGGATATTCTTGTGAGGGTTAGGGAACTAGTATTTCCAGTGGATTTTTATGTGCTAGACATGACCAGTGAAACTAGGATGGATGACTCCTTGATTTTGGGAAGGCCATTTATGAAAACAGCCAAGATGATGATAAGCTTAGAAGAGGGCTATGTTACAATGCAAGTAGGAAATCAATTAATAAAGTTTGATGTGGGGAAAGCAATTAAACATCCTCACGAGGATTATTCTCTCCTTGGACTAAGTGTGATTGATTCTCTGATGCATATAGTTTGTGATGAGCATGTAAATACCTTCAAGTTGAACCTAATTGATAATGAAGATGCTCATATGTGTTATCATGACTCTTGTGCTAGATTAATTGAAAATACATGCTTGTATGATATGCCTAATGATTCATCTAGCATAGGAAGTTCAGTGACAGAATTCAGTGACTCACTGCATGTGCATTATAATTTTGATAATGATTGCACATCTATTTCCTCTTTGTCAAGCTACAACCCCTTGGAAGAGGGAAGTTTGTTTAATTTTGTAGGACAGGAGAAGGGAGGATGTGACTTCACCCAGGGAATTGAGAAATCCAGTGCACAAGAGTTTGACCATGAAAAGTATGAAGCCGTAAGAAGAAGCCGCTTACATAAGCTGAGGGAGAAGCTATATCTGAAAGAGTATGTGCTCACTGACGGTCCACATGTTTCTACCCTGAGCGGCAGTGGGGATGCAGACTTGAATAAGAATGCTGAGGCCTCACAATCTAAGAGGCCGAATTGTAGTGATGAGCTGCCGCAGTTTGATGATGATTTCTATGAACATCAATTGCTAGAAGTTGAGATGCACACTCTGGTACCTTCTATTATTGAGCCACCTACGCTGGAGCTGAAACCTTTGCCACCCAATCTTAAGTATGCTTACTTGCTTGATGAGAAGAAGCTCCCAGTGATTGTTTCTAGTGCTCTGTCTTCTCTTGAGGAAGGGAAGTTGCTTGAGGTGCTCAGACGATACAAGGGGGCCATTGGGTGGACTCTGGCCGATCTTCCTGGCATGAGTCCTACCACGTGTATGCACCGGATCTTGCTGACTGATGATGCTAAGCCGGTGAGGCAACCACAAAGGAGACTCAATCCCTTGATACTTGATGTTGTGAAAAAGGAGGTAGAAAAGCTCTTAAGTGCTGGAATCATCTATCCAATTAGCGACAGCGAATGGGTGAGTCCCATTCATGTGGTGCCAAAGAAGAGTGGGCTGACTGTGGTGAAAAATGACAAAGATGAGCTAGTGCCTACACGGGTTCAGAACTCTTGGAGGGTTTGTATAGATTATCGGAAGCTGAATGACTCCACAAGAAAAGACCACTTTCCATTACCATTCATCGATCAGATGCTGGAAAGACTAGCTGGCAAGTCACACTATTGTTTTCTGGATGGTTTCTCTGGGTATTTCCAAGTTCCGATAGCACCTGAGGACCAAGAGAAAACAACCTTTACTTGTCCATTTGGAACCTTCGCATACAGGAGAATGCCTTTTGGTCTGTGCAATGCTCCAGGAACCTTTCAACGTTGTATGATGAGCATTTTTAATGACTTGCTGGAGGATGGCATAGAGGTGTTCATGGATGATTTCTCCCTCTATGGAGACAGTTTTGACACTTGCTTGGTCAATCTTGAGAAAGCTTTGGTTAGATGTGTGGAGAAGGGTTTGGTACTCAATTTTGAGAAGTGCCATTTCATGGTGGACAAGGGCATAGTGTTGGGACATTTAGTCTCAAAGGAGGGTATTCAAGTTGACAAAGCGAAGGTTGAGGTAATCTCCTCTCTACCATTTCCGACTTGCTTGAAGGAGTTGAGGTCTTTTCTTGGACATGTGGGTTTCTATAGGAGGTTCATCAAGGGTTTTAGCCAAATTGCTTCCCCACTGTCTCATCTACTACAAAAGGATACAGAGTTTGATTTCTCTTATGAGTGTAAGGAGGCCTTTGTTGAGTTGAAGACACGGCTTACTACTCCTCCTATCCTGGTTGCACCTAATTGGGAATTACCTTTTGAGTTGTCTTGTGATGCTTCTAATGAGGCTCTGGGAGTTATGCTTGGCCAAAGGCAAGAATCTTTGCCTAGAGTCATTGCTTACGCATCCAAAACATTGGATAGAGCTCAGAGGAACTATACAACAACTGAGAAGGAACTTTTCGCCATAGTCTTTGGTCTGGACAAGTTTAGACAATACTTACTACATTCTAAGGTAATCATATTTACGGATCATGCAGCCGTCCGTTATCTGTTATCTAAGCCACAAACAAAGCCTAGGCTCTTGAGATGGGTCTTGCTTTTACAAGAATTTGAGATAGAGATTAAGGACAGGGCTGGAAAAGAGAACTTGGTAGCAGATCATTTAAGCCGTCTGCCAGTGGATGTGGGAGGAATTGATGACTCTTCTCTTGTTTGTGATACTTTCCCAGATGCTTTATTGTGTGCTTTGAATGCTAAGAAGGATCCGTGGTATGCTCATCTGGTGAATTATATGGTGGCCGAGATGATTTCTCCTTCATTAAACAAATACCAAGCTCAAAAATTGAAGAGAGATGCAAACTATTATGTTTGGGATGAGCCACACTTGTGGAGGTTATGCAATGATCAAATCATCCGGAAGTGTGTGCATGATGATGAGATCTCTTCAATTTTGGAGTTCTGTCATTCTCTTGCTTGTGGTGGGCATTTCGGTGCCAGGAAAACCTCAAGGAAAATTCTGGAGGCTGGTTTCTATTGGCCTACTTTGTTCAAAGATGCCTATGATTATTGCAAGTCTTGTGATCGTTGTCAAAGGTTTGGAGGATTAACTAAGCGGCATGAAATGCGTCAAATTCCTGTGATCTTTTGTGATGTTTTTGATGTGTGGGGCATTGACTTCATGGGACCCTTTCCACCCTCTTGTGGCTATGTCTATATACTCTTGGCCGTGGATTACTTTTCAAGGTGGGTGGAGGCCGTGCCTACTAGGACAAATGATGCTCGGACTGTGTTGAAGTTCTTGAAATCTAACATCTTTTGTAGGTTTGGAGTGCCCAAGGCACTTGTGAGTGATCAGGGCTCACATTTTTGCAACAAGCTCATGACTTCTTTGCTCAACCAATTTGGAGTCAATCACAAGATCTCTACACCATATCACCCTCAAACCAACGGGGAGGCCGAGGTGTCTAATAGACAAATCAAAAATATCCTCGAGAGAATTGTGAAGCCAAGCAGGAAAGATTGGAGCTTGAGGCTTGAGGAAGCTCTCTGGGCTTATAGGACTTCATTTAAGACTCCAATTGGCATGTCCCCTTATAGGTTGATCTATGGCAAAGCTTGTCATCTTCCAGTTGAGCTCCAACATAAGTCTTATTGGGCGGTCAAATCTTGTATTGATGACATGGATGCTGCGGCGCAAGAGAGACAATTGACTTTAAGTGAGCTTGACGAGTTGAGGAATGAGGCATTTGAGAACTCCAGAATCTTTAAGGAAAGAACAAAGGCTATTCATGATAGTGGCATCCTGAGGAAAGAATTCAAGGCGGGTGACTTTGTGCTTTACTACCGTGCTAAATTCAAGTTCAGTGGAGGGGGCAAACTTAAAGACAAGTGGGAAGGCCCTTATGTGGTGACCAAATCTCATGATTTTGGCATGGTAGAGATTAAGCATAGCAAAGATGGCCGAATCTACAAGGTTAATGGCCATTTGCTAAAATTGTATAAGGAGAACTTCAAGCCGCCCTAAAGGTTGTTTCTATCCTTTCCTCACTTGCTTTGTTTAGTTAATATCTTAAGTGTGGGGGAAGATATTTGTTTAGAAAAAAATTAGGAATGTGTTTAGGATTATGTTTTAGAGTGTTGTTGTAGGTTAGAAAAATTTCACTAGAGCTGGGGGATGGCTATTTGTTTCAGGAAGTGTCACTGGGAAATATAGGATTTGCATCCGGAAGTGTTTTTGCTTCCGGAAGCTCTCACTTAGATTTTTCTACTCAGGATCAGATTGTGTTCATTTTGCTTCCGCTAGGGGATGAGTTCATTGTGCATAAGCGTCAATGCATCCGGAAGCAATTTTGCTTCCGGTAGCAAGTTTGCTTCCGCTAGGGGTGAGATTAGAATCTGAACCTAGAGTGACTTCCTATAGCAGTTTTGCTTCCGGTAGCACTTTTGCTTCCGGAGGCATAGCAGCTTGAGATGACATCTAGTTAGGCTTCCTAAGCGTCAGTGAGTAAAAAATTATAAAATTTGTTTTGATAGGTTGTGTTTAGTGTTAGTTTGTGAATAATACATGCATTGGCCATTTGTTTGTTTGAACTGCCCTGCCTTTAATGTTGCTGCTTTGCCTTTAAAATGCATCTTCCTACTCGAATTGATTGGTCCATTGAGGACAATGCATGCTTTAAGTGTGGGGGAGGTGTATTATGTGCTTTAAAGTGGTCTGATTCGAAGCTTTCACACTTGATTTTTGGACTTATTTGGCATGATTTTTCTTGAAAATTTGACTTGATTATGGCTTTTGAAAGCAAATGGAATTTTCATCTAGTGTGTAAGTAGAATTTTTGGAATGATTACTTAGGGCATTGCATGGGGCACTTTTAAGGTATAAAGAGGGTGTAAGTTTCTCATTTAACTTTTCTTAGGGAGGAAGTGACTGATTAGAGTAAGCTATAAATGTGAGAAGCCTTCAACCGAATTGAGTGGGCCAATAGTTACTTGACCTCCTAGAACTTGTCCTAGCTCTTGTTCGAGATCACAATGCATGGCATGATTGAAAATGAAAGGGGCGTTTCTTTCTAAACCCTCATGACCCAAACACTAAGCCAACCAAATATTATCCTTTGATTAACCCCTTTGGGCCATTCACTTTTCTTTTCTACCACCTTGACCGAAGTGTGAATAAGTGATTATAGCATATGCTTGCATTCATATTAGTATTGTATTGTTGTATCTTGTGGAAAGCAAGCTATATGAGTGAAAAATAAAAGATGGCCGAGAGCCACAATAGAGGAAAAGAAAAGAGGAAATGGCCAAAGGCCTAAGAAAAAAAAAAAAAAAAAAAAAAATAATAATAAGGCCAAAGGCCTATCAAAAGAGAAAAAAAAAAGGAAAGCACAAAGTGCTTTAGTATGCCAAAGGCATAAGATTGAAAAAGAAAAGAGAGATGTAGCGTGCTTTGCGAGGATTGATTTCATTGTATTGCATGCATATGTGGTGATTACTTGTTCATGTCATTGGTCATTGACTACTTTCCATCATTCACCATTCATTATTAGCCTTCCATCTAACCCCAAAGTCCCCTAGATTTGGTTGTGCTATGCATACTATGGGTGGAGAACTTAGAGCTATTACAAGCCTATGGTGATGGTCAAGTGCATTGAGCCAAAGAGTGATCACAAGTCCCTAGTTAGGCATTTTTCCTAACTTGAGCGAATGAGTTAAACACTTTATCCGGTGAGGAAAAATCTCAATTGGCACTCCTCCTAAATTTTAGTGGATTGTTAAACTTGGATTCGCTTTGTATTCTTAGATTTGGCCTATGCGAAGCTTTAGGGAAAGGTTCAAGAAGATCAACTTGAACACTATGATAATTCCAATTGCCTTCATTATGCTTAATGATTAAGTTAATCTTTTACATGACTTTGCCCGGAGTGCAAAGCTTAAGTGTGGGGGATTTGATTAGACCAAATTTCATACCTTTAAGCATGTGCATTTGAGCTTAATTAGTATGGTTTATTTGTTATATTTGATCATTATTGATACATTTTCATGCACATGCTTATGTATAAATATTTGAAGAATAATAGCCTTATTATTTGCATTTTATGGAACTAAGGGTATTTTGGTCATTTTGACTATGAGATGTGTTTTTCATGTAGGGGGGTCCCAAGTGGACCCCACACACCCTTGGTGGAGTTTCAATGGAGATAATTTGGCAAGAAGGAAGGCTAGATGGAGAGTACTCAAAGTCACATCCGGAAGCTGAGCTACTTGAAGAAGCGGACTTCCATCCGGAAGTGGATTTACATCCGGAAGTAAACGTGCTGGCGCTGGCGGGCAGAGAGCTACATCCGGAAGTAAACGTGCTGGCGCTGGCGGACAAAGAGCTACATCCGGAAGTGGATTCTCATCCAGTGGATTCTCATCCGGAAGTAAATGTGCTTGCGCTTGCAACATGAAGTTTCACATCCGGAAGCTGAAGTCCATCAGCCAGCGAGTACATGAGCCAAACTGCACAATGATCAGAAATGTCAACTACTTTTCAGAAGTATTTGGTGCAGAGTTAATTTAAGGCAAAGTCAGCCCTGCAGCTTTCTAAATGAGGCAAAATTGGCGCCAAGGCCAAATTCAAGTCTGGAGACCTCATTAAGGGCAAAAAGGGAAGCACAATCACTTGGAGAAAAAGGAGGAACCTTTGGAATTGCATGGAGATGAGATCTAGTCCACATTCATCCTAACCTTTACCAAATACCAAAACTACCCTTTGGGCGATAATCCCAAAGTTACTCACCACTATAAAACCCCAAACATAACTAACATCTGAACATCTCTCTTCTCACTTCACTTTCATTTTCTCTCTCCTCTAACAAACTCTCTCAACTTCATCTTCATCTTCTTCACCTCCGCCATGGCCATTTCATCTCGCAAATCCTCCGATCTTTCCATCTCCATGCGCGGCTAAGCGTTCTTCTCCTTCCTTCAAGTCCAGATTTGTGTCCGAGCTTAAATGTAATTGGCCTTATGTGAGAATTTTCCTTTTCTAGGTTTTCAAGCTTGTAATCACTTAGACCTTTCATGTCTGGAGATTTTTAGGTATGTTAGATCTAGGATTCTGCATAGAGATTTCTGTGTATAGTTCATTTATTCTTTCAAGTTTGTAAACCTAACTTCTAGATCTTGAACTTTCATGTGTGTTAGGTATATACAATGTGTAGCTTCATGAGATTAAGCATATGTGAGTACATTTTGTTTGATTCTTGAAGTGAATGTTAAATAGAAGTTAGTTTTGATTTCTATCTCACCTATGGATATGCATCAAGTTCAAGGCTAGACTATCTTGATTAATCAGTTTAAACTAGCTAACACTTCTTAGTTTTAAGAGGTCTTGGCTGATTTAAGCTAGTTAATTAAGAGGAAATTGTCACATGAGGCCTAACAATTGAGATGCACAAATCGAGGCTTGAAGGAGGAGATTCCACCTATTGATTCTTTACACTCATACTTTCGGTACATTTTATATTTTAATTGTAGATATAAGCACACACTCAAACTGTTTGTTAATTTGCGTGACTTATATACTTTCAATTAGCAAGATAACCTGAACTGTGGAAAGACCTGTACTCACCGCTATCTAAATAGTGGAGTAGAGTATTGAATTGTTTTGATCAATCTTTTTAGGCGACAAAAAGGTTAAATCAGGAACCAAGGGTTGTCCAGCAGTGTGAACTCGTTGAAATTGCCTCCCTTATGAGTCATCATCCGGGAGTAGACGTAGTACAAGAACCTGTTAGAGTCAGACATCTTGGATACTTTCTTGTTGTTGGTGCCATACAACGCCTCGAGTTCCTCCTTGCTGTACTTGTGAGACTCAGGGTAGATCCATTCATTCATACCTTCTTCTGTGATTCCCATCATCTCATTCAAGGTCCTCCAAGTGAACCTGAAGGTCTTCCCCCTTACAGTGGCAGTGAAGGAGAGTTTGTGGACTTGCTCTTTCCCATCCACCTTCTTGTACTTAGCCTTGCCAGAGAGGGATTGGGAGAAGACTCGCAGGACGTTGACGTTGTAGTCCTGGTTGATCCCTAGCCAGGGCAAGTACCTCTCAAGGTAAGGGCGCAGATGAGGGAACCCTAGTTCATCAATCTTGTCCAGATCGATGAACAGGCCATGGTTGAAGATGGGAGTGGATGTCTCAAACTTGGCGGCCACACTCTCCAATGCCCCATCTCTGTATACAGTAGGGTCATCTTCTTCAACCCTCTGCCTCTTGGAAGAAGGTTCTTCAGCAAATTGCACCTTCTTCTTCTTCCCTTTTCTCTGGGCTTCCCTTGCTTGTTCTTGCCCAGAGGTCTCAGCCTGATCTGCCACTCTTCCAGAAGTTTCAGGCTGACCCTGAATATTTTCATCCTGCCCTGGTCTATTCAGCCTAGAAACTTCATGGTGCCCTTGATGTTCTTCGCGATGTTCTTTATGATGCCCAGATTTACCAGAATTTTTGTGACTTGATTTTCCAGATTTCGACTTGTGTTTCTTGGATGAAGAGGTTTTCTGTGTAACTGGGTTGGATTCATGAGATCCGGCCATTTTTGTGTGGGATGATTGGTGAAAAAAGATGAAATGCGAAAGAGTGTTTGAAGAATGCGAAGAACACAGATGAATATGAAGAAAATTTCAGAGAGAATGGTTAAAGTGAATTTGATGCAAGTAAAAAGTGAAAGTGAAAAATGACATCTATTTATAGGCAAAACTTCTGAGGGTAAAATGGGCATCTTCTTTCAAATTTTCACATTGGGTAACGTAAGATTTTAAGTTGGAACGACACACCTGATGACACGTGTTGCTTCAATTAGTCAGAGAAGGCACAACGCCCCACAGAGGGAGTTGAAACGTTTCTGAAGTGACGTGTCCCTTGGACTGGTGCTGGCGCTCTCTTGGTTTCATCATCCAGCGTCAGCGTGTGATCATCCGGAAGTGGTTTTGCTTCCGGTTAGACAGGCGCTCTTGGTTGCCTTGAGTAGTCATTCAGCGCCAGCACGAGAGCATCCGGAAGTAGTTTTGCTTCCGGTTGTACTTACTTAAGATTTAACATTGAGGGACCTGCAAAAACTTAAGGTTGGCACTTCGATGCCTAAGTTAGCACAGTTGGCAGGTTTTAATAATTAAGTACAGATGTTCTCTGAAGATTAAACTTCATCTAGACATTCCCAAATGTCTCTTAATAAGGATAAATTGATCAACCCTCAGTGATAGTTTGGTAAAACAAGAGCATTAATAAAGTGAAAACAGATTTTGAAAATTTTGTTCACAATTTCACATAGTTTTACTCTCAAGTCATGAACTTTACTCATACACTTTTGGATAAATACCAGTGTGATAGTACAGGGAGTATAGAATAGATTGCATATTTTCAGAGTTTCATAAACAAGCATAATTCGATAAATATGCCTTAAGAATGTTCATGCTAGATTATGAAGATATGTAAATTGTCAACACAATGAAGTTCTAAAAGCCTTACAGTCAAGAGAATAGTTTAGTTTTAAGAATAAATCAGGTTTACAAATCAACCAAATTCTCAGCATATGATCACAGTAGTTTTCAAATCTCATCTCAAGTCCTTTCAAATATGCTTAATGTGATCTCACTACTCTTACAAATTTTGCCAAAGTGAATTTAAAAGTTCCTAATCCAGGTTTGACAAGAAGGACTATCCATTAATATGTATAATAAAATGAGTAATGGAAAGAAATACTCATATGAGATTGGCGAAATTTTCTCAAGATCAAGTTCAGAACAGCCATTTCTTCTCATGAGCATACTTGTTGATGTTCTCTCTTGTGCATCCATATCGCTCAAGCTTTCATAATCAAAGCTACATTTGCGTCAAGTAGTAGCTAGTTTGATCTTTTCAATTTCAGGAGTAGTAGCACTCGAAGCCTAGTATGAACAACAGCTCATTCAGATTTGACACATTGCTCAAATCAGGTATGATCTTGAATATTGTTGTTCCTTTGGATCTTCTTTCCTACAAAATACCAAATGATTCCTTTTTCCCATTTTTCAGTCTCCAAACTTGGATCTGACAGGTCAGTTTGTAAGGAATGTATGTAATTCTCATGCACCTAAGGATTATTCACTATGAATATGGCATTGCGAATCAACTATGACTATATGCACATGGTTATACACGGTTTTTGATAATGATAGTCATAGATAGCATGTAGATTATGAACATTGTGAATTTCCTTTTTAACGCTTTCTATATAGAGCATAATGTTCATATCTAGGAAGCTTGATGTAAAATCTCAATAAGTCCATCTAACATTTGCATGGGAGATTTTACTATTGCATGCTTCAACCTTAAGTGATCCCTTGCTTACCCAAGGAGATCTTCTATACTTATCTTTGGCCTGAAGCACTTTCTTATGAGAGACAGAATTCATAGTCTTTCTCCATGTAGATTCAGGAATTCTCTTTCTCTTGTTCTTCTCAGGATAGTTGAGTGGAACTCTGTGATAGCTCATCCTTGAGACAGAACCTTTGTTCCTTGTGGTAGTGCACTGCTTCTTATGATTGGACCAGGTGATTGCAGCAGTGACATCACCACGAGTTCTCTTCTTTGGGGCAAGAGGAACTCTTGATCTTTTCTGCACAAGTAAGGCACTAGAAGGAAGTTTTGGTACCCATTTGTACTTGGGTCCTACATGGTTAGCACTGGACCTTACTTGTCCTTTGGGGATCCATATATATTTATTCCTCACATTTAAATTTCTCTTAAAATTGCATGTGTGAGAAATATGACCCGTTCTACCACAATAATGACAGATAATGGAATGATGTTCAGAATGAGATTTCTTATCATTATTATGTTGGTCAGTTTTCTTTACAAAGACTCTATGTTTATTAACTTTTGAAATCTCAGGGTCTTTTAAAAACTCTTCTTTTATGAGTGGGACTTTGGACTCCTTGGTTGTAGAAGAAATGATAAGTTCCTCAAGTTTCTTATTCCCCTGTCTTAAGCCTAGAACTTCTTTTGCAAGTTTACAGAATTCACTATGTAGCTCATTATACATATCTTGCAATTCAGAAGGTTCAAGTTTAGGTACCTCATTTTCTTCAGTTTCTGAATCTTCTAGGCAGAGATCGACACTCTCTTCACTGGTGCTAGCTTCCTCTATATCACCATCCAGTAGCTCATCAAGGATAGATTCACAGGGAGCACAAAATGAGCTTTGGACAGCTTTAATTTCAAGAGATTGATTAGAAGCATACATAGCATCAAGAGTGTTCCAAATATCTCTAGAATTAGAGCAATGTTTAATTTTCTGGAAATCATTGTCAGGTAAACTTTTGTACAAAATTTGCATTGCTCTAATGTTTAAGCAAAATAAATTTTTTTCCTCTTCAGTCCAGTTTACTTTTGGTTTGAAATCAGAGTTCTTTTCAAAGACATCCCACATTTTGAAATCCGTGGATAGTATAAAACTTTTCATCCTTCCCTTCCATAAGTAAAAATCAGTATTTTCTAACAAGGGTGGGATAGTATGATCAAAACCTTCAAAACACATTTTATAACCCAAGTCAGCCTAGGTCTTTGCACTTGAGATCGTTGGATCCTTTAAACAAGTAACCTGGCTCTGATACCAAATGAAATGCGTGGCTGTCACCCAAGAGGGGGGGTGAATTGGGTGGCAGAATAAAACTTATTATTTTCCCTTTTTAAAACTTTACTCCTTGTGCTTGATGAGAGTGACGATGAATCATCCCAAGCACAAGTGAGTATGCAGTGGTGTGGTGCTTGGTGTGGGGATTTAAATAAGCAGAATATGCACAAGCGAGTTTATCCTGGTTCGGTCACTCCCAGACCTACATCCAGTCCCCAGGCTCCACCTGAGATTTTCAATCCACTAAACTTCTTGTTTGAACCAGGCACAAGAAAGCCTTTACACTTTAGGTTTTACGAGCACGGGTTCACCTAACAACCCACAGGTTTTACAACGGGCTCACCTGCAAACCTTTACAACCACAGGTTTTACAACGGGATCACCTGCAACCTTACAACCACAAGTTTTGCGGGCTAACTTGCAACCTATGGAGATTTAGAGAACCTCTAAATGCTCCCCCTCACTTTTGTAGGATAACAATTCTGTTCTTCAAGCACAAGCTTTAGAACAGCCTCTATTAATTAGAGGATTTGGTTATATGTTCACTCTATGAACTGATTGTGATAAACACTTAAGTACAAATGACTCTCTCTAAGAGTAGATGATGTTACTCACTTAAGTACAACTGAATTACTCTCTAAGAATGTTACAGCTCTAAGATTAGAGAGAAGAAGATAAGAAGAATGTAGATTACAATTTCTCAGACAATAGACTCTGTTCTTCTTACTACTCTTCTGAATGTAGATGTTCCTTTTATACTTGACATCAAGGCTTGGGTGGCAGGTTGAATATGTCCGTTTGAATATAGCCGTTAATCCCAAGTTACCGTTGAGAAGTACATCTTCATTAATGCTTAGCAGGGTTGACTTGCTTTATCTCTGAAAAGTAGTCCTGACACCTCTGCTCTGACAAAAGCATTCTGACACTGCATTTCTGAACGTTCTGACATTCTGGTTGCTTGCGGAAGCAACTTCTCATCCGGAAGCAGCCTTACTTAGTGTGCTGCACTTGAACGTTAGTTTAGCAATATAAGCACATAGTCACATGCAGTGGGTGTTCCCTAAGTCTAAGGTGTATCCGGAAGCATTTCTACATCCGGAAGCAATTTCACTTGATGAAGGATCTAACTCACTATCACTTACTCTCGCTCAGTGTATTTCATTCCAACAGTCAGCGCTAGTCACTAAGCTATCGGAAGCACTTTTACTTGACGTGGTAAGCTCACTGACGCTTAGGGTTATATCTATTCTATCAGTCTGCGCCAGTCAAAGTCTAACAGGAAGCAATTTCACTTGACGTTGCATTTTCACTGACGCTTGGGGTTATATCTCTTCTATCAACCTGCGCCAGTCTAAATCTAACAGGAAGCAATTTCACTTGACGAGGTAAACTCACTGACGCTTGGGGTGATATCTATTCTATCAGTCTGCGCCAGTCTAAGTCTAACAGGAAGCAATTTCACTTCCGGTTGAAATTATAGCTTAGTCTTAAGGTTTTGTATATCTAGCGTTCATGGACTAAGTTAAATCCCTAGTGAGTTACTCGCTGCCGCTGGGGGATGAAGCATTTATCCGCGTGCGCGAGTTCTAGTCTATCCGGAAGTAAATCCACATCCGGTTGCACTCTTACTTGGGATCCTATGTTAACCTATTGCTTTCTAAGTACTTGGCCTATTCTTTCATATTTTAGTCTTCATCAAAACTTAAGATTCTAACAGTGCACCTTGAGTTGAAGGATAAAGGATGTTATCATTCTTGACACAAGGAGGAACAAAAGCTTGAGAATTTGGCCTATACCCTTGAGCATTAGGGTCAGGCTTCCCTTGACATGTACCATAGCCTTGTTGACTTGTAAAGGCATTGGAAGCTTATGGCAAAAAAAAGGCATTGGAAGCTTGGTTGTTGCCTCCCCCCACTTAGCTTGTTGATTGGAGAAGGAATTTGAAGCTTGAACTTGATTTGAACCTCCCCCCACCTGAAATTGGGGTGGTCCCTCCAACCCGGATTATAGGTGGAAGAGTATGGATCATACTTTTGAGAAGGCCTAGCATTGGAATACAAGGCCGCACACTCTTCATAAGATGGACAATTGGATGATAGATGCATAGTAGAACCACAATGCTCACAAGAAGTAGCAACAAGAGCCAAAGAATCACCACTCAAAGAAGCCACTCTAGGCAAACTATCACAAGCAACATCTCTTCCATAAAATTGTTGATGATTTGTAGCCATTGTGGAGAACAAGAGCCAATCTTCATTAGCCGACAAGTTAAAAATGGATCCATTTGAAGCGGCATCAATGCTCATCTTTAATTGTGGCACAAGACCATCATAAAAATATTGCACCAAATTGGCCTTAGAGATATTGTGGTTTGGACAAGAATTGATCAAAGTGTTGAATCTAGTCCAATACTCATAGAAGCTCTCATGAGGGAGTTGGTGCACACCGATGATATCCTTTCTCAACTTAGAGATCTTGGAAAGAGGGAAGTAGCGATCCAAGAAGACCTTCTTCAATTGATCCCAAGATAATGTGGCATAGTGAGTTGGGAGATTCAAAAGCCACTCCTTGGCCCTTCCTTCTAAAGAGAATTGGAACACACGAAGAAGCACATCTCCCATAGAAGCTTGAGGAGGTTTCGTGGATGAACATGTATGATAGAGACCCAAGAGATGTTGATGAGCATCTTCATTAGGCAATCCGGTGAACTAAGGGAGATGAGCAAGTAAAGATCCCTTCAATTCAAAATTGGGTGAAATCCCTCATTGGCCGATCATCATCATGCATTTGTCTACCATGCTCATGATTATTCTCACCCTCATGTTGTCTATGCTCATGATGCATGTGCCTTTCATGCTCTCTATGCTCATGATCATTATTCCTCTCATGTCTCTCATGGTCCCTATTGACTTCTTGTTGTTGCCTCCCGGCCATTATGAAATGCCTATCCAAAATGGTATGATTGTATGCCAAGGGTGAATTGTGTGCTTGTGAAGTGGATGCTTGTGTTTTCTTAAGGGCTTTTCTCTTTTTCCTAATGTCCCTTAAGGTTTTTTCTATCTCCCTATTTAAAGGTACACAATTGGTATTAGGGATCATGCAAGGCCACTCAATGCAACTAAATGCAAAGTGAGATGCAATGCAAGTTCACAAGCAAAATGGACTAGTGAGTGAATGGATGAGTGATGAATGAATGTATGATGAATGAGAGGCAAGGCAACCACTTAAAACTTCAATTGCACAAGATTTTCCCTGCAAAACAAACAACAAATACAACCAGCCAGCACAGTCCAGAACAAACAGTATATGTTCCCAAGCAATCCAGAAAAATGCAAGAAAGATGTTCCAAGAAACACTAGAAGTAGTGCTTCAAAGTACTTGATACTTAAAGAAAACTTGCTACCACAAATAGGTCCAAGTTTTTCAAGATTTCCCTGCAAAGAAACAAGCACAATAGAGCCAGCAATATATATCCAGAATGGCAGCCAGTATATCCAGCAAAATCCAGAAAAGTAGCACAAGGAAGTGCTTTCAAGTTCACTTCACTAACTCCTCCAAAAAGTGAAGGAAAGATGCCAATGATTTGGCACAATATAGACCAAGTACAGGGCACTAAAAACAGCTGCGTGCAAAAGTGGTTAATTGAGCCCTGAAAATGATTAAAACAGCCCTGCAAAGATCCAAGAAACACAGCCACACAAATGCTTGCAAAACCACTATATGCGATGAGAAATTCCAAGGTAATTAGAGCACCTTGGGCAAAGAAATTCCCAACCAAATTTTCCAGGCAATTAGGCAGTTTAAAAGAGTAATTCAAGAGCTTTAAAACAAGCCAAAAATTGTGCAAAACAGCGGCCTACAACTCAAACAGTTTAAGCTCAAAATCACCTATACCGATTAGCACTTTCAGAAAACAGGGCAATTTGGAAAATTAATTCCGGATAGCACAGAAGGACATTCAGAGCAAGTAGTATATCAAATTAAAGCTACTATCTCCTAGTTTACCCAGTTATAACAGTTTGCCAAATTTCCAAGCAAGCAAGTCACAGTGGCAAAAATAAGCAATCTGACCAAATAGTGAACTTCACAGCAACAGTCTGATTTCAACAAAGTTTTTCAGAAATTGTGCACAGAGTTTCAGGTCAATAAAAACAGCTTTAGAAATCTCAAATCATGCACAATAACCACCTAAAACATTTTTGTCAAATTAAAATTACTCAATTCACAAGATTAGGAACTAGGGCCCTAATCAGAAGTAGCACTTCACTGCTTTTCCAGCAACTTCCAAGTATTTTTCAAAAATAATATTGGCTAACTAGAGCAGCCAAAATACAATCCAAAACAGTCCACAAACTTGACCCAGCAAGGAGCAACCAAACTGTTCAATCAAAATGCACAATTGCTCAAGGTAGACAAAGTTGCCGAATGACAAACACAAAGAGTAACAAATTAAGCCTTATATGTGTTAATTGGAGAATATTAGTCTTATTACTTGCATTCTAAGTAACCAAGGGTATTTTGGTCATTTTGACTATGTGGTGCTTTTCTATTTGTAGGGGGTCCCACGTGGGCCCCACAATACCTTTGGGAGTGCTTTGGTAGCAAGGAATGAGCTAAGGAGACAACAAAAAGGCATAAAGCAACAATTACCACTTTTGGTAAGACAAGGCAAAAAGCACTTTTGAAGCATCTTACCAAAAATGGTAAAAATGGCTCCAACTCCAAATTCAAATTGGGAGCTTCAAAAAGGGCAATTTTGGAATGAGAAGAAAGCATTTGAAGAGAGGAAAGAGAGGAGAAGGCATATGACAACTTGGAGGCACTCACATATTTTCCCTTCATTCCTCAAAATACCCTTCCTTTCCCTTACCACCTTAATTTGGCCAACACTCTCACATGTACTTAAAAATACCTTCTTGGCTGACTTGACACTCTATTTGACAGCTCATTAGAACCCTAATCCAGCTCATTAACTTACCTAAACACTTCTCATAAATATCTTGTAGCTTCATTAACCACACATTCCTACACTTCACCTTCTCTCTCCATCTTCATTTTCTCTCATCTTCTTCTTCTCCATTTCGTGATTCACACCTCCATGGCCTCCATGTCCAGATTTCTCTTCCTCTCTTCCTCCATGAAGCTTGGCTAAGCTTCCTTGATCTCCTTCTTCAAACAAAAGTGTGCTTGAAGATCTTCATCAAATCGGCCTCATGTATTTGTGAGAGTCATTTTGTAGGTTACAAGCTAGATTTACCTTTTTGTCTTGTGATTTCCTAGATTTAGGTTTCACTAGGCTAGAACACTTGTTCTTAGAGTGTTCTACTTCATTTTTGGCTTGTAACCTCTCTTTCTAGGTTTGACATATGAAAACCTAAGGTTTATGCTTGTGTAGTTCCAAAGATTCATGTATTGCAATTGCTTATATGTGTTTGTGGAATGAATGAATTTCTTAGTTTCTAGATCTAGAATCTAATATTGCCTAGGTATATGTTAAGCTTGGAAAGAGCAATTAACTTGATTATCCTAGTTAAACTCTTCTAGATTTCTTGTAGATCTAAGAGATCTTAAGGATTTAACTAGGATAGATGAAGATTTGCAAATGCATGAGGTCTGGTTCATCATAAGCACGTGAGTATTTTGGAGAGGGAGGTATTTCTCTACTTGACATTTTCTCACTTTTACTTAAGCTTTATTGCTCTTTTTAGTTTTAATTTGTAGTTTGTTAATCATAAAATCAACCTCAAAACTTTTCCTAATTTGTGTGACATTATAAACTTAACACTTGCAAGATTTCAAACTAAAATTGAGAAAAGACCTACTCATCACTATAGTTGGGATTTCGGACCATCCCGACCTGAATTGAAGCGGGCTGAGCCCGCTTCCAGTCCGCCACAATTCGGGCTGAGATTTTTCAACCCAACCCGAATTTGGAATAATTCGGGCCAGCCTGCCAACCCGAATTCCTAGTGCTAGATAGCTTGGTGGCATTCAGATACTTCATTGATTTTTCTTTGCAGCAGAAACATAGGGCAAAAAAGTGAAGAAGAATGAAGACGATGGTAAAAAAAAAAGAAGAGTGAAGACGGCTGAACGCATGAGTGAAAAGTGGGATTAGACTAAGTATTTTATTTTTTTTCCAATTTTTTTTTATATATTCGGTCCAGCCAGTTTGCAAATCGGGCTAGCCCGAATATAGCCCGTTTAATCGGGCTGAGAGCCCGTTTTCAGCCCGAATTAAAAGGGCTCACTTTTTTCAGCCCGACTCGTTTTTTTTAAGTGCGGGCTGGGTTGAGCCCGGCAAACCGGGCTGAAAGTCCCAGCTCTATACTCATCACTACTACATAGTAGTTTAGGTAGTTATTGATTAATTCCTAGGGCGACATAGGAGTAAATCACCGAATGACAAACACAAAGAGTAAAAAATTAAGCAATGTGACAAGGAGAACCTAATACTTGCAAGATTGATTTACTAAAATCGGCAACAACGCCAATTGATTTACTCCTATGTCACCCTAGGAATTAATCAATAACTACCTAAACTACTAAGTAGTAGTGGTAAGTAGGTCTTTTCTCAATTTTAGCTTGAAATCTTGCCAATCCAAAGTGCTTTTCCTTCTTTTTACCAAAAATGGTAAAGTTGCTTCTTGTCCACATATCTTGCCAACTAGCCTTCTTCTTGCCACCTAATCTCCACCTAAGCTCCTCTAAGGGTGTGTGGGGCCCAGGTGGGACCCCTACAAATAAAATAGCACACATAGTAAAACATGACCAAAATACCCTTATTTTCTTAAAATGCAAGTAATAAGGCTAATATTCTCGAATTAATACATATAAGCATGCACATAAATAATCACCAATAATGATCAAATATAACAATTAAATCTTACTAATTAAGCTCAATTGCACATGCTTAAACATATAAAATTAGGTCCAATTGCACATCTTTGAAAATATTTTTTTTACAAATACCTTCATCATTTTTTCATGATTTTACAATTTTATTTTGAAACTTTTGCAAAGAAGTGGAATCATATTTGATCCTCGTGCTTTTCATCATTCATTCATCATATCATTGAAATCCAATATTTTATCCTTGTGTGATATATGATTTTCCTATCTTTGTTATCATTTCATTTTAAAATTGTGAAATCTCTTTCATAAATCAAAAATAATAAAATGAAATATTTTTTATAAAAGAGGAAAAATGGGTTGAATGATTTTCATGCCGTGAAAAATTGAACAATATTCTCAGGTTGAAAGTCGATTGTTTCTCCGTGAGAGATTATCTCCCCAGGCGATTCAAACAAAATTTTGAAGAGTGTTTTCCTCTTAAATATAAATAAATATGCATTTTTCATAATAAAAAAACAAACCAAAAATAATTTTTTTTTAAAAAAACAAATTAAATAAATGTTTTCCTAAAAAAACACAAACCAAGTGACACACATTTCTACCCCGAACTACGTAGGCTTTGATCCCTTAAGGGTAAGTAGGCCCTAGGTTAAATCCTAGGTCAAGTCCAAATATGTAAAAATTATTTTTTCCCTTTTTTTGTTTTATTTTTATTTTTATTTGTATATATTGATTTCTCTTTGTAATTTAAAATAAAATTAAAATTAAGGTCATATTTATTTCTAAATAAGTAACTTAGGGTAACCGTTCTCTTGAACGGGTGCTGTGGGGTGCCTAACACCTTCCCCACGCACAATCGACTCTCTAACCCTATTTTTATTTATTATTATTTTAAAAGGTTTTCCAAAATATCCTTTTTAAAAATTTTGGTGGCGGCTCCATTTTTACGTCTTAATTTAACATAATTTTTCGGGCGCTACACACGGCACAACTTAAAGTTACCACAACCAGAACCTTCTATCTGCAGACTTTCATTCATGTATAAGGTAGTTCATATGGTAGTTGTAACTAGGGAGTCTTAGTGGCTTAGGAATTAGAAGTCTATAGAAGGAAGATAACTTATAATAATCTCCCTCTTTTTGTGAACCTTACCTTTTTCTTTTTTGGTTACAAGTTGGGGTATAGCCCAATAATTAGTCTGTTACTCTATGGGTTACTCCTAAACCCTCTAGCTCATCTATTAGCACTGCTCTCAGATTGTTTGGGGGGGGGGGGTAGTCCAGCATCTCCTTTTTCAGCTTGGTTGAGACTAATTTTTGCCATCAGGTGCGCACTTCTATTTGCTTCTCTAAACACATGGTTGATTTGGACTTGCCAATCCCTTTGAAGAAGTTCTTTTAACTCTTCTAGAGTTGATGAACCTAACTGGATAGGTTGTTGATTGTTGATTGCCATTACGATTGCCTTTGCAATCTGTCTCCACTATAACTTATGAGAATCCCATTTCCCAACATAATGTTAGTCCCTCTGTAATGGCTCTTATTTCTGTCATGATCTGGATGTTTTCTTTTAGCTTCATTGAAAATCCCTGTAACCACTCTCTACCATCTCCTTGAATAACTCCACCACATCCTGCTTGTGTTACGTTTTTGAAACAGCCATCCACATTCACCTTGCACCAACCCTTGGGTGGGGTTGTCCATCTTATGTGAACCTTACCCTTTGGAAGTAGAATATACTCCTCTTCTTCAAGATCGAGATGAGCTGCAAAAGCATCACCTCTACCCACCCTTTTTAAGAAATGTGTTGATGCACTTGTTAGTCCCGGTTGAGTTTCTTGCTGTATTTTGTATTCTTGATCATTTGAGTCACTTAGTTTGGATGATAAATTAGGAAAATCTCAGATCATATATAAGCCTTGAAATAAATCTCATATCATCAAAGAAATAATTGAAGCTACTTTGTGTTTTTTTAAACTGACATTTTGTTGGATTTATCATTGCAGGTATCAATGCTCAAATGATGGAAGTGGAGCTGGAGAGTGGAGTTATCGACTCATGATATTAATTCTAGTCTATTTGGAAACTCTCTGTGATATTAGTTCTAGTATATTTGGATAATTTCTATTTGGGTGTTTGAAAGGAGTTTGTAATTTGTTTTGTAGACTATGTGACTTAATTTCCGTTTACTTCGTCGTATGGACCTGAACTCCTTTTAGAGGATTTTATTTTGTTTGTTGACTGCATGATGATCAGGAATTCAAGTTGCTTCAGTTTGTTCTTCGAGAATATTTTTTTTATTTTAAAGGCTGGCATAACAGGCATAATGGGTACCCACCCATTAGGTACGAGTATGGGGTACACATACCCGTACCTGGGTACGGGTGAGGGCACAAGTAGCCTATATCCGCCTTTAATCACCCCTAGAACATACAATTACTATTGTGGGTTATTTCATATTTGGGCACAAGTAGCCTAGAAATGACACTTTTATGAAAAACTAAAAATGAAGAGTTTGTTGTTATGGTGTTGATTGCACCATATATTTGCATATCTTTTCATGGCCAAATCCATTGAATTAATGCATGTTTTGATGATAATTGCACCTAATTAGCATAGATTCTAGCTATTGCTTAAGTTGTTGGAATTTGTTCTAGTTAAGGGCAATTTTGTCATATTTAACTTGATTTATTGTCATTAATCTTTTTGAGAACTTTGTGATGCTACTTCAAGTATTAATCTCTTATAGGTTAATGGAAAAATTCAAATGTTATGAATTTTCTATTTCCTATATGAATTGATTCATGATGTTTTACATACTTTAAGTGGTTGCTTGTCTTGAATAGCTAGTGTTTCAATTAGGTTGTTGTGGTTGCACTTCCTTGAAGAGGATTTTGATTTACAAACATGTTTCTAATACACATCAAGTGGAACTTAACTCTAACCCTAAGTAATGACTAGTTTTAAGTGGTTGTTTGATTAGCTATTAATTAGTGTTGGAGGACCCTTAGTGGTTGCTTTGAGATTTTTCTAATAGACTTGATGAATGATATAACTCCCACGATCTTTTTAAAGAAGCAATTGAACCATTGCATCACCACCAAAGCCCCTTTTCATTACATTTATTTTAAACCTTCACACCTTTATTTGAAAACACCAAAAACAAGCACTTACATTCTTCTTACTAGTTTAATTAGTTAATTTCAAAAACCAAACAAACAAACCCCTTTCCTTTTGTCACTTTTAATTTACATTTAGTTCATCTTAGGGTAGTTACAAGACTCCTCAAGAGAGACGACTTGAGGTTGTGCCACTGTGTTGCAATCCTTGGTCATAAATAAACTTGCATTTAACCCCAAGGCGATTAGGAAACGGTTAAATCAGATGCCTATGAGCGTATGTAAATCCATTAACAAGATCAAGACAAATGTGGGAAAACTATTTAATGATGGGTAATATTTAATCGTATGTAATATTTAAATCTTATTTGTTTCAGGCAAATCACGTAAAATAAAATGATTTGGTAGATTACACATAATTATGCATATTTTTATAGATTATCTTTCGAATGAATGGTACGAAAAATATAGAGTGAACTATAGCTCTTTTCACTCTCATCAGAAATCAGCCCGTATAAGTGCTTATTATCATAGATCAACTAATATGGGTCCATTAAGACAAATATTTTGTTGAGCGGTTATAAATATTTTGTTGAATGGTTATATGCTTAGTTCACGAAACGTGTTGACTAGTGCTAATCAAGATAGAGTGTCTCCCCATTAGCAACTTGTTCTTTTGATGCTGAGAATACGTAGTCATTCTAGATGTATTTAATGCATTAATCAATTATCTATGAGTAAATGTACAAATTTGGGAACAAATATTATGCTGGTGAATAAATAATAATAATAATGCAAAGTTGGTAAGTCCGTTAATTTTTGCACACGTCCATCTAATATTTATTTGAAAAAATTTGATTGATGTTAGGGCAATTTAACACACTTATTATATTTTTAATGTTTATATTTTATTCTCGTCTTATTTCCACCTTGTAAAATATTACTCCCAGAATAAACTCTTATGGTTTTAGTGAGTATTTTATGTTATTAGATGGTCTTCAGTTCTTTATAGGTGACATCTTTGATGCATTGTAACACCCCAAAACATTTCAATGTAATTCTGGTATAGATGTCGTAAGGCGTTTTTCTTAGATATAGTAATGGTGTGTTTCGTCGGTTCCAACCTCCTGTGATTCTCAGAAGATGTCTAGTTGTCAGAACTACTTAAGTGGTTCTACATGGCTACTTACATGTTGGTGCTCAGACAAGGATTGATGGTCTCTCCACTATTTGTTTTAACGATCAAGACCTCCCGTGCGTTGCACGGAAGAATTTGCTATTCAAGAAAAATAAAAAAAATTGAAAATGGAGATAAATCATTGAAGTAATCTACTAACATTTCAATATACATGTATATATTCCGATGTAATTCACAAATTGAAATAAAAATTGTTTTCAAAGGTTAAATCTACCAATGTCAAAAATAAGCAACTCTTTCAAAAGTAAAAATATTCAAGATATAAAAAATTGTAGCAACTAAAGACAGATTGAAAAATAATTCCAATCCCATAGTGTTAAAACCAACTGTTTGCATAGATTTTAAGCCAACCAATAAAGAAAGATGATCTTGATGTGGTTGTGGAGTTGAAGTTTCCATGGCTGATGATAAAGCCTCTCTTTAAGCAATGGCAGTAAAGTGGCCGCAAAGGCTTAATGTCTGTTGCTCTCCTTCATACAATATAACATTTATGATTATCGAAAAACAAAAAGATATAGTTGTCTAGCAATAGAAAAACATTATGAGAAATGGTGAAGAACAAAAATAAGCAATAAGGTTCAGCATAATCAATAATTATTAATTAAACCATAACTTACCTTACTACCCTTAACATAAGTATGATCTCTAGTGCTTTATTTTCGGAGTTATTTAGCAGGAATAGAACCAATGGCCTCTACCCATACCCTACTCTTAGCTCTCTACCCACCTTGGGCAAGCTCTATGTGTTTTTAGGTCTTCCCTATTTTGTGCTTAGATAAAAAGCCGTCTTTAAAATTAACTGAAATACCAATAAGCATATAATTGTTCTCAGAAATACAACTACCATTGGCACCATAATCATTCAAAGATCCTCATAATTAAAAGCTCAAGTCCTTTGATATTGATCCTGCCAAGTGCTATCCAACAAAGCCTACACTTCGGTTACAAAATAGCATCTGTACATCATCACTTGATTGGATGAATTAAAAGCATCTATGTTCACATATCATTCATTTGGATCATCAAATCAACCCCTAATTGACATATTTCTAATCAATCACTAATCATTAAATTTTCAGACAAAATTGATTTATGGAGAAAGAGCAAACATAAAGGACCATGCAAATGCTTCTTAGGAAAGCCGCATCATGCCCTTTCGAATCTTCCAATCAATAGGGTTGAGACTAGTTGCTTCCACTTTCAGTAAAACCTTGTTTTTCTTTGGAGTGGGAACAGGAACCTCAACATGCTGGTTACAGATACTAAATAAGGATACCAATCTTTCAAAACAATCTTAAATGTAAGAAACAAAACACAGAGTGAATCAATGTCAAGAAAACTTGACTAACTTGACAAAGACCCAACAATATTATATATATATATATCATTGTCAAGGAAACTTACTCACTTGACAAATACCCAATAATACATTATACATTGAAAATCCCCTAGTATTCAAAATTGTTGACTCTAGATTTGAGAACTAAGGACCCAAATGAAGGCCAAAGAATGATCTTATCTATATCTGATTAAACTCCAAAAACCAAACACACAGTTCTACCAAATCATATACTTTAATTTTATTTAATTCCAAGAAAGTCCAATTATGTAACATCCCAAAATTTTAAGCAATAAATTAATTAATAATTAAATATAAGTTTAAGGGTCTTATAGAATTTAGAGACTCAATTATGGATTGAAAATTAAATTAATGGTTAACTTTAAAAATTATTAAGAATTTCAAACAAAATTGATCCTATCTTAAAGTTATTAGTTGTGAGACTAAGTGTAACACTATGTTACTAAATCCCTAATTAACCTGTGACATCTCTTTTAGTTCAATAATATCTTTACTAACTATGATAGAAAAAAGGAATTTCAATAATATCAATATCTCTATCATAGTTAGAAAAAGAATATCCTAATGATTAAAATAATATTCATGATAGAAAAGAATAAACTAATACAGCACAGCTGCTATCATGGATAATTTATTGCTAACCATGTTAGAAAGGATTTGTCTAACATGGTTAATAAACAAAACTAGTTGATATTAAACAATAAATAGATATATATACATGCGGAAGCGAATGCAGACCTATAAATTGGCAATATACACAACTAACTAATCTAAATAACCTTTGAAACCTAATTCCCTTTTCTGATGCTTGTGCCTGTGCATGAATACCTGCAAAAGTGTCAGTAATCGTGGGATGAGACAATTTGTCCCAGTAATCACTGCTTAACTCACTATAACAGTGAGATGTGCGGTAGTGAGGGCGTCTAAAGGGTACCACAGTTTTAAAATCAATAATACATATATATAATTCTCATTTCCTTTCATCCATCACTTAAATCCTTCTGTCACATCCAAGTCCACTCAAATTCACCATCTCTACTTCACATATCACTCAAATCCCTCAGTCAAATCCATATTAACTAAATATCATCTCCCAGTCTCCAATCTAATGATGCTACCATAACTCTCACACTCACCTATAGATGCATTGTGTCATCCCGGGGCATTCAAGCATCTAATCTTCTCTATATGATTTGACACTGTGCCCCTCTCTATGATGAGGGGGCAAATTTCCCTCTCTGGCAATCTCCAGAGAGAGAACCCCGATTCTGTTTTCCATTACAGAATGGGAACGGTTGGACTCTTCAATGCCAAACAACCGTAGGGGCGGTTGGGCTCTTCAATGCCAAATAACCGTAGGTCACTTCTCTCAATAAGTCGACCTATGATCCCCAATCCAATCAATTTGAAAAGGATCCTCAGTACACATAACTGTCGATTGGCCAATCGACAGTTATCATCGCGCGATGGTACCTATATATCAGTGTCATGCAAACTTTCCCAATATCCATATCCATCAATTTCAATTTCATCATCAATATCATGCACCATTATCATTTCCTTCACTATCTCAATCTCATCTATTCAACTTATTCCCTCTACCGAAATATCAACATTTTTCACATAATACCATCTAAACCTCTCACATCATATCAGAACAACCACCAGCCAGGATAATATGTATAATGTTTCAAATTCCTTTTATACGAAAATAATCGTGTTTGAAAGACAACCGATAACCTGTTTTGTATAAAAATACCCTTTTAAAGATAATATATATATAGAGGGTGAAAAGGGATTTTACAAAATCCCTAACTAACGTCACCCTCAATGTTATAGCAAGGGTAAGTGTGATTACCTGCGTCACTTAGCGATCCATTGCTTTTCCTTACCCTTCCTTGAGAATTTCCGAGTACTTTCCTCTTAATCCCTCCTATTATTACGCAAAGTAATAATAGTCATAAACAATTATTCTTATATATATATATATCATTAATGACTAACGTCGCTCTCGAAATTATATTTTACCCAAGCCCCTTTCTTTTACTTTGTCCTAGACATACGTTTCAAACACAATTCAAGTTCATAAACGTTAATTAACATAATACATTCCAAGCCAAAATTAGACAATTGAGACAAACATCAATAGAATAAAGTTAACTCCATCTTATCACATAATTTCATAATCCACATATGATAATACAAAGCAATCATGCTCAACACCCTTTATATCAAAGAATTCCAATGACAAAAGTAATAGTTTCAATCACCCCTTTTTCTTAATATTAACTTCTCTAAGACACTATCTAAATTGTTCCATTCCAATGCTTAGTGCCATGCTCATTGAAAGATTTGGAAGATTTGGAAATTATCCTTTCCACAATAGTATTTAGTATACGATCCACAAAACACTCTTAGTAACTTATATTCCATCATACAACAATAGGGAAAGAATAAAGAAATCAAACTTCCATCCAAAGTACACATTAAGTACAAATTCTCAAAAACATCCCTACCACTCATTCAACAACTTGAAATCTCTTTATCAACCATTAAATTTAAACATTTGCATAAAATTCACAAATCAATATTCCTATTCATTTGTCACGTCAACCATCAATCACCATATCCACAATCCACAAACAAACCCTCACATCATTCCAATATAAATCTCGTTAATCATCATCGAATCCAACTCTAGGATTTATTTCTAAGAATCAGACCAAATCCTACAATTCACAATAGAGAAAATAGCCAAATCCTATCAAAATTTTGCTACCCTTTCCAATATCATTCCTAAACTTAATATCCCTAAATTGTCACATATCCTAAGACTTAATCAATTTAATCTCTACAACAAACCACACAGATAGAAAAACAAATAGCTTAACCATTCATACAACCTAAGTTCTTATAAAAGAGGATAGAACAGGGCAATAACATTGTCCTTTATAGTCATTCTAACCAATTAAAATCAATAGCATAAGTCTTTATCCAACTCATATGCCATCAAATATCAACCAATACCAAGCCTTATGTCCAATTCTTTATGCCATCTTCTTCAATCAACCAACATTTGAACTAAATAAATTTATCTTCTACCCATTTAATACTATAACTATAAATTTCAAATGTAATTTCTCATTAACCACTAACTTTGCATTTATTAAAACAGCCATTCCCAAGAACTTATTCCAAAAGAAACCACAACTTCCACTAAGCAATATAGCCTATCTCATAAATATATTCACCTAAACATTATCATTACTTATTCCCATTCACTCAACTAACAATTGTCCGAAACAAAGAAGTAAGCAACTTCCCCAAGCCAATTTGGCCATGACATAATTAACAAAAAGTCTCCAAACAACTTAAACCTATTTCCACAATTGTATGCCTTTTAATACCTCTATTTAAATCATAACCAAACCAAAGCATATAAACCCAACAATGACAGTGAAAATGGAAAGGAGAAGAAAATAATCAATTACAATTCTACAACCCACTGGAAATCAAACATGAGTCACAATCCATTTCATCTCTTTACATAAACAATGAACATTCACAAATAGATGAGTGAGGAGTTCCCTATGTAGTCAGTAGCCTCAAACAACACTCACCATGTATACACTCCTAGATTTCAGTTTAATTAAATAATCAAAGTAGCAAATGGCCAGAACTCAGAACAGATTTGGAAATAGAGAAAAGAAAAGAAGATTTATAAAATGACCAATCACTCACAAAATTAAGCCAACAACTCAAAACCCAGCTCCAGCCATTGATTAAAATACCAGCCTAACTAGTTGGATTAAGCTACCAAAACACCAGACTTTAAACCCCTCTCCAACTTGCCCAAAATCACATAGGAAAGTGAGGGTTTTGAGAGAAAACTCACCAATAAAGTTGAACCCGAGGTGGCCGGTCCCACCAGCACTCGCCGTCGCCGGAAACGTCACCGCGTTAGAGACCGCCGCCGTAGTTCGCTGTAAGAAGAAAAGAATGAAGAACAGAGGAGAGGAAAAACGAAGGCAACGAGGGTGTGCAAATGAAAGAAGATCAAGGAGGAAAAGGGAAGGGAACTTACCCATTGCCCTTCCATCTCCTCGCCGTCATCCGCCACTGCTCGCCGGAAAGTGACCGGAAATCGGCCACTAAGGTGGCTGGCCGAACTGAATAACACAAAGGGAAGGAGAAATAAAGTTGGGAATGAGTATAAGCTTGGATAACCAAAGGAATGTCTCCACTCACCTTTCGCCGCCGCTCGCCGTCGGAGAAGGAGCCACCGACGCCAGAAAACCGAAGAAATGGCAGGGGGAAGTGAACGCGAGGGAGTGAGATAAAAGATGAGTTTTGGTGAAGATGATAAAGGGAAGAAGAGAAGGACGGTGAATTTGTGAGGGGGGTCGTCGGCGCCGCCGCGCCTCTGGCCGCCGGAAATCGCGAGGCAGAGGAGAGCGGAGATGAGAGGGAAGAGGAACGAAGAAGATGAAGAAAAATGAAGGGGGGGGCTGCCGTCGGATTTATGAAGAATGAAGGGGGAAGGGCGCGTTTGGCTAGGTGAAATAAGGGTGGTTTTTGATTATTTACAGCCCAAACTTGTCATAATGTACTATTTTAATTTAAATTCACTTAAACCAGCCTCCAATCTCCTTAACCTTCAAAATATTTTGGGTTTCACCATTCCCTCATATTTCAAATTCTTGAATTGCTTAGTTAATTATTTGCACACTCATTACTCAAAATTTCCAAAATATCCCAAAAATCCCCAAAAATTCGTAAAAATTCCAAAATTTCAAATTTCTCCGTTATTATTTCCCAAAACACTCTCTAATCTCAAATTAAATTTTTCAGGATGTTACACTAAGCCATGAAAATTGGATATCATAAAATAGAAATATTGGATAAGACCCAAAGCTTAGCTGATTGATTAATTTTAGGATGATTACAATTAGAAGTTTAAAAAAATTATTTGAATTCAATATGTGTGATTGAAAATGTAAAACAAAAAAAAAACTTATCACGGCCACCAACAACTGAATTTAAATGGGCCAAATAAGGCCGAAAGTGGGCAGCAACGTACTGCCCACTTGAGTCAATGTAAGGGGGCAAATCCCCTTAGATATATAAAAAGAGAAACAGAGTTGCTACTGAAAGAGTGAGGGGCGCTGAAATTCAAGATGAGAATGGAGGAGAGATGAAAATTAAGGGGTTCTTGAGTTTTATTCTGGAGGAAATCCAAGAATTCGTAGATCTCAAATCTTAGCGTCACTTGTGTCAAATTGATCGCTGGAAAAATTCTTCTACTGTGGTAACCCTTAATAACTGCATCCAGGTAACCACTTCCTTGTCTTATGGGTGTGTGTATGCTTGATTGACATATTAAAGAAGTTTTGTGAGTCTTATGGTATATTGGTGATATTGGACTATATATTCTTTGTGATTGTCTATATATATACTCGGCTATGGAAATTGGTAAATTGCTGCGGCATTTGAGACAATATTGTGATATTCACTACATAACTGCGATGGTATAAATGTCTAAATTCTTGTTGCAAATGTGTTATAATATATTTGGTAAATCTGTTGTTGATTTGGCGCCCTATGAGCTTTGGCTCACTTCCCTTCACGTGATGAGGTTACCCGATGGCCATCGGGTTAACCTTCTGGGCTAGTACTGACGTTTGGAACTGTTCTTTGGTGGTTCTGTCAGTACTTGGATCTGTCTCTATGGAGACGTTTGGATCTTATTGGATCTGCCATTTAGGGCCTTTGGATCTCATTGGATCTACCCTTTGGGGTGTTTGGATCATTCTTGTTAAAATGAATTGCTTATTATATGTATTATTGTTTTGGCATATTATGGTTTCATGATAGATACTGATATTAGGACCTGATTGTTTTCATGAGTTCCTTGTCTTATGGGTGTGTGTAAGGCAAAATGGGAAGAATAAGTGTTACTGGGACTTTGTCTCACTGGTTGCTTTTTATTTCAGGTTCGAGTTCAATGTAATTACTTGAAAGGGCAAGGAACTAGAGGAAACTCACAGAATGTGAGATCATTGAATATTCCCTTGTATTATATATATTGCAAAACACTAGGCTAGACATACATGCATATCCGCTTCCGCATTTTATTTGATGTTATGGATTACTGTATAATGGTATATTATAAGACATGTCCTCTTCTGGCAATCTGCGGCTTGAGACATTGCAGTTTATTTATGTTTCTAAAATTTGGTTTCACATTGTATGCAATTGATTTCTAGATTCTAGAGGCTGGAGAATTTTACTTAATATGTTTGGTTTTGGCCCCCATGGATTGAGTCAGTGGCTCCTTTTGTGATGATAATCCTGTGTTGCAATTATGATGTTTGAAATATGCTTCGTAAAGAAAGATGGTAGTCGGTTTTGACAATGATTTTAATTACCATGTTAAGCATATTCTTTTTCTATCATGGTATACTTACTTTTCATAAAGACATGGTTTCATACATTACAAACTTTCTAGCATTGTTAGATTAAATGAGTTAGCCTTAAAAATTTAATAACCATGTTAGCATTTAACTTTTTCTAACATGGTTAATCTATTCAAATTTTACCAATATTTTGTTATCCATGATAGAATTCCAAATTTTATTTAACAATGTTTTTTTCTATCATGGATAAACGATTCTGAAATATCATCTTGCCCCTAATAACTATGATAGATCCTTTTCTATCATAGTTAGACTTTGTAAATGATTATTGTTCTTTTAACTACGATGAAGTCTTTCGATCTATGTATTTTTCTTCTTATCTATTTAAGACTAAACTTTTAATAACTATGATAGTATCTTTTCTATCATAGTTAAGGTTTAAATATACTTACCAAACATATAAATATATTTATATTGTGTTAAAATTGTAATTACTTGGAAGAATTTTACAGATTACATGAAAGAAATTCCTGTAATTAATAATAAATACTTCAATATCAAGTTATTAGAAGGCATTATTGGGAATAAAACACAAATAATCTGAACACAACTAGTCCACAAAGACTTGACCAAGAAAATTACAAGTCCATCCTTTGACAATAAAAACTACAACTTCTATTTTAAGACTTTATTCAATGACTTACAATTTATCACCAACCATAGAGTTCCTCTTTCTACCTCAGTGGTATTCTAAACATAGAATGGTGCACAACTCCAAGGTGACTACTTGGTCATATTAGACCCTTGTGTTAAAATTCTTTTCATTTCATAAAGTTATTATGTGCTTCTTTCTATCCCAAAATGCATTAAGATGTTCTGCACAAATATTGTCTATAAATTTTTTTATTTAATGATTCTATTCTTCTTTTAATTGCTTCGCTATGTATCTGCTCCTCAATTCTTCTATACCTAATTTCTTGATGCAAATGATTTATTTGGTTAGTATTTTCTTTCATTCGTTTTATCTTGAATATTGAACTTTCTTTTATGAGGTTTATTTCTCTTTCTATCATGGGAGATAAACATTCAAATGTTGCCTTCTTTCCCATTACTTAAGTTGTTACATCCTCATGGGTTACTTTGAATGATATTAATTGATTGAGTAAAGATGCAAAAATAGCCAAGTAAATTTAAAAAATAGCACGTGAGACTCTGATAAATTTAAGGGGCAAAATCGTACGCTGTAAATCACAATAAAGCAAATGTAACCTCTCGATTAAGCATAGTTAAACAGATCTAAAACGCCTCAAATCATTTCACTAGAACTCATACATTTCTCAAATCATATGAAATCCACCCCAAATCATCTGAACCCAAAACCCAAAAATCATTTTGATGAGGGTTCTAAGATTAGGTCCGAAATGGGGCTGGTTTGATATGTGAAGAGATTCTTGCCCCATTTTGGTTTATAGTGTACAATTTCATCCCCTTAAATTTAACAGAGTCTTAGGTGCTCCTTTTTAAATTTATGGTGACTATTTTTGCATCTTTACCCTAATTGATATATAAAAGGGATTCCTAAAGTAACAGATTCACTTGTGTCTTTTACTAATACAAACAAATTTTTTAAATAAATTTCTTCATTACATATATGCGCATTATCTAATTTATAATTTACTTGTAGTTTAGAATTATTTGTTGTTGTAATAGATTCTAATGTTTTTTGGTAGTACTTTTTTGGTAGTAGTCCTTCTTGTATACAATTTACTTGAGGCCTCTAATCTTTAACTTGGTTTTCTTCATCATCCAACAATTCTTTTATTTTCAATATTGATTTTTTATTTTTCATTTGCGCACTACTATAAAAAAGACTTTTAAAACCACATAAAAAGGGTTTTTTTAAACCACATAAAAAAGCGGTCTAGAAAAAGGTGTAAAAAGTTTGATTTTTTTTAAACCACATAAAAAAGTGGTTTAAAAGAAGACTTTTTAGACCACTTTTTTTTAAAATGTGGTCTAAAAATGTACATTTTCTAGAAAGCTTTTTCTAAAAAATGTGGTCTAAATAAATGAAATATTTAGATCACATACATAATCAGTTATGTGGTCTAATTACATGCAATTTTATACTAGCTTTTCAAACATACATATACAAACATCAATTAATTCATTCTTCTCAACATTTGTACAAGTTTAAAAGAAACTGACCAATCATAAAATATAGAATTCTCAAATTCATTCTTGCTAGCTACAATTCAAACTCAAAAAACAACATAATTCAAATTAGACACTGTTCCAAGTCTTCCACCACCCAATGACGTTATTCCTAACCCTCAACTTACAGAAAACATCCCAATGTTACATCATAATGTACTGCCAAGTTACACACTATACACCTCTGGTTTTATAAATATAATAACATGTGCAGCGGCTGAATCAAGATTGCTGCCCTGCATTCAAACATGTTACATCATATGAAATAGCAGCATCCCAAAAATGATATCATAAAATAATCTGTTTTCTCATTTTATAAGAAATACAAATTAGTATAGAAAAAAAGATAGGAAAAAAACTAAAAGCAACTCTTTAGATACACATAAAAAAAAAAGATAGGAAAAAAATAATAAGCAACTGTTTAGAAACAAAATTCAATTATAAATAACAGCTACAAGGGTAGTAATAAGTGGACTATACATTTTGACAAAAGAGCGTGTTCAAGAATCAGAAAGTTGCAACTTAAAGAACAATAGTGTAAGTGAATCATTGCAGAAGCTTACATCTTTATCAGTTAAAAAGAACTGACTTTTGGCTACGGTTTCACTGCACCCCACCATTCTTACAATTGCCTAAATAGCCATGTTAAGATCACCGAGCCCAACACTGCATAACAAACATGAAATTTACAGGTTTCAAAACATCTACAAGAAACACAATGAAACAACGAACAAAGTAAGCAGGTCATCAAATGCAGAATGGAACATGTTAACCCACATATTGCAAGTATCCCTCAGCTCCAACAATAACTATTTTCTGCTTCATGAAATAAGACAACGGTCGACCTTGGGCTCTCACAATTTCCCAATAATCCAGCAAGTGCAACGGCAGCAGTTCCTTTTAGGACAAGAAGAACGAGTAAATGTTTGGGGGGGAACCTTGGAGTTTATGCTTTAGCACAGTACAAAATCACTTCCTCACCTGTATGACATCATTTAATATCATCTTTCAGGCTGCAGAAACCAACTGATGAGACTTCAATTTTCAAATGCTTTCCTAGCTCTTTACACAACTTTGATATAAGCAAAGCCAGTTCATGTGTTGGGACCAGTATAACAACTACATGGTAGATCATAAGCAAAATAGTCAGCATAATTAGCTACTATCATAAATTCTCATTCAAATTCAATTTTGATAGCATCAACAACAACATCGGCCATCTGCCATTCTTTGCAGTCAAATAATAGCAATGCCAAAGCAGTAAATAAAAACTCATCAACTCAAATAATTCTGAATGAATCTCAACTGTATGGACAAAATACATAAAATTCTCAACAAATTTCTCATGATGCAGAGTTTTGTCCTTTCAAGGCCAACTTATATCCTAAAAAGGCTCCACTAGTTTATTTCAGCTTAAGAAGCAAGGGGAAAACATTTCAAGAGACAAAATACAAAAGCTCTAATATGGTAAAATGTTCAATCAACTGCAGATTTCCACAAATCTTCATGATCAATACACCCTACTAGACTAAAACATTTTTCAAGAAATATAGCTTATAGCACGACAAACCTTGAATAAAAATGTTATCCTGATCAACTTTTTTTAGTGCAAGGTTTCTAGTGGTTTTAATATAACATCATTTAATACCATCTTCCATGATATCATTGCAAGGTTTCTAGTGGCTTTAATATAACATCATTTAATACAATCTTCCATGATATCATTGCAAGGTTTTGAATGCCCACTTCACTGGGAAATCTTCAAGCTGATAAGGTTAACCCAATCATCAAGCTACAAAAATTACCATAATGTAGATGTGACATTGGGAACAAAGTTTTGGATAGATACAAACTTGTACAATAGCCTTGGGTCATCTAGTAAGGACAGCCTCCATGAATTCATCCACTACTGATAAATATTCATCACCTTCCAACCTAAGCTGCCTAAGTCCTAAATCTGCAACAAGAAAACAATGTAATAATATCATATCATTCAAAAGCCAAATGGAAGAATTAGTATCTAGCTTTCAATAAGGTCTTCACATTTTGAAAAGAAAATAAAGCAAAGACAAAATCATCAATAGCATGACAGAAATTGACCAAAAATAGTACAACATATCAGCAGTTATTAAAGTAAGTAAAATCAGGCCATGTTTAAAACAATGAACATTCTCAAATACTAATAAAGCAAAGACAAAATCATCAATAGCACATGACAGAAACTGACCAAAAATAGTCGCCACTAGTGAGCAAATTGTTCCTTCCACTATTCTAATTCTTCCATTAGCCCTAAAAATCTTCATGAAAAAGTAAGACATAAAGCAAACATATCATTTGAAGCTAGGTCTTTTGTTCTGTTCACTCATCTCCTTCTTCCTCACATAAAAAACTTCAGGAGCTGAAACCTACTTCTTCTCTTTCAAATTCATCTTCATCGGAGTCACCAACACAATCGAATCCTTCCCCTCGCTACAGCACCACCGCAACAGATCCAGAAGCCTCCACCGTTTCGACGGCTACGATCCAGTTAAATAGGAAGAGATAAGATAGTCACATTCAAAATTGCAAAAGCTAATTATCATCCAGCATCTTATTGTAAAAAAAAAAATGCTCACTCGTTTCCAGAATAATTTGTTCTTCAAACTTCCCTTGTTTAAAAATTTCATATCTTTCATTGCACTAATGCCATGCAGTACAGTGCAACATGAGCCAAATAGAAAAGTTAAAATGGCATAACCCACATCAGGGTGCACAACATCAGCCACACAAAGAAAGTATTAAATTTTTATCATACCCTTCATGGACCAAATCTTCACAGTATTGTCCATGCCACAACTAGCAATCCGATATATATCTGATGGATGAAAGTCCTACAATAACGAAATATTGTCAGTACTTGTAACATACAAAATCCTTAACAACACATTCTTTGCACAATATACTTACAACACTCAAAACTTCATTGCGATGACCTCCAGCACCAGAAAATATCAAAATACACACTCCCGTATGAACATTCCATAATCGAACAGACTCATCCTGGTCAATTTTTGGCATTATTGTGAGAATACATACATAATACTAGAGTCAGTTAAATTAAGAAAGGTCATTCAGTTTACTTTGCTGGCAAACACCACAAGTGATGGCTTCAATGGCTGAGTTCTGATTTCATTTATGGAATCCCCATGGCCAACAAAACTCTGCAAGAATAACAGTGTCGCTTCGAAGGAAAGCAAAATCATAACACATTTTCAATTATAAAGATACCCAGCTTCAAGAAATCATTTACGTTCTTCAAGTCAAAGGAATGGTAGGCAAAACCCTTAACTAAACTCCTAAATGAAAAATGAAACTCTTTATAATAATCTGGTTCCATTGCATAAAGTAAACAGACTAAATCCCATTAATTGAGGATATCATAAATGAAAGCGATGAATAGTGATGATAAGAAAGTGTTGGACTTGGGCTGAACCCATTAAGCCTCAATTAATTAGGAATATTCAGCAATAAGTCAGAAATGATTGGGTTTAATCATTGAGTGATTTAGGGGATTATACAATTAATGTATTCCTATTCTGTTTAGTCCTATTCTGTTTAGTCAATTATTTCTTTTTTGCTGTTATTCTACAATTATGGAGAGTTATTACGTATGATTTGATATGATCTCTCCTCCTCTATATATGTATCATGTCTTATGATGAATAAATCAGATCTTCAGTGTATATCTTTTACATGGTATCAGAGCACCACCCATGTCTTTCAAAGATGCACTGACCGGCCATTCCAGAATCTTCACTGCCGACGGCGATAAGGCCCAAACATCGTCATCGAAGGAGGATTCAACAGGGATGGCTAAACCTGGAAGCAAGGCTGCTGGTTCAGTGGCTGAATCGCTCTCACAACTCATTATTACCCATCGTTTCAATGGGAATAATTATCTTCAATGGTCTAGGAACCTGTTGATGTTTGTTCGAGGAAGAAAGAAGGAGAAATACCTTACCTGGGATCCCAAGCCGCCAGAATCTGCCGATCCTTTGTATGAAACATGGTGTGCAGAAAACAACACCGTGATGACTTGGCTTATTCATTCTATGAATCCCGAGATAAGCGAGAATTATCTGCTCGCAAGTTCAGCCCGGGAAACATGGGAATCAGCTAAGAGAACTTACTCGGTGAAAGACAACACGACTGCCATTCTTCAGGTAAAAAGGGCTCTTCGAAATCTTTCTCAAAGGGAACTTTCAGTGACCCAGTATTACAGCTCTCTTGTTCGTCTGTGGCAACAAATAGACCTGTATGACGTACACAATTGGACTTGTCATATCGATGCACTCTACTTCAAACAGGTAATTGAGAAAGACCGTTGCTATGATTTTTTACTTGGTCTTAATGATACTTTTGAAGATATCAGGGGACGTGTAATGGGTATTAAGCCACTACCCACTCTAGAAGATGCATTCAATATAATCAGGAATGAAGAAAGCCGAAAAGCCTTGATGCAGAATCTGATTACTGCACCTGTGATGGAAAACTCTGCTATGGTGGTTCACAATAATGCAGGGGCTGAAACGAAGGGCAAAAAATTTTTAAAGTGTGATCATTGCAACAAAAATGGTCACACTCGTGATCATTGCTGGAAATTACATGGGAGACCTGCCAATATGAAGCAAAAATCTAAAGGAGAGAGCAAGGGATTTACTGTGAATGTGAATCAGTCCTCAGACACATCAGATGCTTTAAAGCATGACGAGATTGTTGTTTTGCGGAGAATCCTAGATAAATACTCTAGTGAACAGCCAAGTGAACAGTCTACCCCATATGTTACTTTGGCACATGCAGGTATGACTTTATTTACTGCTATGAGTGCTGTGACTAAGTCAAAGAATATCTGGGTGGTTGATTCTGGAGCAACAGACCATATAACTGGATGCCGCGAATTATTTGTTGACTTTAGTCCTAAATCTGAACATGCCAAAGTTCAAGTAGCTAACAATACTTATGCTAAGGTCATGGGATCAGGAAAAATCAGACTTTCAGAACACATTATACTTGATAATGTGCTATATGTGTCAGATATTAAGTGCAACCTGCTGTCTGTTAGATGTTTGGCACATAAATTAAATTGCCTAGTTATATTTGATGAATCTACTTGTGGTTTTCAGGATATAGCTTTGGGGAAGGTGATTGGCAAAGCTAAGGAAAATAATGGGCTCTACTATTTTGAAGGAGATTCAACAAATAAAAGCTATGCATCTACATTTGTTTCTCAGTCTGATTCGATTTTGTCTCATGAAGATTTACAATTATGGCATTCTAGATTAGGTCATCCAAGCCTTGATTACATGAGAACTTTGTTCCCAAATTTAAAGAATAAAATTTCCAGCTTTCACTTTCATTATGATACTTGCAAATTTGCCAAGCAAACTCGAAACTTTTATCCATCTCATCCTTATACTCCTACTCATCATTTTTCCCTTATTCATAGTGATGTATGGGGGCCTGCATGGGTTGAGACTAATTCTAAAGCTAGATGGTTTGTTACCTTTATTGATGATCATACTCGCATGACATGGACCTTTCTAATGAGAGATAAATCTGAAGTTTTCACTCTATTTCAGAATTTTTATGCCTTTATTAATACTCAATTTAACACCACCATCAAGGTTTTTCGAAGTGATAATGGGACTGAATATCTAAACTCTAAATTCAAACAATTTTTTGCTGAAAAAGGGGTTCATCATCAAACTTCTTGTGTGCAGACACCACAACAGAATGGTGTAGCAGAGCGCAAAAATAGACACCTTTTGGAAGTTTCTCGTGCTCTCTTATTTGATCAAAATGTTCCAAATATTTTTTGGGGGGATGCAATTTTAACAGCCACGTATTTAATCAACCGTATGCCCTCTAAGGTTTTGAAGTTTCAAACTCCTAAGAAATTGTTGGAATTCTTTCCCAATACTCATCTTATAAATTCTCTTCAACCCAAAGTTTTTGGATGCACAACCTTCGTTTTTAATGATGATGGTGGAAAATTGGATTCACGTTCAATAAAATGCATTTTTCTGGGATATTCTCCTACTCAAAAGGGCTATAAATGTTATTCTCCTGTTACTAAGCGAGTTTATGTAACCATGAATGTTATGTTTCTTGAACATGTTTCTTTCTTTTCCAAATCATCCATTCAGGGGGATAGGGAAAGTGAATGGCTAATTTGTTCACAAGAAAACACTCATATGAGTACAAATCACTCTAGAGAACAGATTTATGTTGATGCCAATGCAGGAACTCAAACACCACTAGAAGAGCCTTTACCCCTTGACCTTGAACCGGATATCACAGAAACAGTTCACACCTCTAACCTTCCAGAAGAACATTTAATGCCAACAGAAAATGAGACAAGGGAGAATCAGACTGTGCAAGAGGAAAATAATGAAGAACCCATTATAATTCCACAGCAGAGCCATGATCCCCCACCTGAAGCTAATCCTGGAGATCTCCAGTGGCTCATTGCTCTTAGAAAAGGCAAAAGAAGTTGCACACGACATCCTATTGGAAGGTATGTCTCTTATGATCGTCTTAATCCTCAATTTAAGACTTTTGTTACCACTGTTGACCGTGAGATGATTCCTAGAAGTTTTGAGGAAGCTATGACAGATGAAAACTGGAAACTAGCAATTGAAGACGAATTGAGGGCACTAGCAAAGAATAAAACGTGGGATATTGTCAATATTCCATGTGGTAAGTCCAAGGTTGGATGCAAGTGGGTTTTTACCAAGAAATATAATCCAGATGGGAGTATAAACAAATATAAAGCAAGATTGGTGGCTAAGGGATTTACCCAAACATACGGTATTGATTACCAAGAGACTTTTTCTCCTGTTGCTTAATTAAACTCCATAAATGTGTTGCTTTCTCTTGCAGCAAATTTATATTGGCCTTTGCATCAATTAGATGTAAAAAATGCCTTTTTAAATGGAGATTTAGAAGAAGAAGTATATATGGAGGTTCCTTTAGGCTTAAGGAATGCTGAAAATGAAGGGAAAGTGTGCAAAGTTCATAAATCTCTTTATGGTTTAAAGCAATCACCTAGGGCGTGGTTTGAGAGGTTTACACGAGCCGTGAAAGGGTTTGACTACAAGCAATGTCTAGCTGACCATACGCTATTTGTTAAACACTCTGATCACAAACTTACAATACTAATCGTTTATGTTGATGATATAGTGGTGACTGGGAATAATCCAGAAGAGATCTTGAAGTTGAAGAAGGATTTAGCTCAAGAGTTTGAAGTGAAGGATCTAGGACCCATAAGGTACTTCTTGGGCTTAGAATTTGCAAGAACTTCTGAAGGGATCAGTGTATCTCAAAGGAAGTACACCCTAGACTTACTCAAGGAGACAGGAATGCTTGGAGCAAGGCCTGCTGAAACCCCTATGGAAATGAATTGTAAATTGGAGATCAAACCTGAACGTAAATCTGTAAACAAGGAAAGATATCAACGGTTGGTTGGTAAATTGATTTATTTATCTCACACTAGGCCTGATATATCCTATGCTGTGGGAGTTGTTAGTCAATTTGCTAGTAATCCTCAAAAGGAGCACATGGAGGCAATTGATCGTATCCTGAGATATCTAAAAACAACACCTGGTAAGGGCCTATTCTTCTCTAAGGGAAATCAGCAAGGTATAGAAATCTATACTGATGGAACTAAGAAGAAGTCAGATTCTGATGATTCAGAAGTTGAAGTCTTCACAGATGCATATTGGGCTGGTTCCATTGATGACAGGCGTTCCACTACTGGATATTGTACATTTGTCTGGGGAAATTTAGTCACTTGGAGGAGCAAGAAACAACCTGTTGTGTCCAAGAGTTCTGCTGAATCAGAATATAGGGCATTATCTCTTGGGATTTGTGAAGGGATATGGGTTGTGAGATTGTTGAAGGAACTAGGAATACCTATAAATGCACCAATAAAAATGTGGTGTGATAGTATGGCTGCACTCAAAATTGCAAGCAATCCTGTTCAGCATGATCGCACAAAACATGTTGAAATTGATAGGCATTTTATTCGAGAGAAGATTGAAGCTAAAGTGATTAATCTATCTTACATTCCTTCAGGAAAGCAGGTGGCCGATGTGATGACTAAGCCACTAGTCAAGGCTAAATTTGATGGACTCACGAGCAAGTTAGGAATGATTAACATCTATTCTCCAGCTTGAGGGGGAGTGTTGGAATTGGGCTGAACCCATTAAGGCTCAATTAATTAGGAATATTCAGCAATAAGTCAGAAATGATTGGGTTTAATCATTGAGTGATTTAGGGGATTATACAATTAATGTATTCCTATTCTGTTTAGTCAATTATTTCTTTTTTGTTAGTTGTTATTCTACAATTATGGAGAGTTATTACATATGATTTGATATGATCTCTCCTCCTCTATATATGTATCATGTCTTATGATGAATAAATCAGATCTTCATTGCATATCTTTTACAGAAAGATTAAATCGTGATGAAAGATTGAATCATTACCTCATAGTGGATGAACAACAATGATTAGCACAAGAACGAAGAGGAGATTAAAAGCGCAGGGTCAGAGAGATGAAAGCAAGGGAGACGGGAAAACAGACTGCCAATTCTTGTTCGCCTATCATCCTCGGAGTTCTCAAAATCTGATCTTCTCTCTCTACGTTCATCTTGACCTGAGTACCCTTCAAAACCTGATACATCAAACCAGATTTAATAAACATTAACTTTCAATGCTATCAAAGTACTTAACCGAAAACCTTTCCAAAACTAGGATCACATTACATATTCACATTAAGTGAAGTCAGAATTCAAGCAAAATGCAGTATCAACACAAAATTAACAAAGTTAACAAAATTTATATTATTTATAATAAGTTTATCAAAATCGTGGCAGTTACAAGTCCATATCATATCACCTATCGGTAATAGGTGTGGATTAGACAGACATGAAAATAGAAAACTTCCAATACCTCATATACAACTAAAAACATCGTTATTGAAATCATATAAGCACGAGGATTCAGATTTATATGAATTTAGCTACATTTAGCTCATTTATCTCATAATCCTACTTGATTTAGCAGGCGAATTAATTCACCGATCCAAATGCAGCACGAAACACATTCAATTGTAAATTCATTGATGTATACCATAAATTAACATATGATGAATCAACTTTAATTTCAAAATTCATACAATAAGCAACTCAGAAAAACGCAATTTAATGAAATATAGTAAAACAAAAGAAAATCAGTGAGAAGAGGAACGAGTAACACTTACAGGGCCGAGCGAAACGATCGAGCGGCCCGGACATTTAGAGATAGGCAGGTGAAGATCGAAGAAGACGATAAATGGATGAAGGATGAAAAATTGCTCATCAATTCACGAAGATGGAAAATGGGACTGGGATGACAAAGACGAGAAAGAAGGAAGGCTTCTGGATTGGAATTCATGGAGAGAAATGCATTTTTCCAGTGTAACAAAAGTTCACATATTTACAAAATTGCCACTGTTTATACTTTTTAAACCACATTTATAAATAGGGTAAAGGAGCAAATATGGCCCCCAAGTAATCACCAAGGAGCGCTGAGGACCCTAAACTAACCACAGGCCCGGATCTGTACCCCAAGTAACCAAGATGTTAAAAAAATAACCCGGTTGGACGGTCAACTATGTTTGACCGTTACCTTGCTTATTTGGATGCCACGCGAGGTCCTGCTGTGCCACCTCTCATGCCACGTGGCATGTTAGTTTAGGGTACTCAGCGCTCCTTGGTGGTTACTTGGGGGTCAGATTTGCTCCTTTACCCAAATTTTAAATTTGTATCCATCAAATTCTTTTGATAAGATTCAATTAAATACTTACATATTTAGGAAAGGTAATTAGAATTAGTTAACTTATGATTAAGTTTGGCATTAGATAAAAGATGTTAATTGACACTATAAATGTTATATTATGTTACAACATTCAAATTTCATTTGTACATGCTTTCAGTAGGGAAAAAATTTGAGCGAGAAATGACAAAAGAAAACTTGTTAAATTATTCTTAAAAATAGTTTTATTGCTATAAAACAAGAATTCTCACTTAGTATATCCAATCTATAGCCATTTAATATCAAACCTCATTCGAGTAATTTGAGTAATTACCTACGTTTCTCAACTAGTTATTTGAGATATATGAGTAGTTAATGGGGTTTTGAAATGTCTCAAAGTAATGGAAAATTCTAGCAATTAAAAGCGATACTCGAGTAGTTACCTATGTTACTAAACTAGTTATATGCGATACATGAGTAGTGAATGGATTTTTTTCATTTCACAAATAAGATATAGTCGTCAATTTGTCTAAAATGAAATTTAGGAAAAATGAAAAAAATCCATTCACTACTCATGTATCGCATATAACTAGTTTAGTAACATAGGTAACTACTCGAGTATCGCTTTTAATTGCTAGGATTTTCCATTACTTTGAGACATTTCAAAACCCCATTAACTACTCATATATCTTTTTTTTTATCAAAAACTACTCATATATCTCAAATAACTACTTGAGAAACGAAGGTAATTACTCATATTACTCGAATGAGGTTTGATATTAAGTGGCTATAGATTGGATATACTAAGTGGGAAATCTTGTTTTATAGCAATAAAACTATGTTTAAGAATAATTTAACAAGTTTTCTTTTGTCATTTCTCACTCAAATTTTTTTCCCTACTGAAAGCATGTACAAATGAAATTTGAATATTGTAACATAATATAATATTTACAGTGTTAATTAACATCTTTTATCTAATGCCAAACTTAATCATAAGTTAACTAATTCTAATTACCTTTCCTAAATATGTAAGTATTTAATTGAATCTTATCAAAAGAATTTGATGGATATAAATTTAAAATTTGGGTAAATGAGCAAATATGGCCCCCAAGTAACCACCAAGGAGCGCTGAGTACCCTAAACTAACATGCCTCGTGGCATGAGAGGTGGCACAGCAGGAGCTCGCGTGGCATCCAAATAAGCAAGGTAACGGTCAAACGTAGTTGACCGTCCAACCGGGGTATTTTTTTAACATCTTGGTTACTTGGGGTACAGATCCGGGCCTGTGGTTAGTTTAGGGTCCTCAGCGCTCCTTGGTGGTTACTTGGGGGCCAGATTTGCTCCTTTACCCTTATAAATAAGTGATTTATACCTATTTCTTCATATTTAAATAACTGTCACTAATCACATTTTTTAAACCACATATATTAAAAAAGTGGTTTAAATAAGTTTTTTAAACAACATGTTATATAAGTGGTCTAAATATAGTGGTTTAAATTACTATTTTTGTAGTAGTCGCGATTTTATCTATTATTTCTATAAGAACGTAAATATTGAAAGTGGATATCACGTTTATTCTCTTTTTAACACATTCTTTACATTTACAAAATCCTATTCCTAAACGTTTGTTTTCAGTAAATATACGCAAGCTTTAAGGGTAGGTGTGAAATAAATTTCATGTGACTAACGCCAGCTCCAAACATAATAATTCTGATATTCTTCATATGTATGACTTCTTTATTCTTCTCTCTTCAATGGATGATTACTCAATCCTAGTGCAACAAATATAGGAATGACAAATAAGGGACCACTCTCATATACTACCTCCGGTCCTAAATATAGGACCTAGATAACTTTTTTTTGGAGAAGTTAAGGTTGCAAAATAGTCTATTAAATCATGACATATTTGATATATTTTTAGATTATCCATTAGTTTATAAGTAAAATAAACTAGTTTAAAGGAAAAAATTAGGTAAATCAATTTATAATTAACTAATTTTGCTGTTTTTTAGGATTTTTCAAAAAAGTCAATTAGGTCTTATATTTAGGACCGGAGGGAGTAACATTTTTTTAAAAAAGGGGAATCATTAATGCCTAGGGGAAGAAAGTAATCGCAAAAAACTCTCGCACAAACAATGACTTTTTGGTAATTACATTTATTTATAGATAGAAAAATGACCATAATATTCGAATTTCTCACTACTTACTACTTAGTAGAACTTTTTGGTAAGTAAATAATTCACAAGGATTTCATTGTGATTTTCCTAAGAATAATCTACAATTCAAGCAAACATTTTACCGTGTTTTCTTTGTTTCCTTGTGAATTATCTCCAGTAATGGAAGGATTGACATGACCTGCATGTGGAAAATATTGAATGTTTTAGACCTATCAGAACTGAAATTATGTGTCATGACATGTTGTAACATCCCAAAAATTTAATTAAGGATTAGAAGTAATTTAAAATTTAATTTTAGGAATTTATTAAAAGTTTGAGGGGCTCTAAAGTAAAATTCACCCGAATTTTGTAGTATTTTGGAAAATAAATATATTTTTAAGAATTTATGTCCGTGACCTTTAGAAATTTAAGGAATATTAGCTATGTTAGAATCTTAAGTTTTGATGGTGACTAAGGTATGATATGGTCTAGTACTTAAAAGAACATAATTAACACTTAGGAAGGATTAGATGACATGGTTAGAATCCTGAGTTAGATCACTTGCGAATGCAAGATCATTTCCGGTAATATTAGCACTAGAGCTCGCGGATGGAGTACACATCCCATAGGACGCAAACGGAAGCAAGTGAGACACTTGGTTAGAACCCAGTCTAGATTGCTAACACTGAATCCTAAGTTTAGTCACAACCGGATGCGGATTCACTTCCGAATGAATTAAGACTAGCGCTCACGAATGAAAGACTCATCCCACAGCGGAATCACAACCGGATGCGGAATCACTTCCGGATGGACTAGGACTAGCGCTCGCGGATGAATGTCTCATCCCTCAGCGACAGCAAGCACAGGCTGACAGAATAGATATATCCCCAAGCGTCAGTGAATTAGCCTCGTCAAGCGAAATTGCTTCCTGTTAAATTTAGACTTGCACAGGCTGATAAAAGAGATATAACCCTAAGCTTCAGTGAGTTCACCACGTCAAGTAAAAGTGCTTCCGATAGCTCAGTGACTAGCGCTGACTGTTGGAATGAAATACACTGAGCAAGAGTAAGTGATGGTGAGCTAGATCCTTCATCAAGTGAAAGTACTTCCGGATGTGGAAGTGCTTCCGGATACATCCTAGACTAAGTGAACTCCCACTTCATGTAATTGTGTGTTGACCTATTATACATAGCATGAACAAATGACACACTGAGTCACTTAGCAAGACTTAGAGTAAACTAACGAGACTTAAGCTGACTATTGGAATAGAGATCCCTTAGAGTCAGTAGACACTACACTAAGTCAGAACATAGTCTAAGTAAGACTACTTCCCATAGCAAACTTCCCACAACATGTATAGTTTTACTATATCTGATTATATAAATTGCTATGTTGGACTAACTACTATGTGCAGAACTTAGTCACACTTCCGGATGCAAATGAGCTTCCGGATGCAAAGACTCTTGGCATTGGATTTCAGAGTTTAACACTTGCAGAGCAAGATTGCCACTTCCGGATGAACGATGATCATCCGTCAGCAAGAGTACAAGAGAAAATGTCACATACTCAGAAGTAAGAATGCTTTTGTCAGAGCAGAGGTGTCAGGACTACTTTTCAGTGATAAAGCAAGTCAACCCTGCTAAGCATTTAAGAAGATGTTCCTTCCAACGGTAACAAGAGGATAACAGATATTCAAACAACTTTGTTACCTACCAAGCATGAGGAGTATGAGAGATAAGGAGAACATATTCTGAAGATTCCTTCAAGGTGTCAAAGCTCATACTGCCCACAAGAGTCAGAGTCCATAAGAGAGCTTCTGATAGCAAGAGAGCATCCAATAGCAAAGCACTCTTATCATTCATGGACAAGTGCTTGGAAGACAAAGTTCCTCTATGTGATAGCAAGCAAAATGTTAGAGTCCACGAGCTTCACTTCAGATAGCAAGAGAGCTTCCGATAGTGAGTCTCTTAACATCCTGGACTTATGCTTGAGGAACGAAGTCCTCATCTGACAACAAGCAAGAGTCAGACCGTACAGTGTATAGTTGTCAGAACGACTTTTGCCAGAACAGTGTTGTCAGAACAGTGTTGACAGAACAGCTGGACAAAGCACCTTTTCAGATAAAGCAAAGTCAACCCTGCTGTGCATTAATGAGGACAACGTAAACAAGGCCCCAACGGCTATATTCAAACGGCCTTATTGCCTCTCCAACGGTTGGATAGTTAGAGGCTGGTATAAAAGGAACATCTACATTCAGAAGAACTAAGAGAGAGAGAAAACAGAGCTTATTGTCTGAAACACTATTCTACATTCCTCTCATCTTCTACTCTCGGACTTAGATATGTAATATTATTAGAGAGTGAGTCAGTTGTACTTAAGTGAGTAACATCATCTACTCTTAGAGAGAGTCATTTGTGCTTAAGTGTTTATCACAATCAGTTCATAGAGTGAACATAATTGTAATCTTACATTTGTAAGGGGGAGCATTTAGAAGTTTTTCTAAATCTCCATAGGTTGCAAGTTAGCCCGTAAAACTTGCGTTTGTAAGGTTTGCAGGTGAACCCGTTGTAAAACCTGTGGGTTGTTAGGTGAACCCGTGCTCGTAAAACCTAAAGTGTAAAGGCTTCTCTTGTGCCCGGTTTAAACAAGAATAGTGGATTGAAAATCTCAGGTGGAGCCTGGGGACTGGATGTAGGTCTGGGTGACCGAACCAGGATAAATTTATGTGTGCATAAATTTACATTTAAACATTCTATTTTGCATCACATAACATACTGACTTGTGCATACCACTACTTATTAACATCATCACCAAGCACAAGCAGTCTTTCGGAAAAGAGTTAAAGTTTTATTCCCTCACCCAATTCACCCCCCCCCTCTTGGGTGACAGCCACGCATTTCAAGCTAGAGATTTAACTTATTAATTGAAGAAAATACATTGGTGTATAGATTATTTTATCTGTATCAAGATAGGAATTTAAAATGGAAAAGTAAGTAAATAGAGAGAGAAGGACAATTTTGTAATTTGCCCTGAAACCCTAATACCTACATTCCTTCCTTCCTTCCTTCCTTCCTTCCAAAATGCTCCGCACCCTCCCTCCCACTCATCTGCTCCGTTTTCTTTCCTTCCCTCCGCCTGAACGCCGACGACGAACAGCGCACACGGCAGCGGCGGAACCGGCCGACCTCCCTCACTTCCCTTTCCTCTCCTCTTAAACTAACCCCTCTTCTTCTATTTAACTCATTCTCCTTTGTTCTTCCTCTTTTTTCTTCAACTTTTTCCGGCGATCACGGCGGTCGGCGGTGGTGAGAGGTAAGCTTTGCTGATTCCTTTGGTTCTTCATGTTACATCTCCTTTCTCCTCCGTTTTCCTCAGTGTTTTCGTTTGTTCTCCTAGTCAGCTCCGCCCTCCTTCATTTCCGGCGAGACTCAGCGAGATACACGGCGGAGATGGCCGCCGTCCGGCCTGTCAAGCTTGGGTTCAACATTAAGTGAGTTTTCTTCTCTGATTTCTAAGATTTTCTAGGTTTTGTAGTGATTTGTGAGAGAATCCGAAATGGGGTTTGGGTTTTCATAACCTTGAAACTGATTAAGAACTGTTTAAGCTTCAATGTGACAGAATTGAGGAAGGATTTGGGTGATGATTAAGGTTTAGAGTATATTAGGGCTAACCCCAACTTGTGGGCTTAAGGGCCAACGAGTTTAGAGTCATTTTTGGCTTAGAATCCTTAAATAATCAATAACAAAACTTGTTTGAGTTTGATTATATCACTGCTGGTTGATTGATTTGGGTATTAGTGTTTTACAACTTTGATTTTGTTTCTTTTGGATGATTGGACTATTACTTGGATGTTTTAGATTTGGTGTGAGTTATTTTGATTGTTGTATGTTAAATTCCAATGATTTACCTTCTCCTTGCAATTGCTGAATGAGTGTATGGTAGGTGTGTTATTGATATATTGTTGTGCAAGTTTAAAGTGTATGGTGATTTGAGTTATGGGTCGGCTGGTCTTTAAATAAAGAAGTATTGCGGCTGTATGCAAAGGATTGTGGTGTTTCAAAGATGATTGTTGATTTGGCTTATCTCATTTTGTAAAGGGGGATTAAGATGTCATTCTTTTGTTAGACTGTGTGGGTACTTTATTTATGTTCTTACTCAATTGGCCTCAAATCTTGTATTTATAGCTAATTAATTTTGACTCTAAGCACGAAGGAAGTGTTGGTGTTTGATTAGGTGTACTTGAATAAATGTGAATGTTAGAAATTGTTATGGTTTGATTTATTTTCTTTTGTAATTCTGATTTGATTTTGTCACAGGGCTAAGAAATGAAAGTGTATTCTATTTGATATGTGTATGTGTGCTTGGTTAGAGAAACTATAGTGGGGTTTATGTGAGTGCAAGCTGAATAGTAAATTGCTGTTTTAACTTTTGTCTTGGATGAAGGGTACTTAAAATTTGTGTTAAGTAATCTAAGTGAAATACTATTTCGGATTTTTTTAAAGTTGAAGAGCTCATGGTTGCATTTGTCTGAAAAGATGAAATATAAGATGTAGTTAATTAGGAAGTTGGTATATAAAATGTTGGAGGGAAACAAGGTTATCGTTCTGTTTGGATATATTTCCATTTGGTTTATGATTTGAGAATTTAAATAAAGTATGATTTCTTTTGTTCTAAGTTCTGTAGTGGCCAAATGATTATGGTGTATATTTGGATGTTTTTGGCTAATGAATGAATGGAAATAATATTAGAATATGATTAAAAGATGGTTAATATATGGAACTTTTGATTAGAGAAAGGAGAATATGTTATTTGAGGTTGTTTAGGTTTGGTATGATTGGTTAAGTTGCTTGTCTTATTATCTTTGGGGTTTATTGGAGAGGTTAAATTATTGTGGTTGCTTAGGTTAGTATGTTAGAAAGTGCTAAGGTAGCAATGCTATTGTTTTCTCTTGTGTATTGGCCAAGCTGATTCTTTATGAGAATCAGCAATTTCTCTGTTTTCGGCCGTGATACTTGTTTGGATAATCGTCCTTCAAATTGGTTTAAAGGAACATAAAGAAAAGCACATGTGATAGTTAGATTTGCAATTGAATGAATACTGATAGTTGGGCTGATTTGAGTTGGATATGGAAGTATTGAGTGGACATGTTATAACAGAATCTGGTTCTTCCTTTCTCATGATCTGTGACAAAATTTATGGGAAATGATTGGAAATAGTTTTAACTACTTTTGAGTTCATAAATAAAGTGTTTGATTGTGATGTGAAACGTACCTCCTACTAAACTAACTTCTACCTAATCAGACACATATTCAAAATAACCCAAACAAATGATGTCTAACCATGTTAGTAAGAATACATCTAACATGGTTAGAAAAGAAAACGATAACGTTCATAACAATTGCCCTAACCATGTTAGTAAAAGATTCATCTAACATGGTTAGTAAGCGAATCACCTGCTACAATGGAAAAACACTTATAATCTTTAGCACACATCTAACTATGTTAGAAAAGAGATTTTCCTAACATAGTTAGCGAAAGAGACATCATCAACTCAAATAAACCACATCATTAATATCTTAACGGAAATCTAACCATGTTAGAAAAGAATCACCTAACATGGTTAGGAAAAGAAGCAACATAATACGCAGAGACGAATAACCATGCTAGAGAGGGGCCCATCTAACATGGCTATATGAGACAAACAACCTCCATTAACCTACTAACAATCAACATTCACCTCATATAATCAAGTTAGGAAAAGAGAATTTCCTTAACTTGATCATGACCATTCACCTGTAAAACTAATAATATTATCCAATACAATGGTGACTTAATCACCTAACACAGCATGTGTCAACAACACCAGTCATTAGCTTCATTAAATCAACACATCACCAATACACAAATCTCTGACTTAACATGTCAGTATCACAAAGCGAAATCAAACATCGCTAAGCTCAATCAGTAAAAGGGATTGTCTTTCCATTAGCAGGCAATCCTCCTGTAGCAGTTGATCACATACAATATATAATCAATCATCACACTAACAAAGTGTGTGATACAGCCAAATCTGTCACGTAATGACAATATCAGTAATTAAAACAGCAATTAACAGATTCAATTAAACAGTCAATTAGCAATACACTTCACTCAAAATATACAACAAATGCGGAAGCTGATGCAGCCTAATAAATGGCAATATATATTCATTATAGATCACCTCCGGCCTATTCGTGTGGGCCGGCCGATCCTTTCCCTTCCTCTCTGCTTCCCTCTCTGAGCATGATCACCTGAAAAAAATGAAGGGAATGGGGTGAGACAAAACTATGTCTCAGTAATCACTACTTAACTCACTGTGAGACCCAGGAGTGGGGTAGTGGAGTGTCTACAGGGTACCACAGTTTTCAAAACCTGCATAAACCACGTAATATATATGTATGTACAGCACAGATAAATCCATCTCTTAATAGACAAAAATAAACGTGATTGACACTGTGCCCAGTCTCAAATCTGAAAGCATGAAAAAGGGACCACTCTAAAATGAGAAAAATCTCTGGTTCCTTTACAACCCGAGGAACCCGTACAATTAACCTATCGATTTGCGCAAATCGATGGTTACATCGGCCGATGGTACTAATAATCAGTGTCATGCAACATACAAAAGATTTATATATAAATATATATATAAAGTACAGTTTAATTAGAAAGGTACCCTATAGCCCACGTTTAAATATCAAATAATCTGAACACATTTCATTTATATATATAAAAGTAGAAGAGGATTTTAGAAATCCTCAACTACCGTCACCCTCAGTATCACAGTCAGTTAAGCGTGATTACCTGTGAAACTTAACAGCACTAAGATACGCAGATAAACGCTTTCCTCAAGCTCCGCCGAACAACCGCCGTCTACAATAATCCCACAATTCATAAATGGGTCAAGGCACTTTAGAAGTGACTTTGACTCAACTTTTTAATCAATTTCCAACAAAATGAACTAATAAACTACTTTCAACTTCTATACTAATTTATATCCTTAAACTACCGTAATTCCCTTTATCCATTTACTTATAACCTGTTCATTATTAACTTTACCATTTATCCTAACTCTTACCAAAAATCAACCAAACATATAAAACTTACTAAAACTGCTTCAAGATTATTCATTTAGTATTCCAAACGGCTTCCTAACTTCCCCAAATAATCCACCACCATTCAAACACTCTTTTACCTAACCAAAATCTCTTTTAACCAAGACTTTAACTAACAAAATTCCTCCTATACACAATTGCAAAGAATTTTAACTCCTCCCACATCTTCATAACACCTATATAAACATTTCCTAACTTCCAATCTAATCCAAACAGCCCACATAACAAACTCCCACTTTAAAGAAACCAAAAATACCGAAACAAATTGCAAAACAATCTCCAACCACCCTACCACCATATTAACATCAAATTTACTTAAAGTAACTCCCCAATTTCACAAATCTACTACCAACTCCAAACAGTCTTTTACATAATTTTATCAACACTTAACTTTTAAATTTCTTTCCAAATGCCAATTCAACCAAAACTAAAATTCCAACAACCTCATATAACTTTAACAAACCTTATCTAACTATCAATTTATTCATAACATCCTTCATTAACAAAACACAACTTCAAAGAGTCCAAAAATGTCTATAAAATTCCCAAAATAATTCCCAACTTGAATAAACTTAAATACTTTCCAAAAATCTTCAATTTACCACTTAAACATCAAATTAATATCAAATCTACAACTCAAAGTAACCTTCCACCAAACTTCAACCTATCTTTATCTAATCAATTTCCTCCTAAACCCAATCCAACCAAAATCAACCTTCTCACATCCTAAATATAACCTCAATAAGCATTTATTAACCACTAATCTTTGTCACTACCTTTCACATCATCAAATCCCAACTTTAAAGAATCACATTCATCTCCCAAAAATTCCAAAGTATTTTCCAACTTCAAGAGATATCAAATATCCTCCCAAATCTTCAATTAACAACTTAAAATAATCCTTATGCTAGCTTAATAATCCTAAAATCCCAATTTTTCACAAAAACCCTAACTTAAAAGAGAGAACTTTAACCAAAAATCAAGGTCATACGATGATCGGAGGACTTACGGAGTTCAACACTGAGAAAGAGAACCTCGTCGCTGCTGGCCACCGCCTAGCTCGCCGGAAAATATCTCCCTTGGGTGGTAACCGAGTTATAGCAAGAGAAAGGAAAGGGAAAATGAGAAATGAAGTTGGAACATGAAGAAATCACCAAAAGAACTAGAGAAACTATCACCTACCTTCACCACAACTCCCTTTGCCGGAAGAACCGCCCACCGCCGCCGGAGAGAGAGGAAACGCGACGGACACACACACACCCACACGGATCAGACTCAAATTTCACGGCTCAGTGGAGAAAAGAGAGAGATAAACCGAAATGAGGAAGCTTTTGGGGTAAAGTAGGATGAATGGGAGTGTGGGTGTGAAGAAAAATGAAGAAATGGTGAGGAGGGGGCGGACGCACGCAGGAATGGAGGAGGAAGGGAGTCCGTGTTTTTCTTTAAGAGAAGGGAGGAGGGGCATGTTTGGATGGGGAGAAATAAGGGTGGTTTTTGATAATTACAGCCTAAACTTGCCATAGTGTACTCTTTTTGATTTAAAACTACTTAAACCAGCCTCCAATCTTCTTAAACTTCATAATATTTTGAGTTTCCCCATTCCCCCATATTTCAAATTCTTCATTTGCCTAATTAGTTATCTGCATACTTAATACTTAAAATTTCAAAAAATATTCCAAAATCACTGAAAATACCTAATAATTCCAAAATTCCCAATTTCTCCATTTATTATTTCTCAAAACAATATTTTAATCTTGTATTAAATTTTCAGGATGTTACAATTCTCCCCACCTTTTAGGAATTTTGCCCTCAAAATTCGCGATGTCTAACCTCTTTAAGAAAAATACTGTGCATAGTCCACTCAATACATTGCTAAGAACTTTGATTAGAGAATAAAAGTTTCAAATTCTAGTCAACCTGATTGAAGTCATTTCTCTCTTCTAAATCTTCATGTCCTAATTCCAAGCTTACTACACCTTAATGGTCTAATCTCCCTAACTTATAAGACTATGAGAGTCATTCTTGCTTCCTCTATCACATATTTCACACCAATTAATTACATTGTCAAATCCTTGGACCATGTTCTATGGTAAGACCTCTTATTTAAAGACAACTCCACCTTGAAAATCATTATCTTCTAACCCACAAATGGTTCACTAATCAATGTCAACACCTAACTTTCTTAATTCGATCCTACACACAATAATACTTCCGATCATTTTTATCTAAAGTGGAATCTTGAGGTTGCAACTTAGATTGGTTCCCACTATTCAACATTCTCATTTAAGATAGGGTTCTATTACCCATATGGCCAGTCTAAATCCATATCCCAAAAGTTCCTTCAATTTTTATTCCTATACCCTCACTTCTTAATTGTTAGATAATAATCCCCTAGACCTTCTTTCCTCATTCTGTCCATGATCTAGATTCACATATGCTGAAAATATTTTCAAACACATTCACCAAACTATTTCTCACGACCCTCATAACCATAATGGATGAACCATAATGTTTACTAACACCTCGACCAAGAAGTTCTTAATTTGTAATGTTTTCTCACCTAATAATCTTAACCTTGATCCTAACATCAACTACAACTCTAAATTAAATCACTTTAATAAAATTCTGATATTGGCTTCCTATTTATAAAATCATACATTCTACACTCATAGTCTTTTGAATTGTTACTAATCCTGTATCTCAATTTCCACATTTGACTCATAATACACATTTCAACCTTTACTTGCCTAAATAGTTCATCAAGACAAAACTTCATTTGTCCCCAAAAACTCATGGATTCACACTGAATATATTTAAATAACTTTATTTCACTACTTAAACCACATTATAACTCCAAAAATTCAACAATTATCCCACTTAGTCAACTTTAATTTCAAACTCCAAAAATTCAACAATTATCCCACTTAGTCAATCTTTAATTTTATTTTTTTTTCCATTTCACTTTTAAACAAAATTTCTAATCAATCCTCCATCCATAATCCTTATTTTTCTACTATTATCATAATTGCTAACTCTTGTAAAATCCCTTTAACTCAATCAATACAAACCAGAAAATTTTAACCTTAATTCCATAGTTCCACCTATACCAATCCCAACAATTCGAACTTAAAGAATTCTTCATTATTATTACTATCCATACGCCGGTAAACTACAAAAGTCATTAAATCCACAGTTGAATCCTAAGTAGTCTCCTCAATCCATAACCAATATATGGTATTATACTCCTTAAAAGTCAAAACACCTTCAATTATATCTATATCACTCCAATCAAGTTAAATAACCATAACCTTAATTCCGTCATTTCGTTATTCCTTAAAATCTCAATTATGTGTTCCACGTCCAAGAATTGTCAACAAAGTGTCAAAATAAGAATCCAACTTTGAGTTCTTCAAGTCTTATATTCAATTGGTACTTATATAATCTATAAGTCCATCCAACTAACAACCAAGACTAACTAAAGCCTCAACAATTTATTACTCAATTCAACCACATAACCTTACTAAAGTGATCAACTATAGTTTACATCCAAAAGCCTTCTTTGAGGCAATTAGAACTTTAACTCATGGAAATCCCACATAGTTGAATTCCAACAAAGCTGTACCATTAACAATACTAATCAAGCTCATACAACAACCAATAACTCATAAATCAATTTAACAACTCAATGAATTCCTAATCCTACAATTCTTTAAAAATATCTATAACTACCCAAATCTCAAAGTTCAACCTTAAACCACCATCACAATAATCCACTATCATATTTCCATTCTCCAATTGACCCTTATACATTCTTATTATAATTTCTAACATCTTACCTCTTCCATTTGCACCTATAAATCCAAAACGAAAGGCTCAACCACTCTTAAATTCCCAACTAGAGCCCGATTATAGTCTTCACAAATTTTAAATTTGTTGAAATTCCCCTTTTGTAGATTACAGATAATTATTCAAATCAGACTAATATCAACTGTCAATCAAAACACCACAAATATATTCCTTTCTCAAGCCTTATTCGTCCGTCCAAATAAAAGAATGGTAGAATTCTTATAAACGGACAACAACCAAATAAAACCCATTTGAGCTGGTACATACTCATGCATAGCCTAATCAAAGATTTTTAATTCAATTAATATCCAAACATCAGTAACAATTTAAAGCAGAGAACAATTAATTTCTAAGTTCACTCATCAACCTGCATAACTATACTTTGTAAATTATTTCCAAATAACCAAGATTACTCTCCCATATTCTCACCTGTCTTGATCCTTCATAAACAATCCTATATTATGCAGCTCACCAACATCATCTCATCATCATATCTTAATCCTATTAATGTTATAACAAGTACTAAAACCACAAAACTACACTTTGAATACTCCGAGTCATATGTTTTCCCCTCCCAAAATTAAATTCATATAACCACCTAACATCCAAAGTTTAAAACCAACTCACAATCCTCAAAAAAAAAAAAAAAAAAAATTACCTAATTAAATCAGATTCACATTTAATGTTCCCATTAAAATATTCTCTTAACTGCGAATCCACACACTTCAATTCATTTAATATCTTCATACAACCTTGAGTAAATTCACATGAATCACCAATTATTCTCATTAGCCTCATCACAACATCATAAATTTCCAATATTCCCAACATTAATAAATTCCCATGAACACCATTTCGTTTCTCATTTAACTTATGAGTTCTAACATCGACTCAAATTCTCCCATAACCATATAAATCAAACTCTTTCCAATGACCTTCAAATATATTATCATTCTATCTTCAATGAAGCCAACTCGAAAAATTCTACCTCCTTTAACCAAATAAAGTCTCTCATGATGCCTCGACTATGATTATGGCCGGCTCATAATAATAATCGGGACCCCCGAGAAGAATCCTTATTTGGTTAACATCCTAATTCCTTATCAATCTCTCAATACATTGAATCTATATCCCTTGCTTTGTCAAATAATCCTTATATCATCATCACTGTCAGCACAATTCCCAAAATCTAGGTTGCCTTTGGTTTCATACCTTTCCTATGCTATGTCAATTTCACTCAAACCATTTCACAATTCAGCAATGTTACCTACCAACGCATGATAATCGATTTAATCCTCACCATAAGGTTTAATTCCTTTCTACTAATTGGTAAACAACTCAATTCAATAATTTCTTAAGTCCAAAACATTCCTTTTTAATTCAAACAAGATAGTCAACTAATCAACTTAACCTCCAAAATAACATCAACATATCTATTCATTACATTTATTCCTAAATCAATTTCCTACTTCAAACATCTCGATTCCCACAACAATTATATTATAGTATACTTAAAACTTAACTTACTTAAGCAATTATAGTCCCACTCATAAGCATTAACTGAAAAGCTTATATCCATCAATACTAACTCTCCCCACCATAGGAATTTTGTCCACAAAATTCAACTGCACGTATCCTGAAAACAACGATTAGTGATCAAGCATAGCAGGAAGGGAAATGAATATATATTGCCATTCTATATGCAATGCAACAGGCAGGGTATCGTTTACCATAAAACTGATACCAAGTTGAAACGTACCTCCTACTAACTAATTATTAACTTACTAACTTCTACCTAATCAGACACATATTCAAAATAACCCAAACAAATGATGTCTAACCATGTTAGTAAGAATACATCTAACATGGTTAGAAAAGAAAACGATAACGTTCATAACAATTGCCCTAACCATGTTAGTAAAAGATTCATCTAACATGGTTAGTAAGCGAATCACCTGCTACAATGGAAAAACACTTATAATCTTTAGCACACATCTAACTATGTTAGAAAAGAGATTTTCCTAACATAGTTAGCGAAAGAGACATCATCAACTCAAATAAACCACATCATTAATATCTTAACGGAAATCTAACCATGTTAGAAAAGAATCACCTAACATGGTTAGGAAAAGAAGCAGCATAATACGCAGAGACGAATAACCATGCTAGAGAGGGGCCCATCTAACATGGCTATATGAGACAAACAACCTCCATTAACCTACTAACAATCAACATTCACCTCATATAATCAAGTTAGGAAAAGAGAATTTCCTTAACTTGATCATGACCATTCACCTGTAAAACTAATAATATTATCCAATACAATGGTGACTTAATCACCTAACACAGCATGTGTCAACAACACCAGTCATTAGCTTCATTAAATCAACACATCACCAATACACAAATCTCTGACTTAACATGTCAGTATCACAAAGCGAAATCAAACATCGCTAAGCTCAATCAGTAAAAGGGATTGTCTTTCCATTAGCAGGCAATCCTCCTGTAGCAGTTGATCACATACAATATATAATCAATCATCACACTAACAAAGTGTGTGATACAGCCAAATCTGTCACGTAATGACAATATCAGTAATTAAAACAGCAATTAACAGATTCAATTAAACAGTCAATTAGCAATACACTTCACTCAAAATATACAACAAATGCGGAAGCTGATGCAGCCTAATAAATGGCAATATATATTCATTATAGATCACCTCCGGCCTATTCGTGTGGGCCGGCCGATCCTTTCCCTTCCTCTCTGCTTCCCTCTCTGAGCATGATCACCTGAAAAAAATGAAGGGAATGGGGTGAGACAAAACTATGTCTCAGTAATCACTACTTAACTCACTGTGAGACCCAGGAGTGGGGTAGTGGAGTGTCTACAGGGTACCACAGTTTTCAAAACCTGCATAAACCACATAATATATATGTATATACAGCACAGATACATCAATCTCTTAATAGACAAAAATAAACGTGATTGACACTGTGCCCAGTCTCAAATCTGAAAGCATGAAAAAGGGACCACTCTAAAATGTGAAAAATCTCTGGTTCCTTTACAACCTGAGGAACCCGTACAATTAACCTATCGATTTGCGCAAATCGATGGTTACATCGGCCGATGGTACTAATAATCAGTGTCATGCAACATACAAAAGATTTATATATAAATATATATATAAAGTACAGTTTAATTAGAAAGGTACCCTATAGCCCACGTTTAAATATCAAATAATCTGAACACATTTCATTTATATATATAAAAGTAGAAGAGGATTTTAGAAATCCTCAACTACCGTCACCCTCAGTATCACAGTCAGTTAAGCGTGATTACCTGTGAAACTTAACAGCACTAAGATATGCAGATAAACGCTTTCCTCAAGCTCCGCCGAACAACCGCCGTCTACAATAATCCCACAATTCATAAATGGGTCAAGGCACTTTAGAAGTGACTTTGACTCAACTTTTTAATCAATTTCCAACAAAATGAACTAATAAACTACTTTCAACTTCTATACTAATTTATATCCTTAAACTACCGTAATTCCCTTTATCCATTTACTTATAACCTGTTCATTACTAACTTTACCATTTATCCTAACTCTTACCAAAAATCAACCAAACATATAAAACTTACTAAAACTGCTTCAAGATTATTCATTTAGTATTCCAAACGGCTTCCTAACTTCCCCAAATAATCCACCACCATTCAAACACTCTTTTACCTAACCAAAATCTCTTTTAACCAAGACTTTAACTAACAAAATTCCTCCTATACACAATTGCAAAGAATTTTAACTCCTCCCACATCTTCATAACACCTATATAAACATTTCCTAACTTCCAATCTAATCCAAACAGCCCACATAACAAACTCCCACTTTAAAGAAACCAAAAATACCGAAAAAAATTGCAAAACAATCTCCAACCATCCTACCACCATATTAACATCAAATTTACTTAAAGTAACTCCCCAATTTCACAAACCTACTACCAACTCCAAACAATCTTTTACATAATTTTATCAACACTTAACTTTTAAATTTCTTTCCAAATGCCAATTCAACCAAAACTAAAATTCCAACAACCTCATATAACTTTAACAAACCTTATCTAACTATCAATTTATTCATAACATCCTTCATTAACAAAACACAACTTCAAAGAGTCCAAAAATGTCTATAAAATTCCCAAAATAATTCCCAACTTGAATAAACTTAAATACTTTCCAAAAATCTTCAATTTACCACTTAAACATCAAATTAATATCAAATCTACTCAAAGTAACCTTCCACCAAACTTCAACCTATCTTTATCTAATCAATTTCCTCCTAAACCCAATCCAACCAAAATCAACCTTCTCACATCCTAAATATAACCTCAATAAGCATTTATTAACCACTAATCTTTGTCACTACCTTTCACATCATCAAATCCCAACTTTAAAGAATCACATTCATCTCCCAAAAATTCCAAAGTATTTTCCAACTTCAAGAGATATCAAATATCCTCCCAAATCTTCAATTAACAACTTAAAATAATCCTTATGCTAGCTTAATAATCCTAAAATCCCAATTTTTCACAAAAACCCTAACTTAAAAGAGAGAACTTTAACCAAAAATCAAGGTCCTACGATGATCGGAGGACTTACGGAGTTCAACACTGAGAAAGAGAACCTCGTCGCTGCTGGCCACCGCCTAGCTCGCCGGAAAATATCTCCCTTGGGTGGTAACCGAGTTATAGCAAGAGAAAGGAAAGGGAAAATGAGAAATGAAGTTGGAACATGAAGAAATCACCAAAAGAACTAGAGAAACTATCACCTACCTTCACCACAATTCCCTTTGCCGGAAGAACCGCCCACCGCCAGAGAGAGAGGAAACGCGACGGACACACACACACCCACACGGATCGAACTCAAATTTCACGGCTCAGTGGAGAAAAGAGAGAGATAAACCGAAATGAGGAAGCTTTTTGGGTAAAGTAGGATGAATGGGAGTGTGGGTGTGAAGAAAAATGAAGAAATGGTGAGGAGGGGGCGGACGCACGCAGGAATGGAGGAGGAAGGGAGTCCGTGTTTTTCTTTAAGAGAAGGGAGGAGGGGCGTGTTTGGATGGGGAGAAATAAGGGTGGTTTTTGATAATTACAGCCTAAACTTGCCATAGTGTACTCTTTTTGATTTAAAACTACTTAAACCAACCTCCAATCTTCTTAAACTTCATAATATTTTGAGTTTCCCCATTCCCCCATATTTCAAATTCTTCATTTGCCTAATTAGTTATCTGCATACTTAATACTTAGAATTTCAAAAAATATTCCAAAATCACTGAAAATACCTAATAATTCCAAAATTCCCAATTTCTCCATTTATTATTTCTCAAAACAATATTTTAATCTTGTATTAAATTTTCAGGATGTTACATGATGTGTTTACATATGATTGGTGTGCTTCTTTTTATTGAAATTGTCGATTGTGACATTCGAGTGATTTATTATTTGAATCAGTTAGTGCATTAAAACTAAGTTAAGAAGGGATTGGGTAGCATATTAGGATTCTAGAGAGACATTAAATATTATGAAATAGAGATGATATTAATTTATCATTCTGTATTATATTATTATAGGATTGGATGTGTGGCTTTTGTGGCATCAAGAATGAAAAACGGGTTAATGCATAGCTGTTGAGGGTCAGGTAATCACTCTTACCTTACTATAACATTGAGGGTGATGTTAGTTGGGATTTTTCAAAATCCTTTCTAGCCCTCAAAATTTTTAAAAGTTATTTTTATATAAAACAGGCTATCGGGTGCCTTTTAAACACGATTATTTTTGTATAAAAGAAATTTTGGAACATTATATACATATTATCCTGGTGGTGGTGGTAGCTCTTGAATAGTGTGATATACAGGTACCATATTCTGACACTGGTTAGAGAGGATTGAGGATAGAAAGGGCGTGAAATATTGAGGTTTAGATTGTGAGAAATTTATATAGTATTCTGTTAGAGATGTTGATAGTTAGGTTGAGAGAAGGAATTGAATTGTGGTGATTAGGATATTGAAGGAAATTGTAATTGAAATGCTGATTATTGTGGATGAGATGTGGATAGGGATAAGGTGAGAATTGCATGACACTGCTGTTTATGTACCATCGCGCGATGATAACTGTCGATTGGCCGATCGACAGTTATTTGTACGAATCCTTTTCGGACTAAAGACCGGGGATCATGGGTCTACTTACTAGAGAAAGTAAGTGACCTACGGTTGTTTGGCATTAAAGAGCCCAACCGTTCCCGTTCTGTAATGGAAACAGAATTGGGGTTCCCTCTCTGGAGATTGCCAGAGAGGGAAATTGTCCCCTCATTATAGAGAGGGGCACAGTGTCAAATCATATAGTGAAGATTAGATGCTTGAATGCACCGTGATGGCACAATGCATCTATAGGTGAGTGTGAAAGTTGATATGATAATATTATTTGATTGAAGGATATATAGGAAGAAGAAATGGATTATATATGTGTGTGTGTGTGTGTGTGTGTGTGTGTGTGTGTGTGCGTGTGTGTGTGTGTACTACTGATTTTAAATTGTGGCACCCTTTAGACGCCCTCGCTACCGCACATCTCACTGTTATAGTGAGTTAAGCGGTGATTATTGGGACAAATTGTCTCATCCCACGATTACTCACATTTTTGCAGGTGATCATGCGCAGGCGTGAGCAACATGAAAGGGAATTAAGTCTCAAGGTTGTTTAGTTTATTTAGACATGTATATTGCCAAAAATGTATAGAGCTGCATTCGCTTCCGCTTATTTTTATTTGTATTGATTTTACTAGGTAATCGAAGAATTGTAGTAGGCTGCTTCTTTTTCTAACCATGTTAGGTGATTCTTTTCTAACATGGTTAGCTATTAATTATCCATGATAGGGTTCAGGTTGTATTAGTTTATTCTTTTCTATCATGGATAATGATTATTATTAGGAAATTCTTTTTCTAACTATGATAGATTTATTGATAGGGCAAAGGTGCACCAAGTAGTATGTTAAATTCAAAATGGTGCATCTAGTAGCACAAAGAAACAACAACATAAAGAACTAGCACCAGCATAAAGAAACAACAACATAAAGAACTAGCAGCAGCATCAGAAAAGCACAAAAAATGAAATTTGGTGGTGATAACTAATCAAGATGGAGGAAATTTGTGTGAGAGGAATTAGGAAGGCAAAGAAAATTGAAATTTTCTGCTTCATTTGAAATACCATTGCTTCTATCCTTCCATTCCTTTGATACCGAATCCTTAGTCAGGAATACCTTATAACAGCTCCACGAATTGATAAGACGAAGATGAGGCTGTTGGGAGGCTTAGACACTTACAAAATCTCTGTAGCCTGGGGTTCCTTTTCCGGTTTGTGCTCCATGAAGACGAAGACGAGGCTGATGTCGTTCCCTTCTTCATGTTCTTCAGCGATTTGGCCACAAGGTTGAGAAGTGAAGGGGGAAAATGTGAAGCTGCAATTAGAGTTCCATTTTTAGCGATGTCAACAAAAGAGGATGGAGGTGAAGCTTCTTTTTTTTTTGTAAAATGAAGTTAAACCTTTTTATTAAACATGCAAACTATTGTCACATTGTCATGCCACCTGTATGCCATGTCAATTAAAAAATTGTAGGATCCACCTCTCAGTAACAATGATTTGTCATTTTTAATGGGATGCTAAATTTGCCCCATTTTATGTTATAACTGCTAAATTTGTACCCTCAAATTTACTATGCTACTAGATGCACCATTTTGAATTTACCATGCTACTGGGTGCACCTTTGCCCTTATTGATATTCTGGAAATCATGTTTCTATCATAGTTAGTAAGGGTATTATTGAATTAATTAGGGAACTAGTAACGGTATGTTACACATGTCAAATGAGAAATTGCTTTAGCTTTTACCTTGTGCAACATAAATAAATTTATTTGGCTACTCCCTGATCTTCCCCTTTTCTAGTTAGGTCCTTCCTTCTTGACAAGTCCTTTAACAAGTCTCCTTCTTGACTGGTTTTTTCTTAGAAGAGGATTTAGTGGAGTCCAAGTTTAAGCGTTTCAATTCCATATTCCCAACATGTAAAATTCTGATACTAATTCCCTAATTAACCTGTTTTATCTCTTTTAGTTTAATAATATCTTTACTAACTATGATAGAAAAAGGAATTGCAATAATATCAATATCTCTATCATAGTTAGAAAAGAAATTTCCTAATGATTAAATATTATCCATGACAGAAAAGAATAAACTAATACAACACAGCTGCTATCATGGATAATTTATTGATAACCATGTTAGAAAGGATTTGTCTAACATGGTTAATAAACAAAACTAACTGATATTACAAATAAATAGATTTATATACATGCGGAAGCGAATGCAGACCTATAAATTGGCAATATACAATTCTAAATAAACTATACCAACTCTACTACCTAATTCCCTTTCCTGATGCTTGCGCCTGTGCATGAATACCTGCAAAAATGTCAGTAATCGTGGGATGAGACAATTTGTCCCAGTAATCACCGCTTAACTCACTATAACAGTGAGATGTGCGATAGTAAGGGCGTCTAAAGGGTACCACAGTTCTAAAATCAATAATATATTTATATATGTTTCTCATTTCCTTTCATCCATCACTTAAATCGAATCACGTCTCAATCAACTCAAATTCATCATCTCTACTTCACATGTATCACTCAACATCCCTCACACTCACCTAAAGATGCATTGTGCCACCACGGTGCATTCAAGCATCTATTCTTCACTATATGATTTGACACTGTGTCTCTCTCCATAATGAGGGGACAATTTCCCTCTCTGGCAATCTCCAGAGAAGGAACCCCAATTCTGTTTTCCATTATAGAACGGGAACGGTTGGGCTCTCCACTGCCAAACAACCGTAGGGGCGGTTGGGCTCTTCAATGCCAAACAACCGTAGGTCACTTCTCTCAATAAGTCGACCTATGAACCCCGATCCAATCAATTCTAAAATGGATCCTCAGTACAAATAACTGTCGATTGGCCAATCAACAGTTATCATCGCGATGGTACATAAATTCCAGTGTCATGCAATGCTCACCATATCCCTATCGATATCTCATCCACAATAACATCAATATCATACATTCTCACATCACCTTTCAATCTATTATCCACCATAACTTCCCTCAACATAACTCTCCCAAAATATCAACTCACATCTAAATCCTTTTTCTATACTCAACCTCTCCAATAACTATTATAACACTACACCTGCAACCATGTCACATCATTCAAGAATATTCAATACCACCAGACAGGATACTACATATATAATGTTTCGAAATCTTTTATATGAAAATAATCGTGTTTGAAAGGCACCCGATAGCCTGGTTTGTATAAAAATACCCTTTCAAAGATAATATATATATATAGAGAGGGTGAGGAAGGATTTCAAAAATCCCCAACTAACATCACCCTCATTGTTATAGCAAGGTTAAGAGTGATTACATGTCGCCCTTTAGCACTTTGATGTTCTTTCTTTATCATTCCTTGATGATTTTCCTCCTATTATTACATAACGATAATAAATCAGCAACTATCTTCATAAGGATCATACGTCTCTCTCGAATTTCTAATGTGCTACCCGATCCCCAAACTTGATTTGAAATAGTCAGTTCGTCACAATAACTCAAGACATCAAAGTCTAAATCACTCCTATACTTGTATAAAACACCAATCAAGTAAAGATCACCATGGATCTCCCATTTACCAAATGAAGTGCCCAAGCAGTCAAGAACTGAAAAAATTAGCACTTCCTCCTATTCAGAACACATCTCTAGATCTTCCAAAATATCACGTACATCATTTAGTTACATCAAAACAATAATTAAATTAGCTCCAACACGCATAAACAATAATTTAAGCATTCTCCAAGTCAAGAATCAGTTCGTCCCTAAAAGAAAGGAGAATAAAACAAGAAATTTCATATATATGCATATAAAACACCTAAATCACCCTTTATGTCATTCTCATTTCAACAGCCCTTTGGCCAATACAAAGAAACAAGAAATGCCACTATGATACAACATATGACCACTCACACACATCACAATTTACATTTACTTCAATACTTAAACCATAGCCATATAACCATGACTTCAACAACAATATTTAAGTGCATAAGTCACCAAGGAGAAATTCAAACAAAAGCATGGCAAAGCCATTCAAGTTCCAATGTTCCAAACAATGTCATAAAGTCATTGAAATTGTTCATTAAAAGTGTTGCACAAACAGTATAGATAAATGTAATTTCAGCAGCAAAACAACACAACAACTACTAGTATTTTACTATCATTACTTAAAAATAACCCAAGCATTTATACTACTCCATGACTAACACCAATAGCCATTTAGTCCATCCATTAACACCAAACAACAGAAACACATAGACTCTGAAAGAAAGTTTTAAGCTTTACATATAGGGCAAGCACTTCAACTCATTTACAAATCAAACTAGACAAGTTATTCACTTTCCTTTCCTTTCATACCCATGAAACATTTCTAACTCTATTCAATCCTCCATCATTTAACGTATATCAACACTCCATTTTGTTGTCTTCAAAGCTAAATTTTCTTTAACCCATATGAAAAGAATATAACATAGCAATACCAAAATCTCCAATTCAAATTCATCCATGAAAATCAACATTCACAGCCCAATGAAATGAGCAATGCTCAAGCACCCTTCATTTCCTCCTATAGATCACTTCGGCCATAACAATAAAGAAAGCAAAGAAATTCACAAATTTCACATCATTTAGAGATTCAACATGCAAAGTTGTATATTCATCTATAGCTTATTTATTCATACATCTTAAGACAATTTCACCAAATGCGAGTCAGAAATCGACAATCCCCTTCCCTGTACAATAACCGAATGAAACAGAGAACAACTTAAAACTGCAAAAACCACGAAACTCACAATTTCAAACATGCATTGCTATGACCAACTTCAATATTTTTTTTTATACATCAAACACTGAAGCTTTAGCCTCACTTCAAACAATTCACAACTCAACAATTAATCCCAGATTCGGACTTCCCTCTCTCTCGCACTCAAGCTAAAAAGAAAAGATTACAAATGGAAGAAATGAACCACCTTAACTCGTTTAACCACTCATGTCATGCTGTGTCTTTGTCTTCGCCGGAAAAAGGCCGTAGATACGCCGGAAATAGCCACTGGAACCGAGGAAGGCGAAGAGAAATTCAAAGAACAAGGAAAGGAGAGTTAGGGCTCGGAGTGGATGTGAGGAAATAGATAGAATCTAAGAAAAAGACTTACTTTAACTTGCTTTTGGCCCTGGGTGCGTCATCTATAGCTTCCCGTCGCCGGACGCCAAGCTCGCCAGAAAAAAAAAAGAGCAAAAAGAAAATACACCCACCGATCAAGCTCATGCTTCACGGATCTGAGGAGAAGAGAAGAGGAGAAACGAAAATGAATAAGCTTTTTAGGAGAGGGAAGGCAAAATCGATGAGCTTGAAGAAGAAGAGAAAAGTTGACAATGGAGGAAGGAGGGAGGGAGTCCGTCATTTTATGAAGAAAGAAGAAGAGGGAAGTGTTTGGTTTGGGAGAAATAAGGGTGGTTTTTGATAATTAAAGCCCAAACTTGCCATAGTGTACTTATTTTGATTTAAAACCACTTAAACCAGCCTCCAATCTTCTTAAACTTCAAAATATTTTTAGCTTTACCATTCCCTCATTTTTCAAACTCTTCAATTTCTTAATTAATTATATGCATATTAATTACTCAAAATTTCCAAAAATATCCCAAAAATTCCTAAAATTTCAAAATTCCTAATTTCTCCATTTATCATTTCCCAAAACACTCTTTAACCCTGTATTAAATTTTCAGGATGTTACACAACACAACCCTTTACCTAGCTTTGCCCTTCTTGAACTTCTTAAATTGCAATTTGTCCCTTGCTCCTTTCTTTACAATTATGCCCCTGTTATAAAACACAGCAAAAACAAAACCAAAGGGCAATCTGGACTTTTCTCATTTAACACATAAGAACCACATTTAATTATCAATTTTTGTCAACTAAGTGCATATTCTAATTAATTCACAATTAAGCTCAATTTTGGCCAATTAAGGCACTAATTAAAATCCAAAAATGCACAATTAAGTAGTTAAATTTGTGGATTATCAAATCCGCCACACTTACTCTTTGAACTCCGGACAAAGTCATGCAAGAAGATTAAAGCTATCACATGACATAATGAATCCAATTGAAATAGGCCTAGACTACAATTTGAAGATTTAAATCTTTCCCCTACACATCACTTATGCCGAATTCAAGCATATAAAGTGGGTGAGAGTTTAACATGCAATTAGAGTTATGTTAGATTGCCAAATGAGATTTCCTCACCGAATATAAGTGTTTACACTCTAACACTCAAATTAGGAATAATGCCTAATTAGGGACTTGTCAATTCACTCTTTGGCTCAATTCTCCCTACCTCACCATAGGCTTGTAATCCCTCTAAGTTCTCCACTCATTTAATGCATAACACACCTAAATCAAGGGGACTTTGTAGTTTGATGGAAATACTTATAATGAATGATGAATAATGGAATAATGTCAATGACCAATAATGAAAACAATTATCCACCACATACAAGTGCAATACAACAAACGGTACATATTTCATAACACTTTCCATACTAGCATGCTACATGTCTTTCTTTTCTCATTTTTTTTCATGCCTTTGGCATCTATAAGCACTTTGTGCTTTCTCTCTTTTCTTTTCTTTTTCTCACTATGTCTTTGGCATACATTAGCACTTTGTGCTTTCACTCATTTTTTTCTTTTCTTGGCCTTTGGCCACTCTCATTTTTTTTCTTTTCTTATGCTTTTCATTGGCCTTTGGCCATCTCTCTTTGTTTTTTTATTGAAGCTCTCGACCACTCTCTTTTGTACCATGTAGCATGCCTTTTGAAACATTCAACAATACAAGAACAATGAAAATGCAATTGTATGTTATGAATGCATGTTTCCAAATTGGTCAAGGTGGAAGAAAAGAAAGTGAATGGTCCATAGGGGTAAATCAAAGGGCATTGTGTTTGGTTTAAGTGTTTGGGTCATAGGGTTTAGAAAGAAATGTCCCTTTCATTTTTAAATATGATATGCCATGTAGTCTCAAACAAGAGTTAAGACAAGTTCTAGTAGGTAGGAAAGTAATTGGCCCAGTCATTATGGTTGAAGGTTTTATCTCACTTTTGGTAGCTTACTCAAATGGACAATCCCCCCTAAAAAGAGTTGCATGCAAAACTAACAATCACTCTATAGTTAAAATGTCCAATACAATGCTTCAAGTACTAAATTGAAAAGATTCAACTTGCATGCTAAACAAATTTCAAAGGGATTCAAGAGTTATATTCAAGCTAATCCTCCTACAAAGTCATGTCATGATAGTCCAAATATTAAGTGTGAAAACTTTAAGAAAAAAAAATCCATGAATACACAAAAGCACAAAAGCACAAAAGCACAAACTTATAACCAAGACTTATATTCATAATCACAATAAGAGTCCCCCACACTTAGAAGAAGCATTGTCCTCAATGAATGCACCCAAGAATTGCAAAAGCCAATCAAATTCCAGCAACTCCCTAAACCATTCTAATGCATCCTTAAGACCTCACAAAGATTATATCCATCATTTATTCAAAGAAACAAAACAAACAACTACTTATACTTTCCCCACACATAATTGAAACAATCAACCCAAGACAAGATATCATAAGCAATTCAAGAATATAAGGCGAGGAAAGAAACAACCTTGTTGACGAAATCTCTTGATGCTCTTGTAGGAAAAATTCTCATCTCGAATGAGAAATTGGAACCTTTGCAGCATACAAGAAGCATTGCTTTTAAACTTCGTTGGTGGTGGTTCCGGCTCAATTGGCAAAGGATCCAAGATGTAAGGTGAAGAAGAATATCTTTGAAATCTATGAGTTAGATTCCTACAAGAAAGAAGATAGACACACAACCGAACCCACTCCAAGTACACCACATGAATCAAAATATTTCAAACCATGAAAATGTGCAGTATGAATGATGTGGCAGAGTGGCATGTGTGATGTAAGAAGGCTAGGATTGGGCACAATGGGTAATAGGTACTTCTCACAACCTAGAAAATCAACTAGTGACATATAGTAAGCAACACTAGGAATTAGTGAATCAAAGTGGTTATCATCATTGGTTGTAATAAAATCAAATGTTACTTTAGGCTCTATATCATCAACAACCAAAGAACTAGAGACATCATTATCATCAAATCCTAAAATTTCAGGGGTAAGGTGGCATGAAAGGTCTTGCAAGAAAGGAATATCAATATGTTTGACACTATCTAGAAACATGTGGTCAGTGTGTACCTAGCAAGAGTAAGTGCATTATTAAGTGAATCAAGAGGTATGTACCTAGCAAGAGTAAGTGCATTATCAATAAAAGGATTGGATATAAGCAATGAATCATCAATTAATGGCACATCAAACTCATCAAAGAAAACATTTACATTACGAGCACTTAAATGCAAAGCATTATTTTCTCATTAATTTCACATTCAATGGATGAGGAAGAGAAAGGTAAAAAATGAGAGGGAGAAAATTAGTAAGGTTCAAAGCATACCCATAACGTGATTTGAAATCAACCATACACTTTCTACCCGTCTTTATGTAAATAACTATATCTGCTAACTCCTCTTCTACATCCGGAGAACTCCCAAACATATCAAACGCAATAAGTAGCTCACGAGGTCGAAAATCCAAACGGTCATACAACTTCCTTTGCATTTCATAATAAGTACAAAACCTATATAATGGTGAGTATTCCCACCTGTCATGCGGGTGACCTGGGTTCGATCCCCGACAACGATGCCAACTTGATTAACCTTGTCATGAGGTTATCAAGATTACTAAGATTAACCACTATATAGTATAGCAGTAGAGAAGAGAGTCATGTTTTGGTTTGCTTTGAGATCTTTCGTCTATTGGTACCACTCAAAGTCACAACCCTAATCGCTTAAAAAAAAGCCTCAAACCCTAAAGCTAGCCTCACTCCTTTGTTTCTGCCATGGACCGTCTTCCCCAAGAAATCGTCCAAACCATTCTTCACCGGCTTCCTGTGAAATCGCTCATACGATTTCAATGTGTATGCAAGGAGTGGAGAACTCTATTCCGAACCCTATCTTTTATTTCTTTTCATCTCAGTCAACCCACAAAAACCCTTTCCTTTTGGTTGCTCGGATTAATTCTGAGCATGGACCATGGGGGTTGGCATTGTTCAATCGTGACAGGCAGTTCGTTCAATATGAAGGTCCAAATGAGCCAGATAACTTTCATGACTATCGTGGCAATGTTTTGTTTTCCTGCAATGGCTTGCTCTTGGTTCGTTTTTGGACTTTAGGTTACAATCCCTTTTTTTTATGGTGACGGCTATTCCTTACACCTGTACAATCCCTTTATTAAGGCGTTCAGACGATTGCCAGACTCTCCTCCTAGCAATTATGAGGACTTTCGCCTAGGGTTTGGATTCAACCCCCAGCTTAATGATCATAGGGTTGTATACCTTGGTGTGTCTCATAATGATCTGGTTGTTGGGGGCATGTTTATGAAGTTGGGACAGGGGTGTGGAGACCCGTTGATGTTGAGCCGTTAAAAGAAGTCTAGTATGGAAACCATAAATAGTACTGTGGCAGCTGAGGACAAATGGAACGACTTTAAATACGATCTGGTTGTTTTATTTGACTTGGTAACTGAGCTATTTTCATTCATAACATAGCCTCCATTTCCTACTCCCAGTGATGTATAAGATTATTTTGAAAATCCAGTTAAGATCCTTATTATCAAATCTACCATACACTAACTAACTATTAGAACAAGTTAGCCTTTTTAACTGCTAATCGGGTTGAATATCCCCGTTTATATCTCAATCGTATTAGGTTATTTGTTTTGAGAGAGATTGATCATAGTTTGAGACATATTTATTGCATCACACCTAGATGAAGGTATAAACTTTGGCCTCAAATCATTTGGAATAATAATATTGTTTGTATCACCGGAAATGAGTTGCCTGAATACGAGACTGAAAGTGAAACTAATAATATTGTTTATCTCCAAAAATGAGTTGCATGAATACAACGAGACTGAAAGTGAAAGTGAAATTGAATTGAAGAGAGAGAACGTTGGATTGCTCTTTGCAATCTCACAACTAGGAGATTTAGCATGTTTCATGAGAATGATTGTTTTAAGGGTACACATACCCGTACCTGGGTACAGGTAAGGGCACAAGTAGCCTATATCCGCCTTTAATCACCCGTACCCAAGTACGGGTATGTGTACCCCTAAACAAAATAAAATCCTCTAAATAGAAAATAAGGGACAAGTAGAGATATCTGTACCCGTAAAACAAAATAAAATCCTCTAAACAGAGTTCATCTCCATACGACGAAGTAAACAGAAAATAAGTCACATAGTCTACAAAACAAATAACAACTCCTTTCAAACACCCAAAATAGAAAGTATCCAAATAGACTAGAACTAATATCCCAGAAAGTTTCTAAATAAACCAGAATTAATATCATGAGTCGATAACTCCACTCTCCAGCTCTACTTCCATCAATTGAGCATTTATACTTACAATGATAAA